>JAYKKI010000082.1:7850000-8352500 GCA_039881145.1 Druceiella hillmani
TTATAAAGGCACATTAATTTAGAATGATTGCAAGTCTTAATATCTCTAAATTAATATTGCTTATCATTTTGGAGCGGTTAGGCAATCTTATTCAATAGGGTATTTGACTAATGTCGATATACTTTGTAAACATTTTTTTTTAAAACTGTAGGGTAGGTTAAAAAACCTAGTTAACAAAAAAATAATGTATATGACAAACAATTAATCGAAACTTCTGAATAGGAAAAAGTGTCAATTTTTTTGTTCATTAAATTGAAAACTTTTTTATGAATTGAATTTCCACACAAAATGATAAAATTATATTATACATATATAACTTAAACGCAATATTTACGAGATACTAAAACAATTAATAAACTACCTTATAATGAATGCTACATAAGTGGCAGTAACGTCATGAGCCAGTTGTGTTTTGTATGCGGTGTTTTCGCGCGAATCGTAGTCAGATTTTAAATCGTTATAACTTTGTAATGGAAAGTCCTAGGTACGATATTTTCATTTTATCCGTTTTGAAGTTATTTCTTATTTTAGTTTACTAATAAAAATATATTGAAATACCCTAATGTATGAAACAACAAGTCAAGTATCATAGAACATTAAATCGAACTATTATTGTTTGAAAAGTGAATTCGAATACAAAAAAATAGCACAACACTGTTAGAATATTAAAAACATTTTACTTTTTGAGTGTAACATACACTTAATTTTATTATATTTTATTACTATGTATAGGACTAGATTATTACATTAAAAATCTAGTCCTATTACTGCAGGCTGTTTATGGCAAACATTTAGTGGTACATTCGATATTCCATTAATGTTATGTTTTAGACTACAATATTATGTAGATCCAAGTCATAGCTAAACACCACAATAATAAATTTAGCGTCATAGTGCCACCTCTCCCAACGGGTTAACGCACGTTGATCTCATTAGTACGTGCACTCAGTAAAACTACAATGAAGTAATCAAAAATATATGTTTATTCAATTAAAAGCCACCAAAGACAAAATTAGTAATGGGGAATTGGTGAAAATCAAATGATAGCGTTGCATCATCAACGCATTCAACGCTACGATACGGAGACCCTAAAATACAATGACATTACAGGATGTAAAACAGGAAAGGACTGAAAGTTGCAACACCTTTAAACTTTTACTGCATGACGGAGACTTCTGCATCGCCGGAATTATGATGAGCGAGGTTGTAATATCCTCTTTGGAGTGATAGAATACTTATCACAAATGAAAGAAAAACTCTAAATCAGCTTTAGCTTCGCAGCAGGAGAAATCGATGTAAAAAGCTTGGGCAATTCTGAACAGGAAAATTCAGCACCGTAAATCGATTTTCATATTTATAATAGTTGACATACTTTATTATTTTCGAAATATAGATAAAACAGCAATTTCATTTTTCTATTCAATGTTTAAGGCATTTTCACATAAATATAACAAGTGAAATATTTAAACAATAATAATCTTATATCGAACTGTTTTCCTATAAATAATATTGATATTTGCTAAAGTAATAATTGCATAAAATTCATTCAAAAATATTTAAATAAATTCGTGATTTTAATTGACACAATAATGCAGTTCAAGCCCGACCGATTTACATTGTTCGTTGACCTGCCTCGGTTACCTTTTTATGTCAACTTAAGACGGAAATTCCAAAACCGCTTTATGCTTTTATCCTCTGCACAAATGAAATTCAGCCCAACAGATTTAGTGACCCGCGCGACATTCACGTAGCTCGGGGAATAGATTTTGGTTGGATTTTGAATACGCTCAATGTGGAATTACAACTTTGTTTTAGAATTTAAATTAAATTTAAAATAGAGGTTTAATTTTGAGCCCAGTAGATCAAAACGTTTGGCCCCTGTATTATTTAAACTTATACAAAAGTTTTGAAAAGATCTAAATAGAAAGTAATGAATTATGTTGGCATTATATTTGAAAATAGTTGAAGGCCACAAAATTATTGTAATAAATGTTGATTTGATATCATTTTTTGAGCGTTCTATCTATTTACTCTAGTCTATGTTTATTTAAACGCTTCTCTAACAATTTTCAATTTATTGAATTATTCGGAATTTGAAGGGAGTCTAGGTCAATAATTTCATTAGAGTGAATAAAATCTTAGTGTGTATAGCAGGTAAAAAAGAAAAAATATATATAAAATTCGCGTCACGTAGCGTTAGAGGTCCTTATGTATTTTTATTGATGCAGATTGAAATATTACATAAAATATTTTCATTTGAAAAATTAATACATAAATTAATTATTTACTTGTTTTATAAGTATACAATATTCCGGTTGCCTTCTGAAATACGTATTCAATCAAAAGTTTAAATGATTTCACAGTTAAAGTCATAGTCATTTCTAAACATTTTTAGTTGAGATCGAATGGGTTTATATTGCTTGTTCATCCACGTCAGCCAGCGTATCGTGACAAATTAGTTTAGAAATCTAATCCCTACATAGATAGTGTTATTTCTGAATACATTTAGATCCAATCGACAGTTTCAGTCAATACCAAGTACATAATCTTGTTAGCTGAGGTCGAATGGGCTCAAGTTATTGAATTGTTCAGCGTATTTTATCAAATTAGTTCTGAAATCTAACCTAGAACAACATAGAACTATTTTTAAATAAATTTAGGTGATTACAAATCGATGGTCGTGACCAATACTAACTACACAATACTGTTATTTGAGATCAAATGGGTGTAAGTTGCCGATGCCTTTCGGTCAGCAACTTTAGCCTAATTTAGTTTTGAAATCTAACGTCGGCAAACATAATACTATTTCCTAATAAATTTGGGTACATCCATACACCATATTCTTAGTTGAGGTCATTTTTGTTCACGTTGCTTGCGTACTTGTGTTGGTCAGCCTACCTATGCTCGACAAGCATAAAATTCTTTCTTAATAAATTTAGACGATCAGTATTAATACCAACCATATAATAGGGTAAATTGAGATCGAATGGATTTAATTTGTTGCTATATATATATATATATATATATATATATATATATATATATACACACACATACATACATATATATATATATATCGGAATTCGCGATTACATGTCCATGATACTAAAATAATAAATTCATTAACACATTTTAGTAACATTTGCATTATATATTGGTTTTATTCTACATATATTGCGGCCCGTATTTAATGTTACTGAAGAATTAATAATATTTCACGGCAAATAAATAAGAAATTGAATTCAGAAAACTTACGGATGGATAAAGAATGAAATCTTTCTACAAGTTTTTAAATAGTTATTTTATTTTATTATCAAGACTCTTTAATTTTTGGAAAAACATGAAGAAAAAAAATATCTAATCTACTAGCGCCAACACCAAGTGTGAAAATGAAATAAAACATTTTAAGTAGGAATAAATCTTACTACGATGTTCTGTCAACGCTGAGAAGATGTATAAATTTAGCAATTGATAGAATTTCAGTTAAACTATTTAAAAACTACTGTAATATAAATTTATTGCCAAGTATACATTTCGTATAGGAAAATATCATGAATTTTACAAGCATTATGAGACTCAAAGTCATTACTGCAGTTTTCAGATAAATTGTTGATCAAAATTTTTATAAACGTCTCGTAGCACAGCATTATTTTCATAATTTTGTCTTGAGTAGTCAGAGGGGATAACACAGTTTTGTGGACATTTCATATACTTAACCATGTTACAAAATATTTTTGAAAAAATTATTTTGCTATCCTAATAATTTGCTCTTTGAACTTATATCCCAAGCTACACAAGAAATTAGGTGTTAACCATTGAATAATGTTCCTGAGGTAGACAATATCCATTTTTCGGCAGTGACTTTATAAAGCAAACGAACCATTTTCTCGTTCTAAGATTTTTAAAGCAATTTATTTTTTAGAAAGTTTCCTTATTCTTCGTCTGTATTTACTACATAATAAATAATCAAACATCGAACTGAAAAGTAACCAATAAATTATAATGGAAAATTTCAAAAATTTTCCTGTTGTATATATTCATGATAAATTTAAAATACCTGACTTAACTCTTATTACACACTAAATAAAAAGCAAAGGGATTTGAAATGTACGGTGAGAATATATAAAGTCAAATTTGTCCCTAGTGATCTAACAATTAGCACAAATATTTATTTATATTAGCATATGAAATACATATATGAAATAAAGAGACCATTACATAAAATTCCTTCTTAAAACTGAAGCTTTATGACATATATTTATGTCATTACTAAAAAAATTGTAATCAATAAAACAAAATGTTGTTATACCACAAAAACTAAATAAACAATAATATCACGATACATTTTATCATTAGTTGATAAAATAAATGATAAAATAATTATGCACCAACTCATTTATTTTCATACAATATTTGTATGGATATGTTATTCCTGCAACAAGATCAAAATTATTTTAAAGATTTAATAATAAAAGCTGGTTTTGATAATAAAAATATTCAGTTTTAATTTTGGGGCTAACATTAGTAGGATATTTTTAAACAGTACTCCGATGCCATCAGTGGCCACGACCATAAATTTTTAGTTTATGTTGGTTTTAAGACGAGGAAGGTTCTTTCCCGCATTCGAGACACGATAAAATCATGTGTAGACAGCGCTACGTACGTAACTTCATCCAGCTGTGATCTTAATTTGCTTTTGAAAATGAAAAAAAACTTATGTGTTACGCACTTAAAAATATTCCTTATTTTCTCAGGGAATGTAACACGTTCCTAAAATCCGGTTAAAATTATTTGGAACACAGAACAGGTTAGTATTTAAAATTTTCGACAGGAATCTGAAAGAATATTTATAAGTTTTTTTATGTAACGCGGTATACTCGTATAAAGTTAATTCTGCATTTACTGTAACTTCAAGATTTAAAAAACAATCATAATTAATAATACCTTTGAATACAAATAAAAGGATGTTCGTATAAACTATTTTTATAAATATCTGTGGCCTTCTTTCCGATTTTTTTATTTATCTTTTATTAATTATATGTTTTTATAGCCACCGCTTTAATTTTCATAGCCATAATTTTATAAAAATTTAAATAAGTTTTTAGTACGAAACAAATAAAATTGTATTTATTGCCGAGTAAAATGATGTTTTTCAATTATCAAATTTAATTGTTTTTTTTTTAAATTTTCAATGATGAGTTTTTTCGAGTTTATCAATTTGGAATGATGTAAATTGTAGGAACTTTTAATTTCTGTATTTTCACATTTCACTCTACAGTTTCAAATTTAAGGTACGTAAATTTTTTCAATAAGGTAGAAAGTCTTATCTTCTAATATTTTTCTTATGTTACCTTAAAGTACGTTTGGCTTCTTGTTTGTTATTGGTCATGGTAGTGTTAAATATCACTGAATATTTAAATATTCTAAAATTTAATCCATGGTTTTAAAGTTGTAGAGATTTGCTTTAATTTCACATCCGACTATGTTAAAAAGTTCTGTATGTTTTGTTAAATTGCTCATAGTACAGCATATTATAATATTAGCTTTATTAACGATAGTTTTTATCGATCCAGCGAGCCTAAAACCAGAACTCTTCTTAACTAAATTTCACATTTCTTTATAGACTTAGGTTTTATTTCACATTGAAATAACATCTTACTTCATAACAGGACTTCATGACACTGCGGATAAAATATATAATAATTTGAAATTAATAATTTACTAACTACTAAATTTTGTAATCTCTAAAATTAGTTCCATTAATTTACGTTCAATTATGGGAAAATTAACCTTAATATTCTATCTAAAGAAAATTATGACTCATTTGGTGTTATTAAAATAAGCGAGCATATTTATTTGGGTAACCTACTTTTTTCGTATATTGGAACATATTTTATTTTTGATGGTTGTTTATATTCTAATATTTTTCAAATGCCATTTGCTAGCTGTGTTTGATTCCATGTACCCGAAGGTATGCTTATGACTCAATTCCCATTTAACTTATTGCAAGGCCAAATAAACTGTAGCAATTAAGAGTAATAACTCTATTAGAAAAAAAGACCATCAAAATTTATTGCGAAACTAATATTGAGCCTTTCCGGTATAAATCAAATTTTAAGGCAAACATCAATCAGCTAGACAGATATTGTCTTTCATACTCCGCAATAATTTTTTTTTTCCAAAAATATATAACCTTGTTGCAAATACTATTTGTGTTTTTTATTTATTTGATTTTCTAATTTCTAAAATATACGCTCTATTACGGATGAATTTTACATAAGGTCGTACATATTTATAAGTATTCATATCATATAGTTGTGTTAAACATTTGAAAATACATATTTACGAAAGAGTCAAAAGAATGGAAATAAAAAATACTTTGACACTGTAACGGTATCTTTATTTATAGGTAAAACAAAGCAATAATTAAAGTTAAAAAATAATGGACGGTCTTCTTAGCTTTAATGGTGTATTAAATATAAAAGTAATGTTTGACATTAATTAAATTAATAACCTTTGAATTAAGCATTTTTCAAAGATAAGAAATATAAAATGTACCTTAATTGTCAGTATTTGAAATCAGTATTTGTTTATGCACTTTAACACATAATAAATAAATGAGTCGAAAAGTTTGCTAAACCAAAATACTATTATCTTTGCAAGCTCCGCCAACGAGCAAGGGTATGTTATTTATATGTTTCATTAAAATAAGACACCGCCGCCTTTTCCTTCAAATACCGTATTATTTTTAAAAAGCTACTTCTGACTTTTAACGTACATAATAATAAATAAATCAAATTTTGAAGTACGAAAAAGTGGCTAGTACGTGAACGTAAAAAGTCTAATTGAGACAAGATGAAATATTGTTATTATACGCCGTAACAGAGCCTCTACGCCCCTTCCCTTAGTTGATGGCGCACATCTCTACGCTTTCTAGTACGTAATATTTTCGTGAGAAACTTTTTACTAAAAATATTCGATCTCACAAATTTCAGTACTTGAATGTGAAATATTTCATAAACATTCCCGAGTTTGTAGATAATATTTGAACTGTGTATGAGGATGAAACATAAACGTGCTTCCACGAGACGATAATGTGTACGGAATACCTTTCTATATTGAAGTTGTAAATATATTTTGTTATCGTAGCGCGTCGAAACGTTACGCAAGCGTAATGCTTTTACTGGAATCGAATTTCAGTTTTCGCTTATCAAAAGCGCTCACAAAGTAAGCCTAGCTAGCATATCAGTCGCGTTGGATCCTAGAAATCGAGGAATGATAGTAACATATGTAGCTCATGTACGAGTGTTTAAATGTCACTGACTTGTCATTTAGACTGAGGAATATTAAGGACGCGTAAATAAATGGATATGAATATATTCGTTTCTGAACTTTCACAGACGCATATGATAACCTAAGCGTGAGTTTTAAATTTCTTTTATTAAAAGGCGTTGAAATACACAAAAGCATAGGGCAGGGACTTACTATTGGACAAACTATAAAACAAAATTAAGAGAAAAAGCACACGATTTCCTAAAAGATGGAATTAATTTTTTCAAGTTTTTTTTAATTATTTCTTTACTTTAAGGCTATTGTTTATTTTTTGTCAAAGGACAGATGGTAATTTTTTTTTAAATAAACGTCTTACATTTCTGAAATAATATAGCACAAACACATTTTCATGAAAACTCAGACTTACATCCAAGACTTCCAATAAAAACTATTTCCATTTATAAAGTTCTGCTGTTAGAATCCTAACACCATCTTTCTCATCCGTTTATTAAAACAACAACAAAAATAATAAGGATAAGTTGGATTTAAAAAAATATTATATATACGTGTGTATATACATATGTTTTGGAAAAAATGACGAAATCAGGATTTTATTTTAAATTGAATAATTTTTTTGTCTATTAAGTGCAGTTAGAAAGGTTCTTCGATGTTAGATTTGTAGTCCGTCGCTTTATGTTAATATCTCCGACTTGAACTAAGTAGTTCTTTATGGCCAATTTTTCCTTCGTAACGATAAATTATTTTCTTACTTAGTTCCACTAAGTGTGTGTGTTTTGTTGATAGTAGAATAATACAAAGATAATCCAGATTCTCTTTTCCTGTTTCTTGTACGAGTGTCATAGGTTTTAGTTTGAAATGCAGGATCTCGATATAGTTAAAGACAGCAATTTTTCATTTCACTACCACGATGTCGACATTTTTACGACTGCCCGTGAGAAAGGTATATATATTTTTTTTAAATATTCAAATTGTCAACTCTTTAATACATCTGTCGAAAACTAATTAGAAACGATGTAATAATTTGTTTATCGTTTTTAATTTGTTTCCAATAAAATTTTATAAAATACAGAGATCTGTTCAGTATTTTATACTCAAATTTATATGTATTACCTTTCTATTTTTCTTAACTTCCTTTTTGAACATCGTTGAAAATATTTCAGCACGTGAAAGTTTATTGTACCTGTCATCGCATTTATTTACAATGTTTCTCTTTCAATTATATATGATTGTTGAAATTGGAATTTTTTATATTTAAGACTTACTAACATCCATTTGAGATCTTATACTGTTCGTGCTCTAGCTTTACTTAGCTTAATTTCTCTTAAGAAGTCATAATTTACGTAGACCTTCACAATCATAATTTAAAACTCACTATGGAATGGAAATTACGATTATGAAATATTTGGGTTCATTTTTCACCCAATATTTTTGATGTCATTATATTTTATTCTTCTTGCTTTTATTTTTATCGTCTTTTCTGTTTTTAACGTGAAACGGCTTTAAAATCTAAACAAAAATCTTAAATTATAAAACTAAAAGGTCTATGTTGTCTTACTTTAATAATTACAAAACTATAAGTATTAGAAACATGAATGCCATGTCATTATTTAGCTTGTGTAGTTGAGTTGAATTTGCATCGGGACTGGACGGGGCTGCAGGGGAGAGGCACTGCGTAAAATAACGGAAACCGGCGCTCTCGCTGGTTTCTATTGAGTATAACTCATGACTCACACGTGAAAGCGCGGTGGTTGTTTCGTATATTTATAGAGTTTATTCAGACCAATTGATTTAAATAATAATAAATGTCACTTGGATGATATTTGTAGTCAAAAATAACCAATAGGTGTAAACAATTATATCAAATATCAATATGTCGGCCTCAGCCAGTTCAAAGGCCAGCCAGAAATATAAAACACGGCTATCGTCGGAAAGAGAGGGTTATAGGCCACGCACAGATATCCCAATGTCCGGCGCTGAACGAGCGAGGCTGTTTCGGGAGCGCCTCAAAGCTACGTTCAGTAACGACGCCGATTCCGCCTATTCGTCGATTTTGCGAACACCTCTACCTCTGCCGCCGACCCCGCAAGTACCTCTACCGCTACTGTCCTTGTACCTGTGGACATAACGAGTGAAGATACCAACCATACACCTATCGAATCTGGCACGGCATGCTTATTAAACAACACTGACTCCGAGAGTACTGCTTGCCGCTAATGTACCTATACCAATGGACGTAACAAATGAAAGTACAACCTATACATCCATTGAATCCGTTACTGAACTGAGGCACATGCACATTAGTCGAAGTAATGCATTGCAAAATTATTGGCGTTCAGCGGACAAACGCTTCAAAATGATGTTCGAAGCTAATCCGTTTGGGGTATCTTGCAACGTTTGTGATCGACTTTGGTTCGAGAGAGATTTAAAGAAGGTGAAAGTTCGCAACATTTCTTGCTTTCGGACAAAATTCCACGGTGAAAACGTAGGGGAATTTCCTCGTATGTAGTACTTGTAGCAAGTCGATAAATGCCAATAAAATCCCATCGTTGTCACGCTTAAACGTATTTAATTATCCTCCAAAGCCGAATTGACTGCCGCCGCTTGACCCGATCAGCATTCGATTTATTTCGCCGCACTTACCATTTATGCAAATTCATTGACTACGCTACGAAGGTAATTATGGTATAATCGGCCAGGTAATCAATGTACCTGTATATATTGACAACAGGGTGCAGCAACTACCGAGTCAGACAAATGACGACTTTGCCTTTAATGTCAACATAAAAAAGATACTTATTCACAAATTCAATTACCTGAGCAGTTTCGTACGTAAATCTGTTATCAATGCTTGGCTGCGTTTCTTGGTAAACCAACCGCTGTACAAACGCTATGACATAAAGTTTGACTGGAGTGTGTTCTACAAAGATATGGATGACAATATCGGGCTCGAGCTTCAGATTGAGTCTATCAACTCCGACTCTGCTCCCAAATCGGAAATCCTCAGTTTAATTTAATGAATATGTATATCTATATGCGAGCAAGAGACTTCTCCGAGCGAGACGTCCTAGCCAAAGGCGATGAAGACAGGGACGGCGAACTACATCGACGACGTCAACTAGTGTTGATCGTATCTGCTTTCAATGCACAAAGTTTGGTGGCTCCTGCGGGGCTCATGCGGGGTTAAAATTTTACCTTGTCTTTCTTATTTCTCATACCACAGACCAATGTTAAACAAAATCATTGTCGAATATTAAATGAAATATTATTTGTACTAACCTATTTAGTTTAAGATTGTATTAAAATATTTAGAACGTAGTCAATCTCCAACTTATGTAAATAAATATAAATAATATACAATAGACATATATATGTAAATCTAGGCTGCTAAAATCGTAATTTTTCCTTTTTGTCTTGCGATATTCGAGAATAAAACTGAAAATTAGTTGGCACAAAATTCGCTAATTCATTAAATTTTCATGGTGCTCGTCAAAACTTTTTTTACTGACAATAATAAAATTTCTCCTGGTTATTGGATCTCAGCGTAAATATCTATAATACTTAATTATTCCTTCCAAATCAGTAAATTAAGGTGAAAATGCGGTAAACTTTCTCTGATGTTCACGATGTTTGAATATATTAGACATATGACAAGTGACATTATTATGATATCTAATGCAGAACGGACTCAGATATCTTAGGACAAAACCTGGTGCTTCAATTGAAAAATATATGCAGAAGACCAAGTCGTGATAACTCCAAAACGAATAAAAATATATATTATCGAAATTAAAACTGGCTGATGTACGCGCCCGGAAAATAAATTCGTGTATGTACAAGTTTTTTCAACAGAACTTTCTACGAGGCAATAGCAGGTCAATCGCACTATACTCCCCTCTTTCAGTGACTATCGAAAATATCAGTATCTTGGGATTTTTTCATACAACTCTTAGTCCCGTGACCCTTAAACCTAGAATAACAAGACTAAATTCCCTAGGGTACGATGCAAGTGACGAAGTCATTTCAGTTCAAGAAAATAAATTTAATTGGAACAATATCTCAAACTTAATTCATTTTATTTGCGTCTTAATTATTTTTTAATTAAACTAATAATCCTCCAAATAAATAAACATTTAATTTTCTTTACAATTTTCTTTACCTAAGGTATTTTTTAATGCTTCCTATAGAACATATATTAGATACTTCAGATATTAAGTTTAAAATTTCTAAGTAGGAGACCCAATAAAAATTATATTATTTAAGCTTCTTTAAGACATGGCAGTGACCGAAAATATCAGTATTGAATGGAGCTTATTATCGATAAGAGTTATGCTTGAAAATTGTCTGGTATCGTCCTTGGAGCCAAACTGTACTCCTGTGGACCCTCTAATCTGAGTTGGTCTAACAAAAAGCCGAGCGTCCTGTTGCTCTCTCTCGTTTTACCCCAATTTCGCTTCTTTTTAGATATCTATTCGTTTAGTATTCTAGTCATCTTTTCTTCAATATGCATTAGAGATTCCTCCACATTATTTGCACTGGTTTTCGTTTTTGGAAACTAATTTTATTTCCCAACTTGCTGAACGACTATATAGCATCAAAATAAGAGCACGACTAACTTACAATGTGTAAACCAATAAGGTCATAAAAACATAAAAAGAAAATAAAAAAACGTTAAAAACCATGGAATCGACATCATTGCAGTTAAAGATCTTAATGTCTATATTTGTGTATAATATCAAAAAAAAAGCAAAATATGTAAATAGTTTCGCAACTAATTTTTTACAAATTAAATTCAAACACCAGTTTTGAATAGAAATTGACACTAATATTGAATACAATTTTAAAACGACGAGGTTGAAAAAAAGGCATGGTTATATTTGCTAATCCGGAGGTTTGATAACCAACACGCTTTCCTTAATATAATTTGATATTTGGTGGTTTCTTTTGTACATCTTGTCGTTAGAAATACAAAACAATGCGGTCAGACAATTTTCCTAAAATGTTTTACTTTATTGTTACATTAAATGCCAAACAATGTGGTGGCAATAAATTGTTTTCCTGAAAAAAAAGCTCTTCTAAGTTTACTTCCCACGTAGAGAAAGGTAAGCGACGTGCGACTAATTAAAGGTCTATTCAGATATATAATATCAGGTTAGTATTATTCTTAGTAAAGTTTATGTGAAGCTACAACACCTACAATTGCTGCTCTTCCAGGAGAATGAAATTTTCAAATCAAGTAGGAAGTAAATAAGTTATAAAGTGCAAAACTAGATTTTTACTTTATATATCTCTAATATTATTTCAGTGTTGTTCTGATTGTGGTTGACGATTCAATGAATGTAAATTTTTCACAATAAAACTACCAGTTCCTTGTGTGATTACATGAATTTTATTTATAACATTTCGAAATGATAGTCTATATAATAAAATAAAAAAAGAAATAAATAAATAGAATAGATAAAAACAATAAATAGTAAATAAATAAAAAGTAATAAAATAAGAAAGTAACATTTGTCCTTTCTAACTAACCTTTCCAACTTTTGGTAAATGAATTTACTTCGCCTTGCTTTTTATAAATCATTTTAAATATAAATTTGATTTCGATGGTCGTGTTAATATATAGCCTTTGTCAGTTCGTCGACATATTTTCCCTACAAAATTAAATTATAAAAAGTAATGTCCTTTTATTTAGTTAGTTCATTATTTTATATTATAAACGAATTTTTTTATTTATTAAAATATTATTGAATATATTTGGCGTTAATTTTGTAGAAATTCATTATTCACAATTAAATGAAGCTACGTGATGTAGTATTATTTCTACTATCTTTAATTTCTTTTCCACGACCTAGGTTTTGTTGTATTACAACATCTTCAGGTGGGATATAAGCAAAGATACTTTGCTTATATCCCACCTGAGAATCTTTGCTTATATCCCACCTGAAGATGTTGTAATACAACGAAACCTAGGTCGTGGAAAAGAAATTAAAGATAGTAGAAATAATACTACATCACGTAGTTTCATTTAATTGTATTAAAATATTAGTTTAAATTTTTTGACTTTATTTACTATATTCACGTAAAAGGAAAAATTAATTGATTACCTTGTTATAACCAGAGCATAAAAAATAAACTCAGGCGAAAAATGCTGTAGTTAATATAAAATCCTTGATTCTCTTGTTATCAATCAGGGAAATCGATGTCGCCGCCGTGCTGTGTTGGGTTGATAATCGATTTAGAATATTTAAGGGCAGGGTGCACCGCAAAGTCGTGGTTTCGATTCCCTGCTGCTCGACGGGTTGTACTGAATTTACATTTTGGTTAGCTGCAAGGGCTTGTAGACTGTGTAAATTAAAATTCTATAAAATAAATTAGTTATATTGATAGCAAGAAACGAAATAAAATTTATATGATGTTTGAAATCCAACATAACGATTGAATGTAATATTAAATTTATTGTAGGTTTGATATATTGATAGCTTATAGCAATTTTTAATAATCGTCAATTAAACGTGTAGGTAAATTTACTCATATATTATGTATATATTAGATTATATACATTATTATAATAATGTATATATTACATTGTATACATTATTAGAATTGTCTTGTATATTTTATGTCACATGCATTCGATGGAATACCTTAAATTTTAAGTCTAAGTATCAAAGAAATTTTCATAGAAATATAATGGGGGTATACTTTACTACACAAGCAAGAATCATTCAAATTGGCTTAGAAACGCAGAAGATAAGTGGAAATAAATACAAGCAAATGCCGTCGAATTGATAACCATCTCCTTTTTGACCTACTGTAAAGCATTTAATCCGACCATTTAATACCAAGTTATTAGACCTTGGTTATGTAAGCCAATAGTATTACTACGAAGGATATTTTTTAACTTTTTTGGCGAAATTTAGGTATCATATTGGCTTTAAAAACCGTTTTCAATTTTGAAAAACTTGGGAAATTGACGAATCATTATGACTTGGTTTTGAAATATAAAAAACTTTGTTGATTGGCATGGTATCTCTGAGAAAAAAATTATGTTTCATGCTGTAGAAATAGGTAAATAAAGTAAATAAAATATTTTACAAAAAATTTAAACAAGCTTCCAATAGCTAATGAATTACAACCGTATTGAAAGAAATAAAATAATGAAAATTTTATGCTATACAAATAGGTGAATAAAATGAATAAAATATTTTTACAACAAAATTCAAAACCAAGGCCTAAAAACTTGGTATCTTACCGGATTAAATGCTTTGCAGTAAGTCAAAAAGGAGATGATTATCAATTCGATGGTATTAGTTTGTGTATATTTTCTCTCATCTTATGCGTTTCTAAGCCAATTTGAATGATTCTTTCTTGTGTAGTAAAGTATACCCCCATTATATTTCTATGAAAATTTCTTAAAATCTGAGACTGAAAATTTGAAGTATTCCATAGAATTCCTCAACATAAACAACTGAAATATTGTGATCGTTTTTTAAATATGTAATGATAATCTGATAAGTTTCAACTAAAGGTGATAAAAACATGCTCTTTAGTAAATTCAGGGTGCAATGATGGAGCTAGAAGGTGTCGATAGGAACTTCTCAGTGATAAAAAGTAAACTAATCGAGTTTGGATCCGCATCACTCGTCTTGATACAAGTGAAATGAGTCCGCACGAGATGAAAAGTAAACTATACTTTTCGTCACTGAAAACTCGTTTCACGTAGCAAAAAAGTAATAGGAAAAAAAGTTAGTTAGATACGTGTATAGGGACATACCTTAAATTTAAATCTTTGATTTATTAATTCTAATGCAGCAGATGTACTACCTGCTTAATCCGTTTGACTTGAAGATCTAATATTTTTAAATTATTTCAAGTCTCATTTAGGTACTACCTGCTTAAATATTGAAACTTGAATATCTGCTGTTCTTAAATTAGCATTATGGGCCTAAAGCCAGGGACCCCGTGTTGAAACCATGGATCCTATTATTCAGACCTCGTGCTGCGTGGATGCTACCGGTTTAAATCGTGACACAATTTGGATTGTTGGTCTAAAGCAAGGACTCTGTTATTAAATTTTAAACTCCAATTCCTCAGCCGGGTTCCTTATACCTGCTTCGTGTATGTTCTTCAATACCTCTGGCATTATTCAACCAATTTCGGACACTTTTCTTTAAATGGCCAGAGCGTAGTATTATGAACATTAGAATTAAACCATATAAATTAAAAATGCACCTTAGAATTCCTCAACGTGAAACAGCACAGATCAAGTCTGTACGATACAGGTTTAATAATATTCTAATTATGAAGTCTCCAACGTTTTGATGCGACAAAGTGCAGCATAAACATGCTTTTTAACAAAATCAGGGTACAACCATGGGATGCAAAGTTTGGACACGTTTTACTTGTTTTGGCGTAAGCAAGATAATAACAAAATAAATATGTAGTGTGTACATTTCTAACAAATAAGTAAGTATATACAGGTACATATAAAACATGAAGTAATTAAGGTATTCTGATGTAAAAAGATGCTTTAAGTGACTAAAGAGACTTGAGGATCTGCAGTCTTTAAATTAGTGTTTTAGGTTTCCTCCAAAGATTACCACTAACCTTCGAGCCGTAATTTCTCAATTTTTGGCACTGTGCCACACAGTTCCCTTAAATCGTTAAATTTTACAATCTTCTGTTTTAAAGTAAGTATTATGAGTCTCAAGCAAAACAGAATCCACCGACTCATTCCCTAAATCGTGACACTTGAGATTCTGCGATTTTTAAAATTGTATTTTTAGTTCTGAGCAGAGACTCTTCCAGAGAATTTCAGGTTTCAACTCCCCGATCATGATTCTACAGAAGTAGTGCTTGAAAATTGAGGATCTATTGTTTTATAATTAACATTTGGAATCTTAAACGAAAACTCTGTCATTAAACTCAGAGTTCCAACTTTTCAGTTCCCTTCGCCTTAGAAGTATTGTCTCCCTGCACTATAGGTCTTGAGAATCCGCTGTTTTTAAATTAGTGTTTTGGGTCTCAAATCTTTATTCATTATTATAAAGTCTTTACTTTGCCAATAAATTATGTGTGCCAATTTTACAATATTTATGCTGTGGAGGTATTGTTTGCTTAAATCGAAGGATTTTAAGGTCAATTTTTTAAAAAGTATTATCAGTTTCAAGTAGAAAATCTTATATTGTTCTCTTTGTTACAAATTCTCAGACCTGATTTTGCAGAGGTACTGCCTGCCTGAAATGCTATACTTGAGAATATTATGTATTTAAATTAGTATTGTATATAGTCTCAAGTAGTGTCTATATCACTAAACTCCAACAAAACTAAAGTCTTGACACTGTCGGGTATTCTCGGTTTAAATCGTAGGATTTTGTGATATCCTATTTATCTGCGTATTGTGAATCTTAAACAGATACTTTGATAATAAACTCCGGGATCCTGCTCTACAATCTTCATGCTGTGTGAGTATTACATGCTGAAATCGTGACATTTGAGGGCCTACTGTTTTAAAATTAGGATTTCAGGCCCTGAACCGGACTCTGCCATTGACCTCCGTTTTGATTCCTCAACCTGATACTGCAATAATTTGTATATGTTAACTCATATTTCTGATGATGCCATCTCATATTTTTGAGGACTCATATTTTTTTCGAACGTCCTTGTATAAGATCATAAAGAAATGATTAGAATTTGACCACGGAAAATTGAAAACCTACCGTAGAATTCCCCAAAATTAAACACCGTAATCATCTTTGGATGTTACGAGTTTAATGATTTTTTAATAAAAAAGGCTCTATAGATTTTATACAATTAAGTTTGATATAAATCTACCCTTTGATTAAATTAGGGTACAATAATAGAGCCAGGGATTCCTGGCAGGAAATTTTCACTGATGATATGTAAACTCGTCGAGCTTGGATTCGTTTCGTTTTTAATAAAGTCAATATATGGATAGTATGAACATAAATAAATATAGACATGAATCAAGTAAGAAATAGCTGGTAGGTCTATAAGTAGATAAATAAGATATAAAAAATTCATGAAAGAACTAAATATGATTATGTGAGCAGGTAGGCACTACGTATGTTTAGTTACGGGTCAAAATGTAAATCGATAATATAAACTCACTTAATCCAGGCGGACCACTAAAATGTTTGAATTATATGAAAATTGTGTACTAATTGGCCGATTTGATGGTACGCCAGAAACATTTTTCTGGTTATCAAGTAAGTCCATAAGGACACTTTATTAAGTAATTCATCATAATAATCTATTTTAACTCAGTCCTATTCTATGAACTTCTAATTTCTTCAAAAGTCAATTGCTGGTCAAACCAACGGACAATAAGTGAAAAAAATATCGCTCTAATATATATTTCAACCTATATGATCACAATATTTACAGCATCCATATATAAGGTCATTTCATTGTGGAAAACATTTCTATGAAAACTTCGACTCTATATTGCATTTATTAACGCAAATCTTGTTAATTAATCTCTCCGCCTTAGAAAATATATTTCGATCGAAATGACATCCCCGAATGTGAAAATAAATCACGACGTGATAAAATTCAAAACGAACAGCTGTGACCTCTATGACTAAGATCTACTAGTCGATTAATAACCTGCAGATTTATTATGAATAACAATATGTCAACACCAGGCTTACATATTTACAAACATCCTTGAAAATTAAAGGGCTTTAATTACTATGAAAGCTGCGAGTTACACTCGGATATATTTACCAACATGCGGCTGAACTTCGTCAATATATATATATATATATATATATATATATATATATATACATACAAACATATATATATATATATATATATATAAATATATATACATACATACATATATATATATATATATATATATATATATATATATATACTACTTGCTGTAACACTGTCGCTAATTCATAGCTTATCGGTAAAAAGTACATTATTACGCTAAAATGTGGATATGCCAATATTATTATTAATATCCTTAAGCTTTTTATTTCCATACATGCTGTCTAAGGGTTGCAGTAATTTATTCATAAATGTTACAATCGTTATTATTAGTATGAAAAAAAATGTTATTGTTTAAGTGTATTATTAGTATGTAGTATAAGTAAATATCAAATTCGATATTATTACAATGGACTGTAGGATCTAATTTTAGATAATTAAGTATGTGAAACACAATAAATTTATGTTCCTATCTAACATTTGGTTTAAGTAGATGTATGGATATTGAAATCAAAACTCAGCGTAATTATGATGGGCAGCTAACTTATTTCACTTTTTTGTTACGGAAATATTGAGTAATCTGCATACTCCTCCTTATTTTGCTTCCAGATTTAAAACTTTGTCTACTTATGACCTAAGTATACTATTTCATTTTAAAAATATTTCTTTGTAATTTTTTTAAATACAAACTCTTGCTTGCTACTTGACCCACGTCTTCTGCGAAGGAGCATTTCTCCGGTAATAATATCACTCGATCAAGGTTGCTTGTGACGGGAATATACATAATGGCAAAATTTAGAAACATTCCTCTTGACTTCAATGAGAGTAGCAAGGAGAACAGATGAGGGAGAAGGTCTTTTTTGTGACTATATCGCAAAGAAGACCTTTTCCTCCTCCCTACACTACTACACGGTACTAGATAAAATACTATCATCGAAAACAATGTTATGCTCCATGGCATATATATATATATATATATATATATATATATATATATATATATATTTATTTATTTATTTATAAACCCAACACAACCTGAAGAAATCGTAAAAAACTTGTCCTAACTCATTATAAAACAACATAATGTCGGCAGGAAGGTAATAAGAACTAAAAACCCAACATCTTGGAGACTACATATCTTATGACCTGTTTTCGGGAAAGTATTGGAAGAAATATTTATAAACAGACTTGGTTTCAAAATCAATTTATTCTTCAACAATACGGTTTCATGCCTCAGTACTGAGGATGCCTTATATAACATGCAAGGACGAAGAAACAAAAGTTGAATACATTTGGTGTTAATTTTGTATAAATTCATTGTAACGTAATTTTTAATTACAAATAAATGAGTTTTTGTTATGGACTACATGATGTAGTAATATATCTTTACTTCTACTTTAATAAAATTCTTAACTACCACCTAGCAGTTTACGTATGTTATTATACAACGAAACCTGGTGATCATCATCAAGTAGTTTCCTTTATATGTGAATTAAAATTAAGAAAAACAATTAAAAATTCATCGTTCTTATATGACTGCTGACGCTATACTAAAGAAACCTTTTAATACTGTAGTATATAGTTTAAAGTTAGCTGAAAACTCATATTATTCATTAAAACTATCGATTTCTACATTTTTTACACTAAATCACATCACAGGCAACGTTGATACATGAACGTACATTTATATTTTAAATGCTTGAATATGTGGTATATTTCTATTACATCTTTATTGCGAAAATTAGTAAAGTTTTGTAATAAAAAAATGCCTCACACGCGAAAATATTTTTTATTTTCTTGTATTTTGTGTGCCCGCAATTTTTCAGCTTACATGTTGTCGGTATGATTTTATAAATTATTATTTCTAGATAAATATAATAAATCAAGATTAATAAAATAAAGACCTGCATATAAAGAAAAATACGTAAAATTACGTCTACAAAATCAAAAATTATGGGAATAGGAACCTGTTGTGAATCATATTGTGAACCATACTTGTTACAGGAAGTAGTATTTTAAGAAAACTATATAAAAAAACATCAAATGTTTATTAAAACCATCGGTAAGGTTAAAACTAGCTCCCATTTTTGGAAAGCACTTAAAAAGCGGAAGTACAAAGAATTCGTATAAATATCTTGATACTCCAAGCACAGTAAAGTTAATATTTACAGTAAACGATCCTTTGAATCCAAGTCACATTTTAATGGTTCTTCAAGCTCTTCTTGTTACACCAAGCTTGGAATTATACCTTGTTGATCCTTGGGTAATAAAAAAAGTATTCTAAAAAAAAAGTGCACGAAATTATAAAATCTAACTGCAGCTTGTGTTCGGACCGCGATTTCAAAACGATCACCTGCCATTATAATAAACGCAGCGCTATCAGATTTAGGTATTATCGGCTGTGCTTCAGAAATAATAAATAGTATAAAGTTACGTTGCGAAATGCAAAACTACGTTTCGTAAAATATTTAGGGAAACAAATCATATGCATCTCTGCTGTATTTTTATCAGTGTAGAGACAACATTTTAATCTTTACTAAGATAGAAATCCCACAACATGACAAAACATTCCGTTAATTACTTTGCCATAATCTAACTGTTTTGGACATATTTTAATTACGTCCTGAAAATTAATTGATATTCAGAAGTACAAAACTGAGTTTCTGCAAAACAAATTTGAATATCCTACATATTTAACGGCAATCGATTAGACATCATTGGTGGTGGTATAGCATTGAATACTGGATGAAAAACGTTGTTATGAAGTTTGTTGGAAAGATATCTAAGACGAAATTTACGATAATTTGCTTTTTACGACAAGCAAAGGAATTACCCTCATATAAATTATTTCTACAAATAGATGATACTACTATTAACATTGATAGTTTTTCTGGTAGCATCAAAACAATTCTAATACCATGCTTGGAGAAAAAGATAAGGTTAGCACGATTTTTGTATTGGATCCGTTTTCTCCAAATATGTTGTAGGTTCGTTAAACACTGACCAAAAATATTTACATCAAATTGGTTCCACTATTTTCCAGATTTCCTGAGAAACTATTTCACTTTATATGGCTCACTTGCTCTATTAGAAGTCTTTTTTTATATGTGAGAATGGCAAATCCTTCGTAAAACTTGAAAGCTTGGACCGTTTTCGTTTCTGAAGGTTATGCTTCCACGCGGTTCGATATCGTTGTTATTTAAAAGTATTACTACTAAATGTGTGTACGTGTGTGTGTGCATGTGCGTTTACGTGCGTGTGCATATATGCATGTGTGTGTGGGACATCATATAAAAATTTACAACATATTTATAGAATTCATAACTCTATATGCAAAAAAGTGTCTGGACTCCCACATATTACAAAAAAATAATTGAAACGTCATTCGATTAAGTAAAAAGAGTGTTTTCAGAATTTAGGAATAATCATAGAAATGTGGCGCTCGAAGCCAGCAACCTTCTTGCTGAATTATTACCACTGGGACTGAGGTTCAAAAGAGCTTTTAAGATCTACGAAACAAGTGAGGTGAATCAATTCCTAGCCAGTCTGGAAATAAGGCAGAAAAGAAAATCAATTCCATCCAGATGCCGCACTTTGCATACCCATCTCGGATAGGTTGCAATTTTCTTATTAAGGATCTGAGGTGGATAAATGGGTGCTAATAATCCGAATTTTTTTTACATATAGAGGCGAAGTCAAGAGAGTAGCAATTGCTTGGTAGGAATATGGAAGAGAGATTAGGAGCACTAATTTTAATCTTCAGAAGAGCTGAAATGTATTTCAAACGGAGCTAATGGTCAAGTAAAAATTTAATAATTATATATAATGGACAAAGAGTTTCCTATCTGCAACACTTATTTTAAGGAATACAAGATCAGCACTCAAATTACTCGGAAATAAAAACAACAATTATTTGCTGGATCGCCATTCCATCGTTATGGCAATCTAGCTAGTGATTAATAAAGATCAGATCGAAGCACTAGCAAGTATGAAAGCAAATAAGAGTAAAATTTATCGACTAATAATGAACATAATGGGTCGACTAATCGACTCATTATGTTCATTACGACGATTAATTGACTATTAATGAACATGATGAGGTGAAAAATATTCAAAATCTGGCATCTGTCCGTTTTATGGTTCAGAGAAATTATTTTTAAACTTCTGCTTTTTCCACGAGTAGAAACCATGAAAAGTCCCATTTTTATTTTGTAATATATTAAAATATGTTCAAACAAAAGTGGCAACGTTAGGCATTTTGCTTAATTGGATATAAATAATATTATATTCACCTTGATATTTAACATGAATTTATGACCTTTTATTGCTAATGATGTGGTTATTAGTAAGTTTCTCTGGTATTGTGTAGTAATTAGTTTTCTGCTTTATGCTGATATGATATTATTCTAATATTCCTTATTTACCGAGTTGAAATAACAATATTGCGAGAAAATTGTCGACTCGCGCTAAAGTAGAATTTGGTCCTACAATTATATTTTATGCTATACACGTGAATCTGTAAATAATTGCTGATAGATATGAATAGTAGCTAATTAACATTTTATACCTATTCAAAATTACAATAACCATTTTACTATTATGTTATCAACTGTAATTATTAACTACAGACATGTTTAATTTAATTAATTTAGAAAGATAACGTGAAGATATTTATGTGCCCCTTGTTACTTATGCGTATTTGTAATTTCAATTTTTATTTGTGTGTTAATTGGCAATCGATTAGAAATTAAATAGTTTTTTTACTTTTTTTTCCATTTTAACGACGAGCAAGTGCTTAAGTGATTTGATTTATTGATTTAAGTTTCCTTTTATGACAGGTTTTTTTATAACTATTATCAATTACGCTTGTTGCAATTTATATTTATTAAAATTTTACTAACAACTTTATTTGTTCAAATTTAACTTTTTCCTTGCAAGATATGTACAATATCGTATCATTCAATGTTTTTGTTATATCTATTTTATATCTGTATTTTGACAAAGTTATTTTTTCAATCCATGTTTATCTTTCTTATTTTAAGATTTGATAAAGTTATCCTTCTTACGTTGCACGATTAACGTTGAATCGACACTGGCTATAGTGAAGCAATATTCTTTATTTTTGGTGCCTTGCTTGCCTGCAGTTGATTGGTATAACAATTCTTCTTCATGTATATATATATATATATATATATATATATATATATATATATATATATATATGTATATGTATATATGATTAGGGTTAATTAAAGTTAATATATAAATAAACAAATTAAAATTTATCCTTTATCACTGCATTATTAGAAAGTTTTCATGTATAAAAATGATCGATTCTTCTGACATATTTTTAAATTTTCGTTTTGACCAAAAAGTACATTTTATATCCGGGCTTTCAATGACTTTGACTATAGGCTTGTATGATTCTGGTAAAGTGGAGATTAACATTGTTTCAAGCCGCTCGTCCTCCACCGCACACTTGATATTTTGAAGTTTTTACACGGTGGCCATTATTCTTCTGACGTAACCTTCAACGTTTTAACATTCCGCAATAATTGTCGTACGCTGATCTCGCTTCAATCGATTTGATCCAACGTGGCTTAATAATTGAGCATCTTTGAAAACATATGCCAAATTATTACAGATTTAATTTACAGTCAGCATTTTATGAATGTGAACATAAGGTAATGTGCCAATTTACAAAATAATTACTATTCTTTCTTTCAAATATCTTTTAAATCAATTATGTCACAACTTTTGAACCAGAACTCTTCATGTTGAAGGTTTGTTTTTACGGCAAATTTTCACGTTTAATAATAAACATGATAAAATATCAAACACTAAATTTAATCAAAAATTGTCTAATTTGTTTCATGCAGTAAATTTATCAATAAAGTGATACCTTATCAAACTTTATATTAATACGGTATTATTAATACACATCATTAGTACAGTATGTTCATTAATATTCGATAAATTCGGGATTTATAAATTTGCCCCAAGCAAATTGATTTTAAAGCATTAAAAATATCAAATAGATACATTGCAAAATTTAAATTTAATATTTTATTATTATTTTTTTAAGTTTTTTTTTATTTACAGTGAAAAAAGGATGTTCAAAGCTATCATAAACCAAAAACTAAGAGAAGAGAGATATACCAAAAGAACAAACTTTTTACATCTATTTTTCTTCACCTTTACTTTTCTATAGTCTAACATACAATATATAATATTATACTCTCAACTATATTAAACTCTCTCGAGAAGTTTTTCCGAAAACATTCTCGTAAATTTTTCGCGAGAAAATATTTCGTTTATAATATCAACGTTTTTGATATTATTTTAGCTCGCTATATCGATAAAACACAAAGAGACAAACATATTTTTAGAAAAGTTTTACTTAAAATAAATTGTAAAATATTATCTCATGTTACGTATGATTTACTTAAAGGAAGCTTTAGAAATTACGTTTTTATATATTATAGAGATTTATGAAAATTTATGAAAAATAAAGTCTTCGTGAAAATGAAGTACGAATATAGATCTGAACAGATATCTACTCTCTGCATACAAAAATTCAATTTCATATAAAAGTAATTTATTTATATTGCGATAATTTGGGATAATTAGACATAAAATTGATCACGAAGTCGTTTATTACCTCAGAATTGTTTTTCCCACAATATTATTTATTTACTAAGTCTAATTACAAAAATCTATGACATTATATTAAATAGATAAGTCAATATTATTCTGATAACCGTTCTTGAAATATAGGCAGTTACTTCATTTTGAATACAAATATCTATTTGTTACTTGGTTTTACCCTATATATTTCTTTATAGCCAGCATAAGAACGTTACATACAACTTTTGGAACAATTTTTTCTCTTATTTTATTAGAATATAATATGTCTTTTTTAAAAGTTATTGTACAAAACTAATCTGCATAATATTTTTTCGATTTTTTTACAATCATAGATCTCACAAAAATAGAGTGACAAGTATTCTCAAGTTGCCTTTAGACAAAAAATATAATTTTTCCGACTAGATTAAAGAATGAACTTCTTACGATATTATTTACGGTGTGGTTACTCGCATTAATTTTTAAAAAACATTTTAATAAGAAATTTACATAGATTTCACAACTTTAGGCAATAATATATATTGTAGGATGGTTAAAACAATGATATCCAAAATTAAGAAATGAATTAAACTACTTAAAATTACTATTTGTAATTATATTATTAAGGTAAGTATCTATACTATTTACACGTGTATACAGTTTGTTACTAGAATACATAAATCGAAGAAAGGTCAATTTTTCTATATTTGTATAGTAGATAATATATATTTTTGTAAATACATACTTTATGTGTGTGTAGGTGTGTATATGTATATGTGTGTTTCATCGAACGCAACACGTTGATTAAGGGAACCGTGAGTGAGAATAGACTTAGATTCTATAATTCTTACATAACATAGAATATTAAATCACATTCATTGGAAGTATTTCAATAGTTCATGTCAACTAAATATATAATATAATGTCAGAAAATAGATATTCTTCCAAACATTGTTTAATACATTTAAACAAGTTAATACTTGAGAATGAGCTTTGATTACTTTACTCTATAAATGTCAGCTGAAACTTAGTATGATATAAACATATCTGTGATCTATTTAGTGTTAGTCTTATACTTGTTGCGATCACCAATAACGTTTAGTTTGTTTATTTAATGAAGGGGTAAAGAGTATATAAAAATTATGCAGATTTTGAAAATTCATTCAGATTTTCTCGTACACTAATGTTTTATTCTAAAAAGAGATTATAGGCGCAATAGCTTTGCAGAAAGCGTAGTGTAAGGATGAAGTGCAAACGAAAAAAGGAAAAAAATACAATGTTGAGGTTTGTACGTAAAGAAAAAAAAGTAATTTCACAGTGCAAACTTTGGTAATATTACACAAGATATCTTTACCTTGTGGCAATTCGCAACTCATTTATATATAATATTTATGTAGAACTTCATATGCATTTTTTCAAAACAACGTTTTCATTATTTTCATACTTTTGATTTCTAATGAAATATTACTCTTCAATTGTAATAAAATGTAATTTTGATTTTACAAAATTATTTAATAATCAATGTGTTATAGGCTACAATAGTAAAGACGAGACAAATTATATTTAATAAGACAGCTCACTTTTATTTTTATTTTTAGTATCGTGCATAAAAATTTTAGCTTCCTAAAATGCACATAGTATATAATGCAACTTAAATGAAAATAATATTCTAGTCTAATTAAAACTAAAATATTATGTTGTGTAGCGTAATAATAACCGAAATATTCAAATTTTAATACAAAATATTGATTAATCCATGAAGTCACATTATTAAGAAGTATAAAGCAAGTGGAGTTTAAATGACGTAATCGCATTTTAAAAAGAGATCTAAATGAGAAAAGGATTCAAACTTGCTCCGTGTCGCTAGAAATATCTCAGCCTTTTTTTATTTAAAATAAGAGTGTCGATCATAAAGCGCGAAAATTTTTTTGTATATAAATTTTATGTAAAGTATATTAATTTAATTTATTTATATTAATATAATTTTTATAAAAAAAATTCAGGTCCACGTAAAAGTAGCAATACTTTTATAGTGAACTGCATTTTTTATGTGAAGAGAGTAGACGTCTATTCATATTTATATTCTTATTTAATTTTCACTAAAACTATATTTTTGATATAACTGAACAAAATAATTATATTCAAATTTTCCTAAATTTCTATAATACGTAACAATATATTTTCTAAAGTTTCCTTTAAGTAAATCATATCTAACCCCAGATAATATTTTACGGTTTATTTCAAGCAGAACATTTCTAAAAATATGTTTGCCTGTTTGTGTTCCATCAATATAGTGAGCTATAATATTATCCACAATTTTGATATTATAAACGAAATATTTTCTCGCAAAGAATTTGCGACAATATTTTCAGAGAGAGTTTAATATAATTGAGTGTATAATATTACATATTGGATATTAGACTATTGAAAACTATCGTATATTAGATGAAGAAAAATAGACGTGAAAATCTGTTCTTTCAGTATAGTTTTTACTACTGTATATCAGTAATTTATCCTTATTTGTTTATATCATATATATATATATATATATATATATATATATATATATATATATATTGCTGTTTACGTATCAAACTACATTAATTAAATAGGAATATTAATAATTTTTAATAGATTGAATACAGGCTAACGATGTGTTTTAATTTTTGTAAAATTTATAATTTAACTGGCATTAAATGCTTGCTTAAAGCAGCTTTAACGCTGCAAAATAGGCAATAAATGTTAACTCCGTCACCGCACTTTCTATTTTACATATTCTGATTGGTTACACCAATATCTGTGCTGGCTTTTTGTCCATCTTCCTGATTAAGGAATATCGCAATAATCATCGACGAGACTTCACCAGCGTAACAAAAATTCAACAGCTTACTGGCCCAGTAGCCTTAGTTTTGAAATAGTTCAACATATAAAAATTAAGGAAACTGTAAAAAAACATGCATATTTTTAAACTATCAAAATTAAAAACGAGATAAAAGTTTCTTGAAATAATTCACTAAATTTATTTGAAAAGTTAACTAATCATTATAATTATTTTACATGGAATTTCATGGCAAGAACCTACATTCAACATAAAGAGTTGTGTAACTGGGAAGAAAGTAGTGACGAAATTGGTTTGAAAGATATTTGAAGGCGAGCAAAAATTATTTTCTCAATTGACACATCGCCTGATATTCTAATTCATAAAGCTCAGACTGCAAATTAAATCTGGAATAGTCTGGCACATGCTTTCGAAGATACCGAGCTATTACGGCAAGTTGGGTTGCTTAGAGATCTATGCATGACAACTATTGCGGAATGTTAAAATATAGATAATTACATCAGCAGAATAATAACCACGGTATATAAACTTCGAAATATCATATTTCTATTAGACGTCTAGTGACTTTAAACAATGCTAATCTCCAGTCTACCAAAATCATAAAAGCCTATAATTAAAAACATCGAAAACTGGGGTATAAAAATAAATGCTCAAAATAAGGAGTCAAAACAAAAATTTCATAAAATATCAAAAGAATCGACTGTGATACCAAAGGATAAGAGAAATTTTAAAGGGAAAAGATATAAAAATAATTTTTGGGAAAGACCCAGATGCTTAAACTGAAACGAATTCGATCCTCTTAGAAGAGAATGCACGTCCGAGTAAAAAAAAGAATCCAAACGAGAGTTTATGTTACGCTATTGCGTTCTGCCCTTCAATCAATAATACGGACACATGGTCCGAACTGGACTGTATTTTTCACATGGGTACGAATAGCCATCGGAACTTAACGGCACGGACGGTTAAGATAGTAAAAGTGGTGGACGACAAAACCACTTTCGTTAAATAGCCTTAGTGAAGTTAGTTTTAATTTTTGTGATGATAACAGTCAGTATAATTAAATTATTTTTAATGATATGCCACATGTGCAAGATTTAGAAAAGAACTTATTGGCATTTAGCTTAGTCATTAGACAGAGTGGTCAAGTAAAATTTGACAATAAAGACTTCTTCAAAATAATAAAAGTATAACTGCTGCTAGTTTGATCAGATATCCTCACAACAGTATTACCTTAAACAAGATTTGCGTTAATGAAAAAAGGATTGGAATGCTGGAATCAAACACAATTGATTATATTTAAGCAGTCTCGTTAAAGTTAATAAATGTGAGATGAATGTTAAAAGTCTGTCAGTGTTCAATTCAGTTTAAATATATTGGTTCCTAATCTTGCTGTAAAAATTTAAATAAAGAATACAGTTTGGAATAAGAAGTGAATTCATACACAATTTAATAAATATATGTATACACACACTTCTTTTCTGTATTTATAAAACAAGAGCTACTGTATAACTTTATTTCAACGTAAATCAATACCGGATATTTAAACTAGAAACTCATATAAAATCAGAAATTTATCTGTGTAAACATAGAATAAGGGTTGTTTCGTGAATTCAATGTAAAGTGTAAAATAAAAATTATGGAACTAAGAATAGTCGTATCGTACTTATAGAGCGTAAACTTAAGTAAAACTAGATGCATACCTTTGTAAGTTTTGGATAGCAGTTACTGCACAATTGTAATAGCACAGGTGTGTAAGATCACTTTCTTACAATGGGAACCTACACCTTTTAAAATGTTTCTAAGTGGAAGGACATATTAATCGAATATAGATACGTCAATAAAAATTCATCGACATGTAAAACATCTAAATGCCTAAAATGTTAATTGAGGTAAAATGAAAAACTGATCTAAATAAATTTGAAACACCTTAAGGCTCAGAATGTACGTTCAACTTGTACAAAATTTTTTATATGTCAAGAAAAGTCTAATTAAGGAGGAGTGTCAAATAATTTTGGTCTATATTAATGTAAATCCCTCACCTCACTTTTGCATTTATAAGTTTGCCCGGTGACAATAAGAGTTGTACTGGTGGTTTTTCCGGATTTCTCATCGAAGGATATCTTAATAATTATCCACGCAGTTCCATCAGTGCAATAATAATTGTACAATTACCTACTTGACCAATTTTAAAAATAAAATAAATCAGATCATCAAAACGAACCTTTGTCGATATTATGAAGTTCAAATTTTCAAAAGTTATTTTCGAACTGATTCGAAATATACGAATATTAGTGATTAGAAATAAATTTTTAAAAATTCTTTTATCTTCTTTAATTCGATTAAATTTAAAACTTTTTTTAATATTTATTTCCTTCGGCAGTTATTAAAGACTTTACGCTGCATTTCAAGTACATAATTTGGGTTAAAAATTTTCTGACTTGTTTTCAGAAACCCTTGCCGAAATTACATGTTTCCCGACCAGTCAGATTATGACGAAACTATTAATTATTGATTTTTACAATTTTTATTAAATAAATAAATTGGTTTTTAACACATGATAACTATTGAAACAAACATCAAACTTTTAAGTGCCAAAATGACCAGTATGCTATGACTAACTGACTGCATTATGACTAACCGACTTAATGTTTAAAATCATAATGTCTATTATATTTTTATATATTTTCATAGAACTGGATTAGTTCTTCGCTTGCAGAATGAAGGCAGATAAATAATTTTCAATTTCCTAGCTATCCAGCGACAAAAATTTATAATTTCAACATATGGTGCAATATTGATAGCAACACAGATTATTTGCAGAAAGAAGCAGGAATGCTTATTGTATAGATCTATGGCAATTCAGCGTGTTGTAATATAATTACAAATAATTCGGTATCTACAGGTCTAATTTTGTCGTTTTATCAAAGTTCCTAACGTTGTTATTCATATAAGAACCCTTCCATCTATTCCTCATTTCCTTTTTATCGTTCCTTGTAGAACATTGTTGAAATTTTTACCCTTTTGTAAGTCGACCACTGTACTATCACTGAAAGTGAACTTTGCAATAAAATATGTACAGAATATTAAATACATTTGGCGTTAATTTTGTAGAAATTTATAATTAAAAATTAAATGAAACTACGTGATATAGTATTATTTCTATTTTCTTTGAGTTCTTTACCACGACCTAGTTTTTGTTGTATTACAACATCTTCAGGTGGGCTGTTAGCAAACATGTTAACAAAAATCTTTGCTAACAGCCCACCTGAAGATGTTGTAATACAACGAAACCTAGGTCGTGGTAAAGAACTTAAAGAAAGTAGAAATAATACTACATCACGTAGTTAAATTTAATAGTGTATATGTACAGAATTTAGTAAGAAAAATATGTAACTATCAATAAATCATACAAAAATATTAGACCGCGTTCATTTATATTTTTCATAATAGTATGCAATTGGTTATGTGGTTCCTTATTTATACCACAGTGTTTATGTCGGTAGGGAAAATTTTATAATTTTGATTTCTGCATGAATTATACTTTTGATATATATATATATATATATATATATATATATATATATATATATATATATATATATATAATTTTCACACTCGTTGTACCAATCATTTTGCTATAACTGATAATAAAAAAACATGTACTGAATCTAGTAAAGAAAAATGTGTAATAGTCAATAAATTAAAAAAAATAACAGAAAGCGTTCATTCATATTTATTATAATTTGAGCCCCATTATTCATAAACGTCAAGTTACCTTGCTTTGAGTTGTGACAATTTAGTCATAAAAATTCAGAGTGACGAGAATTGTGTATACATAAACACTAGCACTAAAATTATGATAAAGATAAGTTAAAGCAGTCGGTACATTGGGCATCTTGCATACATTTGTTAATTATACACATTAGTCTTAATATTTTATGAACCATTATTATAAATGTACTGGCTTCTTTAAAATTTTAGCTCACAATTTGTGTAACTGCTTTCTCATAAACAATTCTGATAAACAGTCCGAAAGCAAATATTATATTAGACTGGCAACTGATCCACCATTTCAGTTCATCGGTGTAAACTCATGTGTTGCAGAACAGAAAATTTTTACTTCTTCTACAAAGTATGAAGTTGTTTTTCGATTGCATTAATGGTGCACGAGAGTAGCTCTGTAAGATAATGTGAACTTAACTTAAGATCTAAAATAGTATTAAATACGGCTTTTAAATCAAAGTCGACCTTGATGAGGATTATGGGAGAGATCAAAATTTCTTTCTTTGAGTCTTTGGAACCCATTGGTAATTTTGTTATAGTAAAATAAACTTATCCCTTAACTTATATAAATAAACCCATCGTTACATAAATTGCAGGTTACTTCGCTCGCTTTTCGCCCTTAATGGGATCATGACCTAAAACTCTTAAGTGTTCTCTTCTTTATTCCCTAGCTTTTTATGTCGAAAACGTTTATAGTCGCCAAAATTCAAATGCAAAATTAACGAGACATTGAATATTGCAGTCATTATATACTCTACCACGTACGAGAGATTTATGTACGAGAATTTTTCAAAGAATTTCAGGACTCGTCGGAAAATAATGGTAGATTTATTAGTTGCTAACTGAATATAAATTACGATTGTTTGTTATAATACAATTCATACTGAGTCATTGAATTAAAAGACATACTTGTTTCGTATATAAATGTATTAAAAATTGGTGGATATTCTATGCAATACTTGCTAAAATGATTTAATTTGTTCATGAGCAACAAACAAACAATTATTCATTTTTACATATTTACTAAAGCATATTTATTTAGAATTTGCTTATGTATCACTATTCGATTAATGTTGCGCTGTTCGAACCACATTTATGATTGTAGAAATATTTCTTAACGAAGAATGCAGACAAATAGCCAGTGGAACTCTTTGTGTCAAGGAGCAGAATGTACAAGAGAAGAAGTGCGATGACGGTGTTAGGGTTTATATACCCTCCACCCTATACTACATTGATTACACCAGAATGGACGAGGTTATCATTTCCTAAATTATTTTAACACTACGTCCCATTAGATCCTTCCTGAAAAATGGAAATTTCCATACTAGTTAAGCTTATATTGTAAACCTCATTTTACCTCTATAGATTTGTGTCTTCAATTTTATCTCAATTACCATTTTACACATTATATGTTTCACATGACTTTAAACATATATTGACATATTTATACTACATTAATATGCTCCACTAATTATAGCTATTCGAGCAATTAAAGCAAATCGACAGGTGTAGGTTTCCTAAATGAGATACTAAACAAACACGTCATGTGCTCATACAAGATTACAATTAGGCAGTAACACTTATCCCAAATTTACGAAGGTATGTATCTAATTTTACCTAAATTTACACTTTACAATCACATTTTACTATTTGGGTTTTCCTTTTTTCATTCTACAATTTCCAATTTACATTTTATATTGCAGTGACACAACCCTTGTCCTATGTTTATGTTTACATATTTACTATAGATTTTAATTATAATAGAATTTTACAGCAGCTCTTCTTTTATATCTATGTAAATACATGTGCGTATATACATATATTTATCCAATTGTATCTGAATTCATTTCCTATCCAAAGCTTTTCTCCTTATTTCAACTATCACAGAAAAATATAAACTAAATAATTTATTTAAACATAAAATGAACTACAAAAATTGAAGACATCAAGAATGCATTTTAAATTGAAATAATCAAGCACTTTACCAATATTTAATAGTAGTACTGAAGCCTTAACACGAAAGCTACAGCTGATATGTGCCTGTAAGACATTGAGGGATTAGAAGACGGTTTTCTTATATAGTATAAAAGAGTGATACAGATTATAGTCAGCACTTGTTAATATTAATCAATAATAAAATTCATGTTTAATAATGCAATTAATGAAAGACTTAATTACTTGCATAATATTGAATATTGACAGACTGTTATCAGTCATCTCACAATTAATTAGTAACATTGCTTAAGTATAATCTATTACGTTTCACTTTGACATTCCAAGCTTTTTTGAATTTAAATTTTATAAAGGTAAGGCCTACATCAGTTTCATGAAATTGTGAAGTTCACAATTTTAATGAGACTCACATACAGCACACTGTCATCAATATTAAATATGAGTATATAGCTCCTTGCTCAAACTCACTTAGAACACACAATAATTGTTTCCTCCGATTGTGTTGGAACCTATCGCTTCTTCTTGGTCTCAGCATGATATCAAAAGATATGAGACTCTACATTCTCACATTTGGCGAATCTGAATCCGACACGACGAGGAATCGCTCTGAGATTAGTCTTACTCACTAAACTAGCAGTCTTTAGGGGGGGGGGGGGGGTATATCGTCTCTAAAGTATTTTGAAAGACTTCCGAAGCGTAAGATGGACCTGACCGGCGCTTTGACTTTATGATATTTATTTAAATTTAGATTTTTTTCAACGTTCTAAGGGACACTACGCACCTGTTTTGTCCTTACCTCTTTTTAAAAATAAACTATTGTTTTACACCAAAATTCTCTCAGATGACTGATTTTTGGATTCGTCCCTACTCTGGAATTCTGTATTCTATCGATCGTGTTGGAGCACTATTAGTGAGATAGGTAGCCCTAATCATTGCTTCAACCCAATATTGCTTTAGGAGATTAGCGTTGAACCATAAAAACGTTGAAGGCCGCTACTCTATTTTATTTGGGTTTATATGGTGAAGGAGGTCGTTTGATGTTTGATCCCAGTCTTTTTTAAGAAATCAGAGTACTCTTTCTTTACATATTTAGACTTGTTTAAATGGTGAAATTTAATGATGCGATTCCATTGATTTTCAACTTGGTTTTAGAATCCATTAAATTTTCCAACACTTCCGTCTTCTTTGGTAGGAAGGATAAAAACTTTTTTCGAACAGTCATCGATGAATATTAGAAAACAACTCATTTCACTGAGCGATGTAGTTTGCATTGGACTGGAGATATTCAGTGAACTAGATTTATGGTTTTTGGATTTACGAGGCAATCGCGTGAGTTAGCCTTCAAAGTATGTCACGCAAGGCAATGAGCTTATCGTTATGTTTCTTGGATAATTACATATCTTAAGTATTTTTTTAAATTGATCGTAAGTCGTTGAAACTTGGATAATCCAGATCCTAGTGTCAAGGAAAAATGTCACATTTTTCAACGTCGGATATGTATGCAATATTGCTATTTGTATGCAATCTGTACGTATTGGTAACAAAACTATCAGTGGTTACAGTTTTATTATTTCTGTTGGTTACAAAACAGCTTTTATTGCTAAATTTTACTTTACTGCCGTTTTTAATGACTTGATTCTCAAATAATTTATGTGTTGCTAAATTAGGCACATATAACACGTGATTAAGTATAATTTTATTTTACTGACTTTTGTCGTCACATATATCAAGACATACGCAAAGCTCTTTACCGAAACTGGTTTGTCATCCGCCAATTTTGTCGTCTTAATAGACGATGGCGCTGAATTACGATGGATAGTCTTTCCCACGTGAAAAAGATAATTCTGTTTCGTTATATGAATGGAAGCATCCAAATCTATATACCATGCCCAGGTGTCAGGTTTGGGTGCTGAAGGCAGTAGCTTAACTCAAAATCTCGTTTGTTTGAGTTATTTTTTTGTTTTTACTTGGATCCGCATTCTATTCATATATGACTAAACTTATAGTTAAAGTAATCTCTTCTCGAGGATTTATTTATATGACTTTTCCCTTTGAAATTTTGTTTTATCGCGAACGCTTTGAACAAACCAATTATTTTGGCGTCTTTTAAATTTTTTTCTATGGGTTAAATCATACTTTCATACCCGAGCTGTCGATCGCTATGATCATTAAGTTATAATTTCCTTGAAGACAGAAGAGTAACATTGTATAAAACCGCCCGTCGTCCACCACACATTGAATGCTATATTAAGAAGTTTATGTGCTGCGGTCATTTTACTTCTGATCCAGTCTTCTATATTTTTATATATTGCAAGACTGTCGTACACAGATATCTAAGCAATCCAACGCGACGGTATAGCCCGTTATTTTCAAAAGTATATGCCAGATTTATTTCGCCAGTCTGAGATTCTTTAATGTAAACTTAAGGCAATGTATCAATTAACAAAATAATTTTCATTCCTGCCTTCTAGTCAGTTTTCAACAGCTCTTTGGCTATTTTTGACACCGTTTTACAATTCTTTGTGTTTAAGTTACTTGTACACAGCGAACCATTACGTAAATATTTATCAATACTAGTTAAATTTTCAATTAGTTTTATTGAATTACATAAATAATTTTTTTTTCGTTTCATTGTTAGTAGTTTGACAATTTGTACGTTCATATATTATAACGTTTTTCATAATTTTTTTCATTTTCAAAACGTTGAAATATTATATAGACGCTAAGCTACAGAGCCCAGACCAGTTAGATTAATGCTGTGTGGGTGAAACTGCGTGAATGATTGTAAAGATATTCCTTGATGGGGAATCCGGATAAATAGCCAGTGCAAATCTTGGTTTCAATGAGCAGAATATGTAAAATAAAGATTCTTCATTGTAGACTATATGGATTATACAGGAAGGGGTCGCCCCTAAATATTTTAAATAAGAATAATATTTTAACAACCAAAATTGTGGTTTTCAATTTGAGGATTTAGAAAGAGAATAGTTGAATTACGTAAACAAATAGGATATAAACATCCAGCTTTTTACGATGCGATTCAAAACATCTAGTAATATTGTCGGTACGAAGTTTCATTCTCGAGATTTGAACTTCCGATAGGATGTTTAGTCCCTCTCACCCCTCCCTACTTCTAGCTTTTTGACCTTTTGGGAATTTATATTTTTAATGAAATTGTTTTTAATTCTTTTAATTGAAATTGTTTAATAAAATTTATAATGTTTTTCATAATGTAATGTTTGCTTGGGATACTAAAAAAAAATTACCCGTCTAAAGATATCCACTTTATAAATTTGTTTTATTTAGTGAGAATTTTCAAATGATATAAGATTCAATGTTTTATTTTTTAAAAACTAAGATTTCTATACTTAATTTAAAATTAAACTTATTTATAGCGTTGAAATTATGACAGAAAGTAATACATTTTTAAGGAATCTGATATTTTGGAACACGCAATATGCTTTGCTTTTTTGTGATAGCTTAGGTTGTAAACTTAATAGCTTAAAAAATAATTTCCTTTGCGAATGCTATGAAGATGAAACCAGTATGAAATTATTACATGCACCTACCTTGTATACATGTATGTAAGAAAGATGCGACAATGACAGAAAAGAAAGAAATTCTGTCGGCAATGGATAAAAGGGACAAGTAGTAGCGCCATTGGGCATGAGTAAAAGAGGAGAGAATGACGCAATTCGCGCTTCATTCTCATTTAATGCTATAGCAGACTTTCACATGTAGCGACGTTATAGCATTTTTTATGGATTTACGCTATGAACTTGGATTTTTATTTATTAAACCACTAAAAAAGGAAAAGTGAAGATTAGGCATATTTGTGGCTTGCTGATTTCTTTAACGATTTGGACTAATTTTTCGGTGTTGCTCATTTTTTGATGGAACTCCGTCTTTATTTAGCAATGTCTCCACATATACCACGAAAGTACTGTAAAATGTCTTTGAATTACAATGAATGTTGATGCAACGCCAGGGTAAGTGAAGCCCTGTAGCAACAGATATACCCTGATGCCCTTCATTCTGACCACTGTATTTTTATACGTTTAAATATATCATGTATAAAATGGACGACTTTTGGCTGAGGTCTACGCGATATTGCAAAAAAAGTAATAAAGGAAGAAGTATAAGTATAATGAAAATTATAATTTTTTTTAACAGATTTAAAAATACAAAAACTGTGAGGTTTCTACTGACTTCAAATTGTATTATTAAGCAGAATACGATCAAGTCAAACAGCACTTGAGTTATTTACTACACACCTACATATTACAACAAATTCTAAACATGTATAAACCTAATGTAATTAGATATATAGATATACATTAGAAAAACCTATTTTTACCTAGCACTGGCTGAGTAATTTAATAATTACGTCATCCCAAAGTCCTAGTGATTACAAGGTGCGAAGGGGACACGGTTAGTGATATAATGGTAGTAAAGGAGAGCTTATGTGCGGTTTTTTGAGAGTGTTTTCATTTGGGAGTTCAAGGATTAGTATGTGTTAAATATCAAGGTTTTTCTATTTTCTAGGAAAACCTAATACAAAATTGCCGTGTCTTACCGGCATTTGAAATGGTTTTGATTTAAATTTTGTAGTTGTCGTTAGGAAACTTCTGGTTTCAGTTAGTTCAAGCATAATGGTCATTAAGTATTTTGTAATAAACAAAAGATGTTCCACCTTCTACCTGAAACTCTTTGTTTATTTGTCACGGAGGAAAACAATGCATAAAAAAGTTAAAAAAATACGCAATATAACCCAAAAGTCTACACCAATTAATTTACCACTATTTAAATCATAATATTCCTCTGCAAAATTTGAAGAATTTAAATAAAACAATTTTGAAAAAATAATTTTTTATTATCTCGATTTATACAATTTTACCCAGCCAGAATTTGATAACATATACAGAAAAATTCAAATAAACATTTCTTTCAATAATATTCTAGACTTTACCCAGTTAATATTAAAAATATCGGCGAATCCGCACCTCTAACTTTGTCAGTAAGATACAAATACGTTATTAATATTTCTGACATAAATTTTTCTTTCAAAAATGTAAAAAAAACATTTAGGGTTTATATACAAAATGAGCGGTATAAAATTTTACATTACATACAAACATATCAACTCCTCATAAAATATAAAACTCCTCATAAAAAGTTTACGTATGAGAAAACGACAGGCAGTATCATTTCAAATTAGGAAAGTGAGCTTTAAAATCCTTTACAGTATTTAGAGGAAGCTTTTATACATGAAACACATATTTTTTTGTCTTAGTACCTTTTTAACTTTATTTTGAATCTTCTAAACAGTTCGAAGCTTTTAAATCCAAGGGAGCATAATGTGAAAATTTACAATATTAATTTTAATTATATTAAAAGTTTTTAAGATGAAGGTTAATTAGAAGTAAATAATTTTAACTGCTTTCCTTCTTTAAATGATATTGTGGGATATTTATATCTGTACCTCTCTAGAAGCAACAGTATAAAAAATCTCGATATGTGCTGAGCGTTGATTACATGAGAACACGCTCAATTATTTTTAATCAGAACTGCTGAAAAATATCCGTGATCGTAAAAACTCTTCATTCAAAGCTATTTCTGCTTAATTTTATCGTTGTCTATAATAATTTTGTCAATCTCTCTAGTTTTTAGCTAAATTTCCTTTGCAGTATATTTAGGAATATAATTTGGAAATAGCCATATTGAAAACAAGCAAGTGAAAATTTTTGCAAAATTATATTGCGAGGAGTCCTTCATATTTGTTCATTGAAACACATTCAGCATTTCATAGAATTATAAATTTTGCATCAATAGGATACTAATTAGCTAGTATAGCGCAGAAAAAAGTAACTAGTACATTATTTACGTATTTATACTAACTTGTGTAATTAAAACGTGTTCCAATACCCATTAATTAAGAATTTTTGATGGATGAAGTTTAACTAAATTACTAAAAACTCTAAATTTATATTTTCTTTGAAAATGTTTCAAATCATATTTAAGTAGAAAGCAAAAGCCAAAATATTTCACATTTTTATGTGAAATATTCAATAAAAAATATCAAGTAATCAAACATCAGTTACGCGTTTCATCCAAAAATAACTGGCGTTTGTGAAATTAAGAATAAAATTACTACATAATGTTTTACATAGTACATAATGAAACTAATCAATATTAATAATAGTAACATTCTATTGTGTCATATCAATAAAGTAGAAAATTTTGTTATACGTATCTAGGCATTGGTTAAACAGAAAACTTAGTTAAATGCATACTCAGATGTGTTTTTCTTAAGTAATACTTATCCATTTTTTGTGCTTCTTCTGCTCCAATATTTTTATAATATTTTCTTAATAAGCAGAGAAAATGTTAAAATTTATTGTCGTTTTTAATACTTAAAGTGTAAAAATATAAAATATAAATATAACCTGGGGTCAGTAATATTTTCCAAAAAAGTAGTAAATATTAATATTTTATTTAATTTTTAAATAACGTTCTACAAGAACATATTTATTCGACAAATGAAAATATTATAGTTTAGTTATCCCATTTTCGGAAATGTTAGTCTATAATAAATATAAAGTCAATTTTATTTAGAAATTTTAAAATAGAGGAAATTTTCCAGAGGAGGAAAAACTTAGGACGATGTGTTCAATATATAAAAATGGGCAAATACTATAGTATTACAACTACAGGAAATCAATCTATTCTATAGAACATAAAAGATATCACCAAAAATATGGTTTCATAAGCAAAATAACAGAAAATTTCGACTATGTATTGCTATCAGAAAAATTTGGTCGGAACTATTAATATGGTTTGTTGAAGGGAAATTTTATTATTGATATAATGTTTAATTCACGGTAAAAATTAAAAAAAGAACAAGAATTAATATTAATATGTAGATCTAAAATTTCAAAAAGTTGAAAGAACTTTAAGATTTTTTTGAAAAGAAGATTCCGAGAAGTAATTTGCATTGGTTAAAAATTGATGGTCATGACATGTCATGACCATCAATTTTTAACCAACGTAACGTTCAATATTTATGGCTTTAGTATTTATGTAAAAAAAGATATAATAAAATCAAAAAATTAATTAGGCAGGATCATATCGTTCAAACAAATTAAATAGAAGAATATATTATAGATATAAGGAAAGAGAAATCAAAGGCCAATTGAATTTTTTTTCTTGTGTTTAACTTATAAGAAAGCCATGTTCTATCCATGGATATTGAGCCACTGATAATAATTATGATGATAGTCAAGGTATGGAAACACTAACGTTCACGTAGAACAAAGTTTGCACATAGATAATGTAAATAAGCTCTTCTCTAAAAGCGGTGAAAGACAAAAATATATTAATGAAGTGAAAGTAGTCTTACGTAACAATTAACAACTACTATAATTATTTGAGATTAACATGAAAAAGTAAAGGTGCTGGAATAAAAATCGGAAGATGAATGGGTTTTCTAAAAACTATAATTCTGGAAGTGAAGAACATAGTATTGGTCATTCTGTGTGATTACAGTGTACTTGTATATATTTAATAGGAAAAAGACAACATAAAAAATTAAGAGCGGTTTGCCCAAAAAATATGATTAAATTAATCTGAAGAATCTATACAACATGGTATTGTACAAAAACAATAAAACATAAGAGCTTGGTAATAAGTTATGGCATATAAAAAGTATAAATTTTGAAATTTAACATTCAGCCTTATAACCGTGAAATCACTAGCAACATACGTTTCCACATGTTTACAGATTTAATTCGACAGTTATTTTAGCGAAACTAAGTATGTTAGCGCCTTGTCTTACCGTAATAAACGAGGATAGCATTTTATTTACAACTCTAAGATTTTTATTAACAATATAATCAAATACGTCGTATTTACCACCTACAATTATTACATTTACTACACGGCTCTGTAAATGTAACATTCAGCCTTATAAACATGATATCACTATCAACGTACGTTTCCACATGTTCACAGATTTAATTCGACATTTATTTTAGCGAAACTGGGTATGTTAGCCCTTTGTCTTACCGTAATAAACGAGAATAGCATTTTATTTACAACTCTAAGATTTTTGTAAACAATATAATCAAATACGTCGTATTTACCACTTACAATTATTACATTTACTACACGGCTCTATGAAAAACTCAAGACAGTTTAGTTTAAATACGATTTACGTTGAACTAGTAAAATCGAATAAGATGTGCAAATGTTTGTTGGGCAAGGGGATTTCATAGAGTAATCACAACACTGAATTTAGATTAAATAAAACAAATTGATGGTGAGAGCTGTATTTCACAAACTACAATATGCGATGTGTAGCTATTACTGTAAGTTCTATTACTGCATGTTGAATCTGAGATTCTTCTGTACAATTAGCATTCCCACTAACATTCTGCAAAAAATGTTTAGTAATATTGACGCTGACCCATATATCGAAATTAAGTGTACTTATTCTTGCAATAGTTAAGGGAATGGGAACTACCTATGGTATTTTCTGTAAATATAAGCCTCACCCATCCCTATTTTCATAGGGTTATAGGTAGAAAAATAATAATATAACTTTAAGACGAGTTTAATTACCAGTTGCTCGTAGTTCTTAAGCCATGAATACAACAATTTTTTTGTTAATTTTTTTAAATAGAATTACACACATACATACGCACGTTGGTATGCACGCACGTACATACGCCCGTATGCAAGCACGCACGCACGTCCGCATGTACGCACGTACACACGCACGTACGCACGCACACCCACACATATGTACGTAAGTACATTTGATAATAAAATTGAATAAGGTCAACAAAATTACGGAAATTTATTTTCCAGTACAGTTACCTAATGAATTTTCTACTAATTTTATTGTTCTGAAATTAATTCTTTTGGTATTATTCAAAGTTTAATCCTAAAAACTTGGAAATTTGATAAAAACTCAGAAACAGAAATGCACAAACTCTTCCAAATTTGTTTTGTAGAAAGTCTTAAGGTGTCACAAAACATTAATGTAAAATTTTACAACCAGAAAATATTATGCCTGTTATGTAAAAAAGGAAACATTGGTATTTAATTTTTGTTGGGTAAGTATCGAAATAAAATTTTTAAATTTTACTAATATTATCAGAAAATATCAAAATTAACTACAATTTCATGAAAGAAAAATTTTGTTAATTTATAAATGATAGTGTTACTTAATACACAATATTTGTGATTCTATGGTTTACGTGTTTAGTACACAACACTTTTACAAAAAAAATTGAACTGACTTCAAATGCGTAATAAGCGGTACATGCAAAAGTATAAAATGATGAAAATGCCAATATTAATTCAAACTCTAGCGATAAAATGTTATTTTCGTATATAAATAAATTTGCAAAATACTACTACTATTATAGATTTTTGGTTAATGAAAATACAAGTATTTAGTTGGCAATTCTTTCATTAAATATCGCTTTCAAGCTTAGATAAAGTTGTAAAATATTAGAACTTTTTGAGTTTTGATATTGGTATCGAGTATGACGTGGCTGTTAAGTGGTTATGTGTCATGTACAGCCAACAATGGATGTACATGGAAAGAGAGAGAGAGAGAGAGACGTACTTGGCACTGAATCCATTTCAATCTGTGCTAAATGCAATTAATAGTTGGTGTTATGCACGTATACAAGGGAAAGAGAGAAAAAGATATCGATAACGTTTAGGCATCAGTTTCGTACCAATTAAAAAATCTCTAACTGTGGCAATATTTTACAAATTTATTCATATTTGGAAACGAGGATTTAGCACAAAAATTCCATTTAATTCTGTAATTTCCATTAATTTTTAATTTTATATACTCTTCTTATTAGATGATTAGTTAAAGTTAGCTTAATATTTTGTAAACAAGTTTTATTTGTAATATTTTACCGCATTGGATATTTTGTGTTAGCCAATATGCCACGACTCAGGAAGAATTTTATAAAATGTTTTTTATTAGAATAAAATCACACATAAATGCGAGAACACTTGCATATCAAAGTCCTACATATGGACGTATTAATAACACTATCTTGACTATCTTTGACGTAATCAGTTAAAACTATACTATTGAGCAGACTAAGTTGGTTTTAAAAACGATACATGGCGCTAATGTAGTTTTATTTAGTCAGATTTAGCCCTGAATAAATTATCATCCAGGCTTAATGGCAGCAAAACTTTGGGGGAAATGGAAAGATTAAGTTAATTTTAGTCAATTACACTACATTCTTCCTTATTACTTGGATCTATGGAATTTAATCATGTCTTTATATTTATCTGTTTATATGTGGTTTCTTACTAGACAACTTTATTTGTTGATTATTTAATTATTTAAAATCCTAGTTAGTTAATGATATTGTATTTATTTGTACATGTATTCCTACCTATTTACCTGCTATTGTTTTCGTGGTTTCAGACCATTATACGTAACTACAAATGCCTAACTACATTGTTGCTTTATTTCATTACTTTCTTTCCTACATTAATATAAATCAAAGGGATACTCCTCACCACTCAACAGTTCCTGTCAACAACTTTTAATATTATCATGAGATTTTGGCCCTCACATGGAACCTAGACCATTATACGATATTGAACGAAAGCTGATTTTGTATGCATGGTGGGGCACAAATATAGTTATTCATTTGGAACTCTTTCAAGGTAAAAGTACATTTAGAGCTAAGATTTATTGTGAACAATTGAGCAAAGTTACCGCTAAACTTCCTTTTAATCAAAGCAAGGATTATTTTTTACATCAAAATGCCCCCCCATAGCAAAATGAAGGCGTGAGAAATTACTTTCACTCGGATGGAGTATGCTGCTTAACCTACTGTGCTCCCCAGATCGTTCGTCATACAATTACCATCTGTTTCGCTCTCTAATTATTAATCTAATTAAAATCAAACTTCACAGGTTTTTCGGTCAAACTCCAAAGATTTCTACAAGGACGGCAATTGAACACTGCCTATACGTTTATCAAAGGTGTTTATATAATTAACGATTGATTTTATGGACTACATATAAAAATATGAAAGCTTTGCACGCAGAGATGCCGGATTTATAAGTTGTCAACCTAATAAAACAAAAAAATCTCTCTTTTTCTAGACTCTCCTTGCTTATCTTTATGTAACTTTAAAAATATATATAACAAGTATAAAGGAAACTATTCTTTATACACTAAAATAAAATATCAGGGTGAAGTTTTCTTAATATATTCAATAATTTTTGGGGTTTTATTCCGTAAGAGGAAAAACAAACTCTTTTAAGATCACGGAAAGGTGTTTTCTTATGGTGGTCACATCTATTTTTCTCAGAATCCGCTTGAAGTTGATACTCCATATTTGACACTGTAGTAAAACCTATTAACTGGCATATATCCCTAAAATATTTCATATTGCATAAGCTGCAATTCAAAGATATTTACTTGAGAATATTATAGAGAGCAAATCAAGTACTCGGAATTTTTTTTAAATTTAATGTATAGTGCAGGGCGTCATTTGAAAGGGCTAGTTATTACGCTCATGAAAATTGTTTTTTCATCATTTAAAGTATTATATACAAAAAAGCTATCACTCCCCACCCTATTTCCGATACTACTCAAGCAAAAATTTTGAAAAATATAAGAGAAAAAACATGGGATTTGAAAAGCCCAGGCAAAAGCTATAAAAAAATGTTTATACAAAATTTTTTATAGCTTTTGCTGTCTATTTTCAAAACCAATTTTCTTAAAAATTATGTAACGTAGAAACTAAGAAATTGTCATAGCAATATATAGTATTAACCCTCATATTTTGCTTGTGTGTAATGATCACCACAATTTCTTTTAAATATTCATATAAATATTAAATACAGGTCTGTAAGAATATTTTTTCACAATTTAAAATTGTATATTTAAATAGATATTCTAAGAAATATGCGTAAACATTCCGCCCTTTTGTTTCCGAAAATAGGAAAATTTTTAAAATATAGGAATTCTAAATGGTTGAATTCTACAACATTCAAATGAAATTCTTTTCTCTATATCGTATCAATAATTTTGAGATACTTCTACGGACCTACTTTCTGCAGATTCTAAAATAAACTGAACCAATATTTTTATATAAAGTTTTAGCTTGTATAAAAATTTAAACCTTTTTTCATATTTTTATTAAAAAACACCAATTGCTCAACATAAGTTTTGTGAATAATAATGGAAAACGATACGAAATGTATTTAATGTTAAATCAATCAATATATAACTCATAAATTGTGAGTTTTGCAATAGGTATTCTACTTAACGTACAAAATATTTAGCAGAACAATAGCGGTGATAAAGCGATTATTATATTTTTGATATGCAATTGCAAAATTTAGAAATTTGGTCAAAAAATATTTCATTACGTAATATGTTGAATATCTAACTTAGTTGAAAAAAGGCAACTAAAATAGGAATATCATAAGCCTTTTGACTCTTTTTTAGTGGCGCCGCAAGTGGGCAGAAAATGATTTTCTCGTTTACAATTTTAAATAAACAAATTTGTAGAACCATGGACGTATTTGTTTAAAATATAAAATATAGTAATTTCCGTGAGTCAACTTCGTAAAGAATAGAAGTATCCCACTAATTATAGAATTGGTTTTCGAGAATTTGGAGCAGAAGATATTTAGATTCATTTGTTAACTTTGGGAAATCTATAATCTAAATCACATGTATTCCATATCATTTGTATTAGTGTCTGTCTAGCAACGATATATACGTTCATAAATACAACTAAATTACTTTTCCATGATAAGCCTTATTATAAACAGTGTCGGAAATATTTTTCCCCAAAAAAATTTTATTTGTCAATCGATCAGTGTCTATTAACTTCAAATTTTTTACGGTTTAATTACTTTGCTATATTGAAGTTACAATTTTATTAAATTTGTTTATAATTTAGTCCTCCTATCAAAATATTACATGTTGAAAACTAATGTTAATGTTTATAATGGTATCTAATAGAAATACTAAATTCCCTTAAATGTTTACATCTGCCTAACATGAAGACTGAAAAACGTAGTGAGAGTTCTTTTATGAACAAGTTATTTTAAGAAAATATATTTTCGTAGAAAGTATATTTATGTAAAAAAGGCTTATATAGGATAAAACCTCATGACGAACTAAATGTAGTCTTGTCACGATTCATGTCAAACTATAAAATATATATAAAGTGAACGATGAAATCTAAAGTGTGTAAGGACGGCTGAATTAATAATTACGATACGGAATTCAGATTAAATAAAATGAGTTGAACGAAAGGCGGACGGCAACAATCTGGTACTTCTATTCGTGAGATTTATATAATATACATCACATTTTATAAAGCGCAACTTATCTTAATACAATATTATATATATTTTTTATAATAAGCTTTTACTTTGATGTTGTAAGTATATTTACATACGGTCCTGTATCATTAAAATGGAAAATAATTTTTTTTAGCTTTTATTAGGTTGACCTATAACTAACTAACCACATCCTATTGTTGTATCAACATTCTGCTTGGCAGTACTGACGACAAAAAAAATCGACTGATTCAGTAAAATAGATCCAGAATTCAGATCAAAGAATTTAATAGCTCCAAACTTACCGGAAGCATGCCTTACAACATTGATGAATTGAGAAAAATGAAGAGGATTGGCGCTCAGGCGCCTATAGACACAAACTCAAGAAAACCCACTTCAACCTAATCAAATATGTTGCCCTGCTAATTTGAAATCTGTAGATTTTTTTAAAAATGTATTAACATTTGTAAAAGTAGTTCTAAATATAATATAAAGTGAGTTATATTCTCTAGTATAAGACTAAAAAAGTGATAATAAATTAAATAATTTAAAAAATAAAAAAACAAATACATTAAGGACAAAAAAATTATTGTCGAACCTCTTTTAACCATGTATTCCGTAGGGATTTTAGTATAAGTCATGTTTGTTTTTGAGTATAATATTAGAGTGTGGATGCTAACTACAAAATTTATGTAAATATATTTACGTATTTGCAAGATAAATAAAATTTTATAATACGTTTTTCCTTTATATATTGTTTGCATGCACTTTGATATCCTAATTAATCATATGTAGTCGATTGTTTAAAATAAATACAGAATATTTCGTTACACGTGTACTAGTTCATTGCTTTCCTGTAAGTAAACACGATACGGAGCAATAATCATGTAATAAAATGGGATAAGAAAATATTGTTACCAAAATTTAAAATAAATCTAAATACAAAGGTTAGTATTATTTATAGAAAATATTTGTTGTTTGAGGGAAATCCCATTATATTTTAAGCTTTCCTATCACTCAGCTTTTCACACAAAACTCTTTCTTATCAAATTGAATATATTTGGCGTTAATTTTGTAGAAATTCATTATTCACAATTAAATGAAACTATGTGATGTAGTATTATTTCTATTTTCTTTAAGTTCTTTACCACGACCTAGCAAAGGTTAATCTTTGCTATTTACCCACATGAAGATGTAATACAACAAAACCTAGGTAGTGGTAAAGAACTTGAATATAGTAGAAATAATACTATATCACTTCTTTCTTATAATTGTCTAGTCTGGTTGGTTTCAATGGATATGTCATCTAAATCAACAGCTTTGTTCTGTTTGAGGTTAAGAACAAAGGTGATCACGTGAAATGTATTTTCAGTCCTCGAGTTTCCATCACGAAATAAAGAACTGCAATAGTCTTTCCATACCTCAATTACTCGTTTCATTTCTGTAAATGTCTCTCCTTTTGAGTCATCATTGCCCATGTCTTTAGTTTAAACTGACGTGTTGTGTATATACGTCATATACATATGTGAATATATATATATATATATATACAAATATTCATATTTATGTATTTATACCATTTACAGGAGGGAAAAAGAGAAAACATACAAATTGAAGGAAAAGGATGGGACTGAATAAAGAACTTGATGCATAATCTCTCAGACAGTTTAAAACTGTATATAGATAGAAAAATATTGTTACTATATTTTTATATAGTAAAAATATTTGATCTGCCGATGAAAAAATATATTTAATAACATAAGAAATATCGAAAACATAACGAATATTCACATAAAAACGTGAAGAATTTCTCCAAAATGTTAATGGCTCCTAACTTTTTTACTATAATTAGCATTTATAATATTAATTGTATAAATACAGGATTTGTTTAGATGAACAGAACAGAATGCAACTTCTTTATGTGAAGATGAATAATGGTTCTCCTGGTACAGCTTTATACTAATTTCTTCTGTGTCCTTTTTTTAGCTCTTAGAGAGTTTTGTTCTTTTGGTCCCTCACAAACTTGTCAACGAATACCTTGATATGTATATGTATCCAAAAGTAGTAATAAAAATATTTATAAAATAAGTATAGAACACATAAATAAAACGACGACTGATAAGTCAGGTCTTAAGTATCCAAGTCGCCCTACCTCACGTTCGTCTTCCACTGCTGCCAATGTGTGACTTATTTCATGCGATCCCGCAGTCAGAAGGGTTACCAAAGTAATTTTACTTAATATCAATATTTATTACTAAATTGTATTAAAAAAAAATGCTGGATATCTTATGTCCAACGCATATAGCATAGGGTTGATATTACAACTTTCACATAATTATTTTTTAAATTAGCAAACATGAATATGGATTCATGTTTATCCTTCAAACTAATGTTGTAGTAATTCCTTTTCATTCAACGAGGTTTGCGCAAGAAAAGAGCCCTAATTTCACAATGTTATAGTGAAATCATCCTAAATCAATCATAATTCCCATAAACTGTGAACAGATAACGTAACATTTTCATATTTTGAAAAAGTAAATAAAAAAATGGCGTAAATTCATATCAATTATGGTTTGAGCGCAATTGCTCATTTACGTCAATTTCTCATGTCTTCGAATGTTTACGACTAAATCGTTAAAACTGGAGACAAGTTAACTTGAAGTATATGAAAAATTGACCTTACATTATGGTAAATATAAATGAACGCGGTCTGTTGTTTTTTTGATGTGAAACGTCTATAGGCGCAGGTATAAACCGGATCGTTGGCGTATCGACGTTTGGCGTGGCGACGAGTCGCCACGTTATACTAAGGTATAAGTATAGTCTATATGTAGTAGAGTGTACGGTATGGAGACGTGTCACCATGCGCAACCGACTACGCGACTCCCTCCTCACTCAGTTCGACGCTGTTGTTTACTACTGTACACATAAACTGTGCTTTATTATTTTTGTATTAATTGTAAATAAATGTTTATTAAATGAAGTCACCATTTTTTGTAAGAAATTCGTAATACTTCATTTTTTCATTCTGCTATATTTAGTTCCTGTAATAATCTTTTCTTTTATGAATATTACTTGTACGAACACGATGTTTCACATCTGCCAGGCGTCCCGTGACGGCTCATTGTTTTTTTTCTAATTTATTTTATTATTTTGAAATATTTTTATTTTGCCAGATTCGATACGTATATTTTTACTAGGTCTGTTTTCAGTAGCAGCATAATGGTCAAGTTATATAATTTTTAAATTGAAAAACTACATCCCAATCCCGAAAGAATATATCCCAAAAATGTAAATTTTTATATTTCGCATGAACAAAATATCAAGCTATTTCTCTCAATACTTCCCTTAAAAGTTTTAATCAGCGTCCTATAAAATAACAAAAATAATTTACTATAATTTATTAATACTATAATTTACTTAAAATATTGCACTTTTTTTGACGCTTTTTCTTCCATTCCCATAGCATCATGACTTAAAGTTTTGATAATTTTATGCAAATTACCATATTACATAAGGCATGCTTCGGAGTATATACTTTTAGTTTTACCACTGATTAAGTTTTATTATCAATATATTAAGCGAGAAATAAATATTATTAATTCCTAAATCTGTTCCATTCCATTTGTCCAGGAGGACGCCAATTTCTTCTCAATTATATGAATAATAGGATCCCCGTACATAAACGACTTATGCTGCGAACTAATTTCACACATAAAACATTTATTGTTGAAAAATATATTCACAGTTAATATTTCGAATCAAAACGTCTAATCAGTTTTAAATGTGGAAATGCCAATTTTTTTCTTTTTTATTCATAAATATCCTCAGGTTTGTTGTGAATAACAGCGTAAAATTACAAAGTTATTTACAAGCACACTCTAAAATTAATGTGCTATAATTAGCATGTAAGTTAACAATTTAACATATGTTTCGATAACTTTAGGTGTGATTATAGTTTGTAACGAAATACAAACTATAATTACATCTAACGTTTTCGAAACATGTGTTCCTCGTATAATTCAATGCGTTACTAATCAGTAAATATAAAATTACGATAGGCTAACAAGGAGATGTATTGTAAAGTGCTAATAGACGTGCACTGATATTAATAATGTCATTTAGTTATTATTTAAAATTACTTATCTCTTCTGAAGTAGTTTTCATCTCTCCTGAAGTAGTTTTCGTCTCTCCTGAAGTAGTGTTTTATGTCACTAAACAAATTTTCTTTATATCGGAATATCATTTGTATATTTATGGATTTCGCACTTTATTACTCAATTATTTAAAATATTTAGTGATTTTACAACAGAAATTTAAATTTTGGACAAACAATTTCCATCTCTCATGGCTTTATCCCAAAATCTAAAGTAGTTCCTCAGTGATAGAATCCAGTTTTTATTGAGTTCATTACATTCTTATTTGAAATCGTAGTGTTTGTAGTTCGTTAGCAAAATTCAATAAATTCAACTTCAGCGTATATTTTGGAAAACCACAGAAAAATTTTATCCTTTTATAACTTGATCAAAATGAACGTAAAACGGATTTTGAAAAGAAATGGAATATATGTAACGCAAACGGGCTTTAAAAAGAAATGGAACAGATATAAGTTATAGCCTGGACTACCTCGTGGCTATATTACTGTAGTCCGTGCGAACGAAACAGCGCAAAAAAACTAGTAAATATGTATATCAAATTTTAGATTAATCTCTGAATTTTCAGTTATCAAAAAACTCAGAATTTAAGACAAATTTTCAACAATAACGTAAATGAGACTGAGCAATTTCCAAAAAGATAAAAAATATAAGAAAATTATTATACAAGTTATAAGAAAATAATTAATATAAGAAGATTATCACCTCAATTGGTTTGAAATTTTATAACCTTGAGAAGGTATTTTTTATAAGTGATGAAATACTTCAGAATTTTTATGTAAATATAACGAGGGTTTAAAAGTTTGAAGAAAAGTGTAAGTAAGATGGAGTGAATTATTGTTATTACGTACGCTATCGTATACTCGACCGTAAAACTTTTTTCTTATTTCAAAATATATTGCCTACTTTCCTCTTCAATAATTCAACGATAAACTTTCGCAAAAAATATTTAAACTTAGAAATTTTTCTGCTTCGCTTTAGAATACCTTATAAACAATTTATAGTTGTTACTTAATATCTAGTCATATGTTCCGCGGGAAAATATGTTTTATGTTAACTTAATTACAAAGTTAACTTGTCTCTAGTTTTAACGATTTAGTCGTAAAAATTCGAAATCATGAGAAATTGACGTAAATGAGCAATTGCGCTCAAACTATAATTGATATTAATTTAAGCTATTTTTTTAATTTACTGTTTCATAATATGAAAACGTTATGTTATTTGTTTACAGTTCATGGGAATTATAATAGATTCAAGATGATTGTACTATACATTGTGAAAGTAGAGCTCTTTTCTTGCGCAAGCCTCTTTGAATGGAAAGGAATTACTAGAACATTTATTTGAAGGATGGATTCACGTTTGCTAATTTAAAAAATAATTATGTGAATGTTGTAATATCAACCCTATGCTATATGTGTCGGACATTAGAGATCTAGCATTTTTTTTGTAATACAATTTAATAATAAATATTGATATTTAGTAAAATTATTTTTGGGAAAAGTATATTCTGAGTTGCTAGAATTAAAAACTTCCTGACTGTGGAATCGCATGCAATAAGTCACACATTTGCAGCAGTGGAATATGAACGTGAGCTAAGGTGACTTGGGTACTTACGACCTGACTTATCAGTCGTCGTGTTATTTATGTGATCTATACTTATTTTTTAAATATTTTTATCATTTTTTTGGATTCATGTACATATCGAGGTATTCGTTGACAAGTTTGTGAGTGACGAGAATGACGATCATGTGAGTGAGCGACGCCAAGAGTACAAAACTGTAAGAGCTAAGAAAAGGAAACAGAAGAAAATATTCTAGACCTGAACTAGGAGAGCTATTTTTCATCATCATATAAAGAAATTGCACTTTATTAAATTACTACTTACTTGTATGTTGTTAATACTATTGTTTATTTATATATCAATAAACTCTACAAACAGTGTCTACCTAGTTTATATAAATAAAGCAGCAGAAAGGAAGTTAGAATTTAATACAGCACTTCCTTATATAGCACATTGGTGGTTGTATTGTCTGGTGCTTAAATCATGCCTACTATATTTTATAACTGGCCCTAAGATTTATTAATCAACGTTGCGAAACAAACTCTAAGGAGAAATTGTACTCGCTTGAATTCAAAAATATAATAATAGGGTAAAAGCGGTATTAGTGGCATGAAAACCTATTCCCCCTCCCCTCCCCCAGTATTATATAATAGTAGCTAGTGAACACAGTGGCACGTAAATAATTACAATAGAAAAGTTTTTCCCTTATAAACTTAGCTACCAATTTTCATCCGATTAGAGATTGAATCTCGTAATCTCTTAAGTACTTGTTCTGTTATTTGAAATGAAAATATTAATACTTAATTTTAAATCAAAATTACCATAACAATTTTCTTCACATGAAAATGTAGCGAGCAATTTTTACCCCATTAGGGGCTGACTAGCGGAATATGCTTAAATGCTCGTTAAATTATTTGTATTGCAAAGAATTAATACAAATTGTTAAATAAAAATGGTCTTAACAATTTTCTAGACACACAAATTAGCCACTTCTTCTCATTTACTTAGGGGTTGAATATAGAAATATGCTTAAATACTTGCTTGATTTTTTGTATTGAAATGTAATGATAGAAATTTTTAAGTAAGAATTACCACACATTCCGTTTTCTCATACAAATTTAGCAACCCGTTTTCACCCCTTAAGGTTAAATATCGGAAAATTGTTAACTGTATCTTTAATTATATGTACTGAAATGCATTAATACAAATTGTTAAGTAAAAATGTTTATAATAATTTTCTTGATACACAAATTAATCACTCATTTTCACTCACTTAGGGGTTGAATTTAAAAATATACTTAAATACTTCTTTGATTTTTTGTACTGAAAAGTATAAATACAACTTTTTAAATAAGAATGACCATATTTTTTACCCCTACAAATTTAGCAACCCCTTTTCACCACTTAAGTTTGAATATCGGAAAATGGTTAAATGCTTGTTTAATTATATGTTCTTAAATATAATAATACAATTTTTTAGATAAAAATGATAATAGAAATTTTTCCCATTTTTAAAATTTAGCAAATTTAGCCATTCTTTTCACCCCTTAGGGCTTGAATCTCGGGAAAAGCTTAATGCTTGTTTTATTATTTGTATTAAAACGCATTAATACAGATTTTTTACCAAAAATTGTAAACAAAACTTACCATAACAATTTTTTACCATAGAAATTTAGCCACCACTTTCTCTGACAATGCTTAATACTTGTTTCATCATTTGTATTGAAAAGCATTAATAAACATTTTTAAGTAAAAATTACCATTATAATTTTTCCTATGCCAGTTTAGCAACAATTTTTTCATCCCCTCGGTAGTATTATATATTTTTAATGCATATAATATTATTAAATGCTTAAATACTTGTAACATTATTTGTATTGAAAAGCAGTAATACCAATTTTTAAGTAAAAAGTTCCATACTTTTTTCGCGTACAAAATTAGTAAGCCCTTTTCACCTCCTTAAGGGTTGAATATAGGAAAATCTTTAAATTCTTGTTAAGTATTTTTATTGAAAAGCATTAATACAACTTCTTAGGTAAAAATTACCATTACAATTTTTTCCATACACATTTAGCCAAGCCTCCTTCGCCCCGTTAAGGTTAGAACAACGAAAAATTCTTAAGTACTTGTTTAATGATTTGCATGGAAAAGCATCAATAATAAATTTGATTTATAAATTACCATAAAAATTTCATTCCCATACAAATTTAGCCACCTCTTTTCACCCTCTTATTGGTTGACCATCGGAAAATTCTTAAGTGATTGTTTCATTATTTTTGTATCGAAAAGCATTAATGCAAATTTTTAAGTGCAAATTACCATAATAATTTTTTTCCCACACAAATTTGGCCATCCTTTTTCACCCCATTAGCGACTGAACTTCGGAAAATAGCAATGTTACATTATTTGTATTGAAAAGAATTAGTAACAAATTTCAAGTCAAAATAACCATAAAAATATTTTTCTCACACAAATTTAGCCACACCTTTTCACTCCCATAAGAGTTGTATCTCGGAAAATCCTAAGACACTGATACAATTTTTTTGTTAAAGAACATGAACACCCAGGTTTAATTAAAATCTACTATAAAAATATTTTTTCCCATACAAACTTTTTTCAGCCCCTTAGGGAATCAATTTCGAAAAATCCTTTCTTAAACGATGCCTTCATTATAAAATCAAAACCTTATGTTAATTTAAAATTTTTATCATTAGCGGTTTGGACTGATCAATCGGAACATTGCTTTTATATATATTTATATATATTTAAATATATATATATACACACACATATATATATACATATATATTTTTTTACAATACATTTTGGAACTGATTGCATCTTACATTGTATACCTATAGGAAGGAAGAAATTTGTCTTGGAGAAAAAAACGTGCATTTATATTTATTCACTGGTCAAATAAACAAAAAAATAAGTTTAAAAAGCGCGAGGAAAGATTTTGGACATTGCTTCTTTATTTTATAGTAATTTGTTTTCCATATAATTTTTTATCCTTAATGTACAAATTAAGACGTTTGAAAATAAAGTGGCTAACTTAAACAAAGCCAAAGATATTTACTATGTTGAAGTATTTTCAAACGAAGCGCAAACTAAAGCTTTTGAAGTCTACCTTCAAGTGGTTGAAAGCATATATTTCGTTGTTATTTATTATAGAATATTTTATGAGAAATTGTTGGTTGAAATATACTTTGGTGCCGTAGATTTCAATATCGGCTCTTGATATATATCAAGTTCGTTTTTGTATTTTGAAATAAGATTTTGATCGTCTCGATTTAAAAGGAATATTAGAAAAGAAAAACAGAGTACCAAGTATAATTATGACATTTAAAATTTTTCTTATGGAATGAAAATTCAAACACAGGACCGACTACTTTGGTACCGTCGTTATGGAAATTACAATGCCTTTCAACTAATGTATATGCGTACGCTAAAATTAATGTTTGAAGTGTATTATTTGCTCAAAATAAACATTCTCTTAAATTAAATTAAATGATGAAGTCATGAAGAATTTCCAATGTGACCATACTTTCGGATATTCTGTTGGCATCATGTAACGGTTATTGCTGTTGGCTAGTTAAATGCAAACGAATCCTACATAAGTAAACATTTAAAAAAATAATCTATTACTTAGCTCGTCCTTTTTTAACTATTTAAAAATTCTGGCTGACTAATTCAAAATTACGGATACCATTTTTTACTTAACTATTACATTATATCAATTATTATGGTCAATGCACATATAACTGGTTATATAGAGCGGATCGTTCGTTCCCATTCCAAATTTTAGGGATTTATATGCCTCAGTTTACATATAACCGCCGAGCATAGTTAATAAATTTTATTGAAACGAGTTAATAAAATTATAATGATAAGAGAATTTATTAATACAATTTGTCAAAGTAAAATATCCGGTAAATAAGAGAATAATTTTTTTTATTTCATAACAATTTACCGTGGTTGGAAAGAAGATTTGTTTAAATATGATTATTTTAAATACTTTCATCTATGATTTTTTTGAAGATGAAGCCAGTTTGAGTCCATTACCTGCAGAACATTGTGTTCTTGTGTCTATAGGAAATGCAGCGATGGTAAAAATAAAGAAATTCTATAGCAGTTAATAAAGGAGACGAGTAGTTAGTGCAAATTTCATAGTGGTACAATACCCAATACGTTCCTTCTAGGAAACTAAGTTTTATGCGCTTAAATAGAAATTTAACTTTGTTACAGTGTTAAAATTAGAAAAAAAAGTAATTATTTATTCTAGGAACCCGATGTTTTGCTAGAAGCGTTATACAGTGGTTTTTGTGTTACTTACGTTGTCGACTTGGTAGTTTAAAAAAGAGTTCTTTCTCCAAATTTTTCAAATAAAATGAAACCAATCTGAGTACATGATGTGCACCTGCCTATATTATATGCTTGTAACTAGGAATAACGCGGTGATGATAAAAGGAAAAAAATCCACAGGCAGTCAAAAAAAGAGACGAGCAGCTGCACTATTCGGCATGAATAAAGGAAACAAATAGTGACGCTATTATTCCGACTTCGATCTCTTTAGTACTATAGCGAATTTTCATATGCGGAGACGTTATAGCACTTTACTTTTTTACAGATTTGTGCTATAAAATTGGATCTTGATTTGCTTAACGACTGAAAAAAAATTTATAAGCCAAAGTAAAGAATTGCCATATTTCTGGTCTGACGATTTCCTTAACGATTTAGACGAATTTGCGTGGATTTTTCCTTTTGGGAAGGAGTCCCGTCTTCATTCCACAATGCCTTCTTTTTAGTGTATATTACAGGCTACTAGCAATGCCTCCATTTTTGAATATATCATGACTATAACATTCCTTTAATTTAAAGCAAATGTATATAACGCATACATAAGAGACATACATAGAAGAAAGGATTTTTGGCAAGGCATAGGTAGCATCAGAGAAAAAAGGTTCTATTACATTAATAAAGAATGGACAGTAATATATAAAAAATTACGAAAATATGTAACTTTTATAAAAAAGAAAACGGAAACACAATTATCACAACCGTAAGACTTTTACTGACGTCAAATGTGTATGTTAAATAGTACACAATCAAGTACAATAGCACTTTATTAAGGCTGGGCCACTATTTAAGTAACGCCTGCTTATTACGAAAAATTCTAGCATGTAAACCTGGTGTAAATGTGTGCAGGTAAACTTAGATTTATCACATACTTACTGGATAATATTAAAAGTCGTCTCAGAGCACGTAGGGTGCGGTAGAAGTTCGGTTCGTAAATGATGCAGAAGGGATGCGTGTCATAACGACGATGAAACAAAACTTATTTATGGCTTTTCAAGAGTATTTTAATTAAGTATTTCAAGAATTCTACCTCTGTACACAGATACTAAATTGCATCTATTTTCCAAAGAAGCTTATTAAAAAATGTATTTATATTACCTGAGTTTGAAATACTTTGATTTAAATTCTGTTATATACCTCGAGAAACTTCTGGTTTGGGTTAATTGCTACGAAACGATAATTAAGTATTTTTTAACAAGCGAAAAGGTGTTTTACATTTTATATGGAATTTGTTTGGATATCCGTCGTGGAGGAAAATACGGCAAGGAAAATAGTGCCAAAATCCAAAAAATAAACCAGAGCCTATACAAATATATTCACCACTATATTTACCACTAAATGAATCATAAATCCTTCAGCAAAATTTGAAGAATTACAAAAAAATATGAATTCTTATCAAAAGTTTAATATCATTATTCACTAATCCTTACCCAACTAGCGTTGGATAAAATATGAAAATAAAATACAAATAACTGTTTTTTTCAAAATGATTTATATCAAGTATATGGTAGAAAATATTTTTATATCTATTTTTTTCCATAAATTATACGAACCTTATTAATATTTCACACATGTATTTTCATGCAAAAACATAAAAATGTTTACGATTTAAATACAAAATGAAATAAAAATTAAAACTCCTCACAAAAAGATTTGTTATAAGATAACCGGCAGTCACTTCAACTGAGGAAAATGGGCTTTAAAACTTTTTTCAGCACTTTAACTATGTTTTTGCATATGACAAAAATGTTTCCTTTCTATTAGTACCTTCTTAAAATTAATTTGAATTTTTATAAAGTCAAGGCTTTTATTTCCAGGAAATTTGCAATTGTTAATTTTGATTATATTAAAATTTCTTAAGGTAAAGAATAAAGAGAGAAAAATTTTGTTTATCGTTTTTCTTCAGTAAATAATATTGCCATATATTAATATATGCACATATAACTGGAAACAATATTGTAAAAAAACGCGCGATATTTTGAATTCACTCATTGTTAATTATCTCCCTCCCTTTGTTAATTATGTGCCCTCAATTTTTTTAAACTTTGGCGAAAGGAAAATATTTGAATTCGTAAAAACTCTTCATTCAAAACAATTTCTACTAAATATTCTCTTTACTTATACTAATTTTGTCAATCTCTCGATGTTACGCATAAATGCCCTCTGATCGTAAATATCAAAACGGTTAAGAATATCGTTTGGTAATAGTTATATTGAAAACTAACGGGTGAAAATATTTGCAAAATTACGTGGCAAGCGGTTCTTGATATTCGTTCATTTAAATACTTTCATTACAGGGAAGTATAACATTTGCGTCAATTCGATGCTAATTAGCTAGTATTGTGCATACAAAACTACCCAGTACATCATTTATGTATTTTTCCTAATTTGTGTAATTAAATTATACCTAAATTCTTATCAACCGAGTTTTTTTATTAATGAAGTTTAATTAAAATACTAAATTCTCTAGGTGTATTTGCTCTTTAATACCGTTTCGAATCTTATTTTATTTGATAACAAAAGCGCATATTACATATTTTTATGTGAAATATTCAATAAAAAACATCAAATGTTGAAATATCAGTTCCAATTTTTTTTCCACAATAACTGGCATTTGGGAAATTAAGAATAAACTTCCCACTTCACACAGTATATAATAAAACTGAAAATATTAATATAGTAATATTCCATTGGATTCTATTAAAAGAAACAGAATGACTTAAAAAACGGAACAATACAGATGAATGTTTCTTTATATATGAATATTAACACCAAGCAACACTTCCTAACGAGAAACAAGCCCTAATTAGAAACAAGACCGAACGTAATACTTAACGAAAATTTGTCTTAACATTAAAGCAACTAAATTTATGAGTAAGATGGTGGGAAGTGGGAAGCAAAATTTTGTAGAGGAACTTTTGTTCCAATACATCGTACTACTACGTTTCATCACGCCTTGTTTCAGTTCATAAACTATGTTATAACACTTTTTGTGTTTTTAGATTAATTATAATTTATTAGCAATTGTGCAGTAATTTTATTAAAATTATGTCATTTAAAAAAACTTTCACGTTTATTCCGCTTTTACTTTCCGATTTTCATTGGCCACTTGTGAATTGTTCTACTTAATCGATTTAACTTATTTTAATTTGAATTAAAATAAAATTGTTGCAAGTGTATACCACACAAAACGAACTTTTGATACCTGTTGGTTGATTTGGCTCTCGCCGGGAACAATTTGTTTGTATTGTAAAATTCATTAGAGAACACATGAAAGACGCCGTCGCACAGCTACCGACTAATTAATAAAAGTTGCCCTCCCAGATTTATTCTAAATAATAACATGTCAACAGTAAGCGTGTTTACAAACACATATACGAAAATTATCGATTTTTAGTATGAAAGCTAACAATTTGGTTGGTAAACTAACCCATGATTGATTTTATCAATATACGTATTCATTACTATATTGCTATGAAGTGGATTCTTTATAACTAATCGTAAATATTACATCGTTATTGGTTTACTAAGCGAAATCTTGAAGGTCGTTTATACGATATTAAATCTATAATAAAAACTATAAATTTCTCGTTTAAATGCTGCTCATTTGTGATGTAGTTTTGAAACAAAGTCAATTAGAAATAGCGTAGTAAAACGGAATGTTTATTATATCACCCAATTGCCACATTACTTGTCTATCTCGGCACAGATGTTTTCTTGAAAACTGTTGGCGTATATGCTATAAATATTGAAAAATTGTAAAGTATACTAACCCCATATTTTTAGTAGTTAATGTCCAAAGTTATTTGTACAGAAAATCTAGAGAAACTAAACGTGGTGGTAAGGTTTTATTCTCATTTTTAATATACCATATTAATGTCGCAAATGAATTATAAAGATTCCTAAAGTTTTTTCCAGAGTGACATATAAAATAGGCCACAAGATATTTTTAAATATGATGAAACATATTAACCAGTATTTATTATATTAGTTAATATTCGAATATATTTATACGTGCATTTTACAGGAGTCAAATAAAAACATTTATATTTTTATTTTATAATGTGTCCTGAGGGCTAATTTTTTTTTCAGTTTTAGGTAAAGTAGTTCTGAAGATATTATAGAAAATGTCCACAAAAAATGAAACATACCTTTGCTTGAGTTTTTGCTTGAGTATCAGTGGAGGTGTGGAAAAGAGTCGGGACCACAGGAGAGGACTGGCATACCAATCTTTTTAATAAAATTATGACTAACAGTGAGCATAATCTCTTTCTATAAAGACAAAGGTTATTTGGCAAATTGCAGAAACTACCGTCGTATTAATCTAACGTCCCATGCACTAAAAGTTTAGGAAATTATCCTCGCAAATCTTCTAAATAAATTGCCAAGGTTACACCTAACCAATGCGGTTTCACTAGCCGAGTAGAAATAATAGATAGGGAAAGCAACGTGAATATTCTGGTAGAAAAATATAGATTGCGGAAGAATAACTTAAATCTTGTATTTATCGTCCTAAAGAAATTTGATAATGTACCTAGATATATGCTTTGACAAACTTTGAACTCAAAAATAGTCTCGGAGCATTACATATCCTTGATTAAATATCTATACCAAGGAATAACCACAAGGATTAGTAGCCCCTCAGGTCAGATTGTCAAATTTAAAGTTAAGGTCGGAGTTTACCAAAGATCCACAATAAGCCCGTTATTGTTTAACCTAGTTAGGAACTATATTACGGATCATATATAAAAACTTGCACTTTGAATACTGCTGTACGCTGATGATATGGTTCTTATCGATGAAACATCTCTGAAGAAATTATAGCAGTTTAAGTATCTCGGGTTAGTTGTAGCCCCGCAAAACAGCATTAAAAAGACATCCAGCACAGAATAACAACTGTCTGGCTAAAATGGAGGTCACTATCCGGTAGGAATACTGGTCGATGAGAAAGGTGGACGAACAAAGGATGCACGTTACAGAATAGAAAATGCTGCGTTGGGTCGGAGGAATATAAGTCTGGACAGAATAAAGAGTAAGTACATTAGAGAAAGGTTTAAAGTCGCAGAAATTGAAGAAAATCTAAAAAGAATCGCTTGCATTGTTACAGGTACTTTATGACGTTCAACAAAGACCATATGACTAAGGCAGTGTAAAAAATAGAAGAAGCAAAGAGAAACCAAGGTCTACTCGCTACCACCTGGAAGATTACTCTAGATAAAGATCTGAAAATTATCAATTTGAACTCAATGATACTACCCTACTCAAGGTATTGTGGCGAAAATATATAAACAGGGCTGACCGTAAATGAGATATGGAACCATAGTCAGAGGAAAAGAGAAAATATCTCTACTTGAGTTAAGAAACTAACATTTTTATTTTTTTCTGTAACTGGTTCATAATGACTTAGTTTTTGTAATTATTTCAATAAAATAGAGGAGATCTTTATAATGTAACGAAAATATTTTTATTAATTTATGTGTTGAAAATAGTATACAACCTGCTCAAAATATTTATCAATGTGAATAAAATTCCTGTTAGTCCATTTTCTTAAGAATATTAATTATTCGGGGACAAACGCTAGCATATACAATATAAAAAGGAAACAAAAAAACGCAATGCGTGGAACTTTAAAATAATAAGATTAGATCAGGAATACGACTGAACTATTATAAATCCTGATCTGAAAATTATGAATCTTATAAAAGACAATTATGGAACATTTGAAAGTCATGAATTTGAACTCAATGACACACAATATCGACTATTGCGGCAAAAATGTATGAGGAGGGCTGACCTCAAATGAGATATGGGACCATAGCCTGGATAAAGCAGAAGATACCTTTACTTGAGTTAAGCCACCAACATTTTTGTTTTCTTGCATAACTTGTTCGTCATATATTTTAGTTTTTTGTAGTTATCTCAATAAAATAGAGATCTTTATAATGTACTTAAAATATTTTTATTAATTTATGTGTTGAAAATAGACTATAACTTGTTCAAAATGTTTATCTATATGAATAAAATTCCTATTAGCCCATTTTCTTAAAAAAATTAAAGATTCTGGGACAAACGCTATTATATACAACATGAAAAGGGAACGGAAACGACAAGACAAAGACAATTATGAAACATTTGAAAATTATGAATTTGAACTCAATGACACTACATCTACACAAGATCGACTATTGCGGCAAAAATGTATGAGGAGGGCTGACTTCATATGAGATATGGGACCATAGCCTGGAGAAAGTAGAAGATACCTTTACTTGAGTTAAGATATCAACATTTTTATTTTCTTCCGTAACATGTTCATCATATCTTTTAGTTTTTTGTAGTTATCTCAATAAAATAGAGGAGATCTTTATAGTTATGATAAGATTTTTATTAGTTTATCTGTTTAAAATAGTCTAAAACTTGTTCAAAATATATATCTATGTGAATAAAATTCCTCTTAGCCCATTTCCTTAAGAAAATTAATGATTCGAGGTCAAACGGTAGCATAAACAATACAAAGAGAGAACGGAAAACGAAATGCGTGGAATTTTGATCAAGGCGACTAAAGTATTATTAAATTATGACTACGTAGCAATTAAAACCGTTTATGATTAAGTTTATACATTAAGATTAATTGTTTAAAAAATTACGTTTTTATTAAAAAAAGTGTAGGAAGAATACGTTTTTCAATTAAATAGCATTATTTCTACAGTATATGTGCGTAAACAATTTATTAATATTTAATAATACTGAATATAATAAACATGATGCAGATTGAATGAAAAAGGCGATTATAAATATGAAAGAATAGAGGAAGAGAATGTTCTTATTTAATAATCACGATACATTATTTAATTATCAATTTCTAGCCAATTGAAATGGCAGTTAGATTCAATATAATGAACTTTGTTGAGAGATAAATATTTTGATATATTTTTAATATTCTTAATACACTTTGTAATATTATCAGAACGAAATTGATAATTGCATTTACATATTACATGATATGCTTTCATTATTTTTAAATATATATAATATTTATTAAACGAAAACACATAAAATAAATTTATTTACCCTTTAATAAAGGTTATATTTAATATTTAGTTTAAAATACTAATATTTTCAACATCGGATGATATCGATTATATTTTTACGTAAAACGTACGAATTGATAATTTAGAGCAAAAACGTAGATAAATAAACTTTGTCTATAATTATTACAGCTAAATATATATGATTTTTAAATAACAAGAAGATCAATGATCAAATTTAGCTTCGTAGAAACTTCTGCAAAATAAACGATTGGTAAAAATTCCGTTAAATAAAACTTTCTTCAACATGGGCCGACCTGAGTCTATCACTTTAATAAAAATAAGACACGGTAATAACTTTAATACTGCACAAACCTTCTTCATATACAAAAGATGGTTAGACGACTTCACTTCAAGAGTAGCAAACGTATAACAGAAAAAGATGTCCAATAGAATCTTAATTATCAAAAAAGTAACCGTAGCAATAGTATTAACGTAGTAGTCATATTTTTTTACTACATGCGAGGCCTTGATATTACTTTTAAATGAATGAAAAGCAAGTTGTTTGCCATTATCTCCGAAAGAATATTGCTGATTTTAAGCAAAGATGACCGGTATCTTTCAGGAATTAGTATGGCTAAGTTTCAAGTGGTTCTAACGCAATGGGATCCAACACAAAATACACCCACGGGTTGAATATATTTGGCGTTAATTTTTAAAAATTCATTATTCACAATTAAATTAAACTACGTGATGTAGTATTTTTTCTACTTTTTGTAAGTTCTTCACCACGATCTTTACTAACAGCCCACCTAAGGATGTTGTAATACAATGAAACCTAGGTCGCGGTAAAGAACTTACAGAAATTAGAAATAATACTACATCACGTAGTTTCATTTAATTGTGTATACCCATGTGCCTAAATTTTTAGGTGGTAAAAATGAATGGTGGAACAGATTTTTTAATCCAAACCCCTATCGTTTAATTTATTCTACCGAGCACTATCAAATACGAAAAGTTCAAAATTAATTGAATGTTCCTTTCAAACTTATAAGAAAAAAACATGTTATAGGTACAAAAACATGTTTTATTGAAGAGAAAGCGTTCTTTTTAATTTTACACAAGAAATATTCTTGGAATGGTCATAAAATTCTTCAGTTTCAAAGGGAAAGAAGTTGTAAGATTAAATATTTTATGAAAAACTTATCGTTTAAATATTCTTGATAAAGATGTTAACGATTCGCTTCTTGTAAACGAACGATTCGAACTTAGATAGAAGATTTTATATTCGAGCACACTTAATAAAAATAAATCAATCTGAAAATACTTAAATTTTTCTTTAAAAAGTTTAAAAATATATTTTATATGTGTATAAAAATTTAAAGATCTTCTTCCATAGTAATAAAATATTCTTAAATTTATTAAAGTTTTAAATAGGTTAGTGAGAAGTTTTCCTTTTCATTTTTTATAAAATTCATCAGATCCCTTTTAATATTTATTTGAAATTGATTTGTTGTTTAGTAACCTTTTAAATTAATGCCGAAATTTTGGAATAATTTTAAATTAAAGTCTTAGATTAATTTAATTTAACGATCGATACGTGATTGAAACTCAAAACCACGATTTCATTAGATATGGTAAACCAATTCAATTAAAAGAATTCGCTACATCCTCAGACATGTAAAAAATGCATTTTTAATATGAATTTAAAAATATAGTTTTACGACATTAATACAAATGAGACGGGTCTGAAGAAATGTCATTTCACCCGACTGCCGGAGGGAAAGGAGTCTTGTAGCTTTCACACGTAATTATACGTGTACATGTGTACGTTTGTCGAATTCTTTATTTTCTCACAGATCCTCATAGACTAGATATATAAATATTCTTTCACAATATCAAATGTTCAGTGTCAATGAAGCCATTGCTGATTGAAAAATTGAAATAAGTAAAAGGTTAAAGGTTTATTCATATTATTTATTTAGATATAAACACAGATTTTATGCTACCTTTTCTATTATATAACTATTTAATCCTCTTATATAATTTTTCCGTTAAAGACATACTATGTGTCTTAAGATATGTGAAGTTATAATATTTCATTATACTATATCTAGATGTTAATCAATCAGAAAACTTAGTCAAATAGTTCCTAGAAATTTTTTTCCTTATATAATACTCGTTCTTATTTTGATCTGATTTCTGCCTCAATATTTTTTATATATTTACTTAATAAACAAAGGAAATAATAGTAATAATTCTTGTCTTTTATTTTTAAAGTATATAAAATATAAATCAAAATAACATCTAGGTTCAACAATATTTTTCAAACAAGTATCAAATATTATTATTCAATTTAATTTTGAAGTAATGTTGAAATAGTATGCATTTATAATAAATAATGTAATTCAATAAAAATAATTTAATTTAGTTATCCCAATTAGGGTAATTTTAGTCTATAATATGTATAATAGCAATTTCATTTAGAAATTTTACAACGGAGGGAAGTTTTCAGAAGAGAAAAAAACTTAACATGATACTTTCGATAATGGAGCTTTCCATAATAGCTCAACTAGTAGTAGTGTAGGAAAATCAACTAATTCTGTAAATAATATAACATATTCGCGAAATTATCGAATTATTAATTATCTTCGTAGACAAAATTTCTGAGACAAATCCGGCAATGTTTTCCCTTTAAGAAAACATTATCGAGGTTTATTACTAAGGTTTCTTGCAGGGAAGTTCTACTACTGAAGTAATATTTAATTCACGACAAATATTAGAGAGAAAAAAAGAATCCGGAATTGACTTTCAATATGTTTTTATAGAACTCAAAATTGCATACGAGGGCATAAGTGGAAAATTGATTTTAGATACGATAAGACTCAAATATATTTGACTGGCATATGATATTTACTTCATTCCTATTTAAAGAAAAAAAATGAGTTATTTTGAGGCTTTCTTAGCTTTGGACAAATTTTTAGATTAAAATTAACAGATAACAGAAAACACATTCAAAGAACCAAGATGACTTGTCTTAACCACCAATTGCTTAAGGTATTATATATATAATAGATATATATATATATATATATATAAATATATATATATATATTTATTTATATATATATATATATATATATTTATTTATATATATATATATATATATATATATATATATATATTTATTTATATATATATATATATATATATATATATATATATATATATATATATATATATGTATATATATATATAGAAGAACAGCTAATAAAAGTTGAAATTCCGTGGACCATTGAGGTATTTGAGGTATTTGAAGTCATTTAAAAATAAAGACTTATAAATATAGACCTAAATACAGCTTTCGGAATTTTTAATTAGGTGTCTTAAAATACGCACATGAAACTTGTCTATAAACTTAAAACCATGAATGCACTCAAGTATTTTTTAAAAGAAAGATTCCTGAAAAAAATTTTGGTGGATATGAATTGATGATTATGGCTTGTACGTTCAAATTATAGGATTTTGAAGTTTACGTGAAAAAAAAGTGCAATATGATAAATAAGGATTCAAAGAATTAAATAGGCTGGTCATATCGTTAAAATAAATGAACGAAGAAATTAAAGAAGACTTTATTGGACCCAACCATTTGGGTGGCTGAAAAAATACTCCAAGATACTAGAGAAGAACTATCCAATCCTTGAGAAGAACTATCCAAAAACTGTAATTCTGAAAATGAAGAACATTGAAATGATTTGACTATCATGTACATTTGTGCTAAGAACACTAATAGAAAAAAGGGAAAATAGAAAACGAAGGCTGAGGAAGAGGCAGGAAGAGGCTGCTTAAAGAATATGAGTAAATTAAATTGGAAAATATCTAGAATACTGAATTGCATAATAGCATTGAAGTATAGAAGCTTTTTAATGAGCTATAACATATAATACGTTTATAAGTTATGAAATATAACATTCAGAAAAACATAATAATTTTCAACATGATAAAAATTAGTAAGTGTTGACCATACTTCCATAAAATCATATTTAAAGACAGACGTCACGAAGAATTGCGAACTGTTTTAAATTAGTATTTAAAATGAAGATACCACTAGTAACATTATTTAAAACATTAAGCGGCTAGAGTTTAATTTTAGTGCGACACGCTTTAAGCGCGTTTACAAATTTCCTTCGTCAATCATTTTCCCGATGCTGAGCGCATTTGCACTTCATTGTACTGTAACAGACGGGATTTAATTTTATCTACAATTTTAAGATTCCATTAATAATATAATCATATATATCGTATTAACCACGCAAAATTTGTATGTGTTGCACTGCTCTGCGAAAATGCAATGTAGATACTATTTACATCGAACTATAAAAATCGAATATTATATACGAAGATATGTCAGGCATAGGCGTTTCAATGAGTAATCACAGCACGGAATTTGGATTAAAGAAAACGATTTGATTATGATAGCTTTATTCCACATATTATATTATGTGAAGTGTAGTTATTACTGTTAGACGATCCATTACTACACACTGAAGCTAAGATTATTTTATACGTTTAACATAGGGTGTGTCGACGCGCGCGCGCTTCCGTTCGTGCGCACGTGTACGCTTGCGTTCGTGCGTGCGTGTGTTCATGCGTGCGTGCGTGCGTACGTGCGTGCGTGCATACGTTCATGTTTGTGTGTGTGTGTGTGTGTGTTGTCGAACAAAGTAATAAAAGTGTTATTATACTAAATGAATTGATTAAGGTGAACAAATTATAGAAATTCATTTCGCAGCAAAATAATAAATAAATTCTGTATAATTTTATTTGTTTTTAAATAAATTCTTCAGATATTTTAATACTTTCAATATTTATTAAATTTGGTAAAGATTCAGAAATTACGATACCGGCAATCTTTTCCATTTTCCAAACTTACTTAGCAGAATATTTACAAGTATTTCAACACTTTAACTTCAAATTTTGTAACCAGAAAAGGTTTGACGTGTAATATATAGATAAAAGAGATATTTATGTACGTTAGGTAACGTTATTTACGTTAGGTAACTATGCAAACAATATTTGAAAATTTAGTTCATTTTATCAGAAAACATTGAAACCAATTCTAAATATATGAAATAAAAATTATAAATCATAAATAAACTGATGTTAAATAATAAAAAAATGTTTGTTTAAATGTTTACTATAAAACTTTTGACAACAAAATTTACCCGAATCCAAGTAATTATTTAATAATTTACTCATGGAAAAAGATAAAATAATGAAAATCCCAGAATTAATTCAAACTTTTGTGGTGAACCATAGTTTCCACTTGCGAATAAAATTTACAAAATATCTATAATAAATGTGTAGCAGATAGATTTTTTATTAATAAAATTGCGAGCGTTTAGTTGGAAATATTGCGGTAAAATGTTACTTTCAAACAAGAACGAAGGTGAAAGCTGTTACATCTGTTAGAGATTTCCAAAGTCGATTCCAAAATAAACTAAATAATCTCAACATCTGGAAAAGCATTAAGCTTTACAATAAATATTAATCGATCGGAAGTGATTGCGTAGGAACAGCTACAATGATTCTGAGATGTTCCTTTTGAGTATCATGATTACAGGCATATCATGGTCACACTAGGTATTACACATCTCTTTTTGTACCAACTGTTACTTAAACCATAAATGTATAGATTTCATAAGTTTTATAAGAATTACCAGCAACATTTTCATAGAAAAATTTTAAAAACTTACAATGTGATGAATGAAGTTTTATGAGAAGAAACCCGTGGGCTAAAAATCGTGCAAAGATTTGTTTTCTTAGGAATAATTATTGAATAAAAGTTTACATAAGTTTACCCACCAAACTGAAATAAATAAATTTGAATAGCATTATATTCCGGTTTAAATAAAAATGTGTCTGCATTTACGAAAATTCAGACGTATGCCGTTATTATAGACTTCCGAACAACAGCCTGCAACTAAGTAATTATGTTACTTTGTTCAATTTAATATCTTATGTTATCGAGAAAAAAAATACCCTCTTATTTTTGAAACCCATAACGATTTATATCATTAATAAAAACAAGGAAAGACGAAGTGCCTAGTCTGTTCATAAAAAGAAAAAAAACAAAGACTACACTTTCACCAGCAACGGTTCATAAATGTATACTTGTTAAATTCCATCTCTACGTACTTTATTTACTCTACAGCCATTTGTAATAAACTTCACTCACTTGAATGTAAATAACTATAATAGAAATAAAAATAATCATTGTCCTTTCTAGACGCTGCTAGCTACTATTTGGTCAGAAAATATACAACGAACAAAGAACCTTTTTTAAAGACTAAAATTTAATACCGGGGCGAAGTTTTTTAAATGTCTTTAACGATTTTTACCTTAAAAGAAAAAAAACAGAACCCATATAAGATGCCTGGAATGTTTGTCCGTACGGAGGCTCAGCTTTTTTTTTTTGGAAATTACTTGATATAGAAACTTGACATTTGGCACTGTATTAAAACCTACTAATCATCATATATCTCAAAATATCTCATATTATACAAGCTCAAAACTCACGAATAATTATTTAGAAATTTTAGGGAGAGCAGATTAAGCACTCAGATTTTTTTTAATTCCACATACAGCGCGGGGCGTCGTTTGAAAGGGCTAATTATGAGTGGTTAAAATATTATGTTTAATAATTTAACGTATTATATGTTCAGAAATATATTAGAGACATGCAAACAATGTATGTTCTTCCCTTATTTCCAAAAACATTCGAACTAAAATTTAAAAAATATAGGATTTTAGAAGCTCACGCAAAGGCCGTAAAAGTTATAGCGATGATTTAGAAATAATTTTTTTTTTAATATTCATAGTCTACGCGTGACAACCATGTATTACATTTCACATATTTCATTTTTTTTTATTTTCAAAGTCAATTTTCTCAGAAACTATGCGACGTGGAAATTAAAATAATTGACATAGCAATATACCTTATAGAAACACATATTTTGCTTGCGTATATAAAACAACACCATTTTTTTAAATGGATAAATTGAAATAATATTAAATGAAGATCTCCGAAAATATTTTTTTCACAATTTTGAATTGCATATTTAAACAGACATTTTAAGAAATATGCAAAAACATAGTATTCCGCCCCCTTCATTTCTTAAACTACGAAAATTTTAAAATAAAATAACTCTAAATGTTTTCAAATATTGAATATATTTGGCGTTAATTTTGTAGAAATTCATTATTCACAATTAAATGAAACTACGTGATGTAGTATTATTTCTACTTTCTTTTATTATTAAAGAAAGTAGAAATAATACTACATCAAGTAGTTTCATTTAATTGTGTCTAAATGGTTTCTTGAAAAACTTTCAAATAAAATTATTTTGGTTATATCATGTCAGCAATTTTAAGGCTTATAACCTTACTTTCTAGATATTTTAATATAAACTGCGCCAACTTTTTAATATAAGGTTTTAGTTTGTATAAACAAGTAAATATTTTTTCACATTTTTATGGAAATGCACCAATTGCTTAACACACTTTGAAGAGTCATTGAAAACAATGTGAAATATTTTTAATTTCAAATAGACTAAATAATAAATAATATTCAACTATGTGAATCCTGCAATGACCATTCTACTTATTTTACTATTTTGAAATGGGGTTGCAAAATTTTGAAATTTGGACAAAAAATATTTTATTACGTAATATGGTGGGAACCTAATTCAGTTGAAAAAAGAGTAATTAAAATAGGTACATTATAACCATTTTCACTAACTTTTTAGCTATACTGAGTTTAGAAAGAAATTGTTTCTCTCGTTTACAACTGTAAATAGACAAATTTGTAGAAACATGAAAGTAGTTCTTTAAAATATAAACGAATTATTTCCTTCAGCCAACTTCGTGAGAAATGAAAATAACCCATTAATTCCGAAATTGGTTTTCGGGGTATAAGGAGTAGAGGGTATGTAGTTTAATTTCCTTGCTTTGGAAAACCTACAATTTAAATCATATGTTTCGTTATATGATGTTATATGATGACAATATAGATATATATACAATTTGATTATTTCTTCTTAATAAGCATAACTAAAATAACATTTTTTTCTCCTGAAAAAATTTGAACTTTTGATCGGTCATTACGCACCGACATAATAAATTATTTACTGTTTAATTACTTTGCTATACTGAAGTTACAATTTTATTAAATAGTTTTACTTACCCGTTTGTGTTATCAAAATATTTACATGGTAAAAACTAATGTTAATATATACAATGGTGTACAATAGAAATGTTAAATTCCCTTAAATGTTTATATCTCCCCATAAGGAAGATCGAACAATCGTAGTGCGAGTTCTTTTTATGGATAGGTTATTTTAAAAATATATATTTTTATGGATATTATTTTTACCTGAAAAATGCACGTATAAAAAAACCTTTCAACAAACCAAATGCATTCTAATCATGATTCATAACAATTTACAAAATACTCATTAAATGAATGAAGGAGTCTGAAGCAAGTATGTTTGAATTAATAATAACGACAAGGGATTCGGATTAAATGAAATGAGTTGAACGAAAGGCAGATGGTAGTAATCCACTGCTTCCATTTGTGAGACTTATATAACATACATGGCATTTTATAAAGCGCAGCATACCTTAATATAAGTAGTTACTAGCTTAACTTATATTCTTAAATAAAATATTGCACAAAAGACCAGTGTTTCTAATATTGATATTGAACTATTAACTATGAAGAAATAAATTTAAGCTTAATAAAATTTTTTCTTGAATTTGACTGAAGTCTATCGGAATATATTATTAAATAAATTTAAACATGCATAAATAAATACATATTAAAAATCTGTAATGAACAACATGTCCATATCATATTATGTATAAAACATCTTACCCTTCCTAACTTATACAATAACTTTATACTTGTATTATCTCATTAGTTACAACTAATTAGTTGCGGGTGGGAAGGGGTGTTCGACATACATGCACAACGTATTTGTGTATGTCAAGCATCCACCAGGGTGTTTAATATAATGCAGACTCAGATATGATTCGTGATTATTCACTAACATTGCCTTTTAAAATATTTTACTTCTCTTATGTTCTTTAATATCCTGGATGCCTCCATCCGAATGCTCATAAACTATTTCATAACTCTGACAAAACTTTTCTCTTTTAAAACTTAATATGATAAAAGGTATATGATTTGTAATTTTGTGCTTTTCCCATGATATGAAATCAATATTTAAATTTTACCATTAATTCCAAACCGAAAAGAAAAATTTAATAATATTTTGGAAAGTTGTGGAAGAAATGTATACACATGAAATTGCTTAGGATTCATAGAAAGTAATATAATAATTATAAATACGAAACAATTAAAATATATACTAAAGCGGCCCCCTACAGAAAAAAATATTGAAATCTTTTAAATATTGAGAAGATATTTATAGTAAATAAGTTACATAAATATTTCTAAACATAAATACGCAAAATATTTTGGTATTTTGAAACAAAATTAAAATCGATTTAAAACAAGATGTATTTCTATTATCAAATGCACACTGAAGGACTTTTGAATGCATAAATGTTTCATAGTTACCTGGTAAATAACCGCTTTTCCTCTTTTCTACAGCAAAAATTTGGAGAAAAATATTTGATTGCGCAAATGGTAGTACTCGACAGTGAAAAATTGCATGAATATTTTAAAATTTATTCCAATCCACCTTTTTCAATTTATTGGTAGGATTGTTGGAAATATACATAATAATTATATGCTTTACAATAATGACTTACAAATATATGCCAATACGGAAGTGAACTCTTTCGCAACCATCATACATGCCCTTCATACCTAGCACACCCTTAATGAAGTCCTCACTTCTATCGGGCATTGGGCTCATAAAATGGGTCTGATAGTTAATCCAGTTATGTCAGAAGCTATAATAATTGGCAGCCAAGGGTGCTTTCTAAAATTAGGAATTAATCAGATTAGTCGTATTTAGTATTAAATGATAAACCGATTCCATACACGTCAAATGTTAGACTGGGGTCTACTGATCGATAAAAATCTTAGTTGGCAACCTCAAGTAAATGATTCGTCGTATCTTAAGAATAATTTTCTAGACTTTAAAACAGTCTGTTTTTGGTTGCAAATAACGTGATCATGTTTCTCAATTAAGAGCGCAATTTTAATGGACGGAGGTTTGCAATTAGCGCAATCTATGCAATCCTACACTTCTTTATAATATTTTGGACCACCCTACTTATCCAATTTGTCTCAGAAGCACACTTGGCTACTTATCTGCACACAGTATAGGATTACAGAGTGATAACCGCTTAGTCTCCTTTTTCCTAAATACGCTACGACCTTTCATGAAGAGTCCTACGCTCTCAAAGCCACAAGACTGCAATCAACTGAAACTAGATAACATGTGGTCGCTCTCTATAAATATGTTCAAAGACCTTCTGAAAATGTCCTTCCTCTCGCAATCCCTTAATCTTAATCTTCCTAATTCAATTTAGTTCTCCTTTCTGCGTGCCCAATAATGTTTATATTTTTAATTAATAATTTTGGCTTTTGTGTTATTATCTTGAATAGTTTGCTCTTGTAGCAATAAGTCCGTCAAATTTATACATAATGTGTACTTTGAAGTTTAAAATTTAAAAAAATAATTCTTTGAAATAGTTTTAAAAGTAAGCTCAATTCTTATCAACTCGATAATTATTAAATTATTTTATAAATTATATAAAAAGCAAGAGCTCTATTAGTTGAACTTATTGGTTTAAGACTGGTTTCATGACAGAGCGTTTTCCAATTATAATTAATTCCACTTATAGCAATTTCTATTTATTTCCTTTCAACTAACAACTAATAATATATAATTCCCTCTGTATGAAGTATTTTTTGGAATAATTTTAATAATCAATTTTATATCACAATCTTAATTAAGCGCAACGGGAATGCATTATAATTATAAAGTACACAAAATAATTTGTAAATAATTATTTTTAATTATCATTCTTTGACATCACACCCTCTTTCATTAAGAATTTGATGATTATATTATTTTTACTACGACATAATTAACGTGGAATCAGCGTGGGAAATGAATAAGGGTATATACCTCTCGCTAATATTTTTCCTTTAATATTTTCATGGAAACAAATATCAAAATATAATCAAAATTATATTAACCTGGATATTTCTTTTTTTTTCTTTTTTTTTTCCGTTTGTATCCTGCGATCAGTCATTAGAACTATAAGCAGGTAGGTTGTGGTATGTATCTTGTTTGGGCGAATATAGGGCCAGTGCCCTTAATCGCTCTAATTAGGAAGCACGTCAGCTCTCTTGAGTCTCTTTATCGAGTTGGGCTGCAACAGCATGTGCGAAAGTGGGTTAGGATGGAATGTCAGACGATCTTTGTATGTGGCTGTGTAGCGTTTTGCTTCGTCTACGATGGTTGAAATTTGTAGGTATTCGTGGATTTCCGAATTGCGGGAGTACCATGGTGCACCAGGGTCATACCCTAAGTATATTGTTTTGGGCTCTTTGTAGGCAGAGTATGTTCGAATTACTGGCCGATGACCACAGTTGAATCCCATATGTCCAAATGGGTTTTATTACGGAGCACTACACTCTTAGTTTGTTGCTTAGGGATAGTGCTGACTGTCTTCCTAGAAGCCATAGCAAATTTCTAAATCGAAAATTGATTTCGTTACACTTATTTTTGATATGGTCTTTCCATGTCATCCTTCGGTCCAGATGAAACCCCAGGTATTTGACGCAGGACGATTGCGGTAAGGTGTTGGTACCTAAGTTGACTGCAGGACAAGTTACACGTCTCAGAGTGAACGTGATGTGGTGAGATTTTTGGGCACTAGCTCTTATACGCCACTTGTTCATCCATTTATTTGTTTCATCGAGTTGTGCCTGCAGCAATTTACTTGCCTCTTCTGGACTGCTATTACATGCGAGAAATGCAGCATCGTCAGCATAGGTTGCTACTGTAATATTAGGTGTCTGGGGTAAGTTATCTATCGATCTTATCTATTAAGTCTATCGAGTATACTGATTATTTCTTCAGTTTGATTTATTTTGATAAATGTTAGAAAATATAAATTTAAATATTTTTGGTCTTTAAATATACGGCCAGATATTTATAGTGAATTGACCTACCATCCTAAATTAAATTGACGTGTTTAGTTTAAAATATTGCTTATGTCGTTTCAGTTATAAACAAATTTATTAAATAAATTTTAATTATTATTATAAATTTCAAAACTACGATAGATATAGAATTCTACAATGTCTTATTTCTTTATCTTGAAATTCAATGTAGTACTTGAGGGAGAGAATCCAGCTTTTATGGAGTTCCTATATGAACTCGTAGCATTTAACCCTAATTCTAACAGACTACGTTAGGGAAAATGAGTAAAATCGATTTAAGGGTGTATTAATATTTTATGGAAGCACACAAAATATTTACCCTTTCATAATTTGATCATTATTCTATTACTGAACGTGAACGAATTGTGAAAAGAAATGGAACAGATATAAATTATAACCTGAACTGCCCAGTGACTACATGATTGCAAACGAAATGGCGAGCAAAAGCTAGCAAAAATATGAATCTAATTTTAAATTAATCTCTGCGTTTTCAATTATCAAAAATACACTAAATATTGGGAAAATTTCCCACAACAATATAAATGACACTGATCAATTTTCAAACAGTTAAAAAATATAAGCAAACAAAACACTCATATTAATCTGTTTGAAATTTGTATTAATTTGAAAAGGCGTTTTATATTATTGAAGACATCCTTCAGACTTTTTATGTAAATGTAACGAGGATTTAAAAGTTTGAAGAAAAATGTAAGTAAGACGGAATTAATTATTTTTATTACGTACGCTATCGTACATTCGACCGTAAAACTTTTTTCTTAGTTCAAAATATATTGCCTTCTTTTTCTTTTCAATACCTCAAAGATAAATTTTCGTAAAAACATATTCAATCTTAGAAATTTTGGTGCTTCGTTGTAGAATATGTTCTGAATATTTTATAGTTTGTACTTAACATCTAATCATATATTTTGCAAGAAAATATGTTTTACGGGTTAATAAATTTTTGTATTTTAGGTTCAAAATATTTTTTTTTTGTTAAATTTTTCCTAATTCATCTCTTTAAAATAATATTATTTACACTTTGCGGAAATTTCAATAAAGCTTTAGCCCATCATTATTCTTTTAAATTCATTGCATGTCTGTTTTATTATATATATAAAATATATAAAATATGTAACAAACAATAAATAGAAACCAAAATGATAACTGCATTAATTTTTGTTTAACATTTTGAGTTAAATTTTTCATAAATTCTTTATTTATATAATTATCTCTTTAAATTGTCTACCTGAAGATGTCTTAATGCAACGAAATCCAGGTCGTAACTAGTTATTTAAATATAGTAGACAAAATAATGTAATATTCTTTAACATAATTTCATTTAATTTGGAATAAAAATTGAGTGATAATGAATTTCTACAAAATTGACGCCAAATATATTCAATAACAATGTCGTTAAAAAAATTCTGTTAGTTTGTTTAAGAATATATTAATTTTTTTTTGAAATAGCATACCTACATAAATTTCACAATTAAAAAAGTTGAGCACTATACTACTAATGAAAACGGACCTAGTAGATATATATATATATATATAAATACTATTAAAAAGAAAAATACATTCATGTAATATAATAAGTCAGAAAAAAATAATATATTGCGTTCATATATATTTATCACAATTTGAGCGCATTTTTCATGCATTTCAATTTAATTCTTCTCTAGTTTTAACGATTTAGTCATAAAAATTCGAAGTCATGGAAAGTTGACCTACATAAGCAATTCTGCTCAAAATATTGTAGGTAATACTAATTTACTGTATATTTCTTTGATTTACTTTTTTCAAAATATCAATAAAATGGATTCAAACCATTTTATTTGATATTTTTTATTTAAATTCTAGTATCTAAAAATAACACTTTTTAGATATTTTATTTAAGGAGGTGAAAGCAGAGTTATAAAGAATAATTGACAAATTTCTATCTCGAATTTCCTTACTTTTTTCTTGTGCAAGCTCCATTTATAACATTGAAAGGAAAGTAATTATTAGATCTATTTGAGGATAACTTCATGTCATTTAAGTAAAAAAAATTATGTGAAAGTTGCAATATAAATCCGATGCCATATTGTCGGGCATAAGATATCCAGCACTTTGTAATTTAATTTAATCAAAAATGTTGATATTTTTTTTAAATTATTTTGGGCAAAAGTTACATTCTGAAAACCTAGAGTTGAAACCCTCCTAATTATCGGGACCACATGTAGTCAGTCACATATTAGCAGCAGTGGAAGATTTTATTATGGTTTTATTTATGTGCTGCACATTTCTTTTATAAACATTATTATTATTACTTACTTTTAAATTGATGTATCTCAGCCAAAAGTTAGTAATAATAATAATATTCTCCTATCCCTTCTCTCACAAACTCGCCAAGGAATACCGAGGTATTTCTTGACGAGTTTGTGAGGGAAGAGGACGACGGTTATGTGAATGAGCGGCGCCAAGAGGGAGAAACAGTCTGAGAGCCAAGAAAACGAAACAGGAGAAAATAGTCAAAACCTGAACCAGGAGAGCTGTTCTCCATCATCTTATAACGAAGTTGCACTTTGTTATAAGTTCCATCTCAAGTCTTATCTAAGCAAATTAATAATAAAATGGTTAAATGTGTAATAGCAAAAAAGCCAAGATCCCCAAACCTTGTACATGTTGAATATTGTTTCTTGAGATATCTTAGCAACATATACGAAAAAAAATTTGATGATGAAGACCATCTACGACAGTTCATAAGCCAATTTTTTCATTTCAAGTCAACTGCGTTTTACGTAGATGCTGTACATTTCCTGACGACTAATTAATATTAAATTGGAGATATAATAAAAAGACTGTAACTTTAATGACCGCTCATTACTTTTAGCCAACCCAATATATATATATATATATATATATATATATATATATATATATATATATATATATATATGACGTATGTCGATCCCTTAAAGCTAGTAACGTAAACAGAATAAAATATTGCTAAAAAAGCTTTTGAAGGAATACTTGAAGATTTGAAATTAAGAATCTGCATAAAAAAATTATCTCACGTCAGTTTAAACCAAAGGCATAGGCAATTGATAACTCAACATACGAGACAGTTACAGAAATTAAACGCATAATTGAGGTATAGAAAGACTACTCCAGATTTTTATTTTGTGTTGAGAACTCAAGACCTGAAAACACATGCCCCGTTAACACTCCTGAAAAACGAGAGTCACAGCCTAAAACAGAATAAAGCTGTTGGTCTAGGCGAGATACCCATCGAAGTCTACCGGGCTATGGGAGAAATGGCTGTTAAGATTCTAAATTCCATCGGTTGCCAAATATAAGAGAATGAGGAGTGCCATGAGAATGGTCGCACTCTCTTTTTCTACGTTTACGTGAAAAAGGATCTACAAAAAGTGTATCAAAATACAGGCTGATTCCTCTCATATCATATTCAAGCAAAGTACTTCTTCATAATTATAGTAAATACTCGATTCCAAACTTACATGTCACAACAAATTTCCTATTACCAAGCTGAGCAACTCAAGGAGAAATCCTCGTCATTCTGGAAATCATAGAAAACACTAGAGAACTTAATATCAGGCTTTCCATTGGTTTTGCGGATTTCCGGAGACTTTTTGATAATGTTAAATAACAAATGCTATAAGTAATCTCTAAGACGGCTGACTGAAACACATCATAAACCTTATCAATTTATTTTATAGACATTGGAGAGCAGCTTGAGATTTGCTGACGATACCAGATATCATATCTCTTCTTAGTAAAGTGAAAAGGAGACGAAAACCTTCCTACATTATCTAAAAACGACCAGACTTAGTTTAGGATGATGGCTATTGATAGAGAAAAGGGAAAATCATCATAGTTTACAGAGTAGTGCATATGACAATGGACCATGGACACAATGACAAGTGTGAAGTGTTACCCATTTATATTTACCTCAGTTCATTTGTGTCATGAGACGCATGGTAAAAAGCTTGTGCGTATGCGTGTGTGTGCATATGTGTTCGTGTGTGTACTTATGTATGGGTGTGTGTCTGCGTGAGTGCGCATGTGTGCGTGTTCATACGTGCGTGAGTGTGCGTGATTTAAGAAAAGAAAATATGCTAAAAAAAACTCAATGAAAAATTTAGGATATTGTTTCTTAATCTAAATGTAGTTTATTTTTCATATATATTTTCATACTTAATACAACTTATGTAGTTTGAAAGTAAAGAGGAAAACTTAAACTAAGAGAAAAATATTTAGTAAGTTCAAGTATCTTTCAACGACCTTACTTCAAGTGGTTGAAAATATATATTTCGTTGTTATTCATCATAGAATATTTTATCAGGAATTGTGGGGTGAAATATATTTTGATGCCGTAGATTTTAATATTAGCTTTTGACACATATATAGTATTCTTGTATTTTGGAATAAGATTTTGACCTTCAAATCAAAAATGAAAATTAAAAAAAAATATATATAAAGAAGATTTATAACATTTTAAATGTTTGCCTTTTAAATTTTTCTTATAAAATGAAAATTCTAACAAGATACCGACGACTTTGGTATCTTTTGTGTAGAAATTACAATACTTTTTATTTAATATTTGTGCGTACTTTAAGGTTTGAAGTGTATCATTTGATCAAAATCACTATTCTCTTAAATTCATTTTTAATTTCTATATATTTAGGTGGTGAAATCTGTGATTGCAATTTCTCATGGGAACTTATCTTTTTTAGTCTTTGTATGTAAAAGAAATACTAAAAAAATTAACTAACCGAGAAAAGAATTTCCGATCATGTGACTACACTTTCAGATGTTCTATTGGCTTTATGTAATGGTTTAATATTTTATGGCTTTGTGTATTATCTGTGGTCGTCATTTCTTTAACTATTTCGAAACTCAGAACACTATTTTTTACTTTACCATAACGCTATTACCGTAACTTGCATTAGTCGTAATGATTGATATTACGGCTAATGCACATTTAGCGCATTATGTACAGCAGACCAGTTGTTTTCTTTTCAAATTCTGTGAATTTATATGCATCAGTTCACATAAAACTGCCAACCAAATTAATTAAATATACCATGAAATAAACTTTTTTAAATAAAATTTTATGGTTAATAAAATTTATTAATAAAATTTATCACAGAAGAACCAGGAGAGCGATATCCGGTGAACGAGTGAACAAAATATGGTAATTTATATCACTTTACCGCGATTGTAAAGAAGATCTGTTTAAATATGAATATTTTAAAAACTTTCTTAAATTTTTTGAAGCTGTTAACAGTTTTAGTCCATTATCTGCAAAATATTGTGTTCTTGCGTCTACGGAAATTGCGTCTACAGATATGACAAAAAGGAAGAAATTCATGAGTAGAAGAGATAAGTAGTGACGATATCACCTCGACTTCGTTTCCGTTACTGTGTTTCCTTCACATGCGGATACTATATATCATCTTATCCATCTTCATCTCATAATGATTCCATTTTGGTACATTATACTATTATATAATATATGCATATATAACTGGAAGCAGAAATATAAAAGAACGCGTGATATTTTAAATGCGCTCAATTTTAATTAACTATATTACATATAAAATTACCGTGATCGTAAACATCAGAACAGTTAAGAATATCGTTTGGAAATGGCTTTATTAAAAACTAGCGGATGAAATTATTTGCAAAATTACATTTCAAGTGGTCCTTCATATTCGCTCATTGGAATATATTCATTAGAGAGAAATAGGAATTTTGCATATGTGCGATTGCTAATTAGCCAGAATTGTGCATATAAACGTAACCAGTACGTCATTTGTGTATTTGTCCTAACTTGTGTAATTAAATTGCACACAAATTTTTATTAACTGAAATTTTTTTAGGAATTATGTTTAATTAAAGTACTAAATACTCTAGATGTGTTTGCACTTTGATACTGTTGCAAATAATAAATTATTAGATAACAAAAGCTTTGACAATTGACATTTGTATGTGAATTATTTAATTAAAAATATAAAATTTCAAAATATCAGTTACAAATCTTGTCCAAAATAATTGGCATTATTGAAATTAAGAATAAGCTTCCCACTAATGCTTCACATAGTACATAATGAGACTAAAAATATTATTAAAGTAATTTTCCATTTTGTCCTATTCATACAAAATAGAACGACTTTACATATAGATACAACACCAATGCATCTTTATGCGTGTGTATAGATATATATATATATATATATATATATATATATATATATATATATACATACATTTTACACCCCGCAACACCTCTTAAAGAGAAACAACCCTTAATTAGAGTCAAGACCGAATGTAATATTTAATATAAATTTCTCTTGACCTAGAAGCGACTTAAGTTTATGAATTATATAAGAGGAAAGCAATATTTTGTGGAGGAACTTTTATCCTAATACATCGTACTATTAGGTCTCGTCTCACCTTGTTTCAGTTTATAAATCCTATTTTAAAACTTTTTTGTTTTTAGTTTAATTACTAGTCATTAGCAATTGTATCGTATCTGCATTTAAGTCATGTCATTTAAAATCACATTCACCTTACCTTTCGATTTTCATTTGTTACTTGTCACATCTTTCTATATGAAACGTTTTATTAATTCGATATTACCTATTTTCATTTAAATTGAAATAAAATTGTTGCATATATGTACCACACAAAACAAACTATTAATACCTGTTGCCTGATTTGCCACTCGCCGGGAACAATTTGTTTGTACTGCAAAATCCGTCATAAAACACACGAAAGCCGCCGTCGCACAGCTACCGACTAATTAATAAAGGTTGCCCTCGCAGGTTTATTCTGAATAATAACATGTCAGCAGTAAGCTTGTTTACAAACACACACACGAAAATTAACGGGATTTAGTATGAAAGCTAACAATTGGGTTGGTGAACCGACCCGTGCTTGATTTAATCAATATGCGTTTTCATTGCTGTTGCGATAGAGTTCCCAATTTATAACTACTCGTAAATATTACATTGTTACGAGTTTACTAAGGAAAATCCCGAACGTTGTTTAAATAACATTAAATATATAATAAAAACGATATTATATACTTGTTTTGCTTTTAAAATATTCGTTGTTTAAATATGGTTTCATGAATTTTATGATAAACTCAATTTAAAATAGCATAGTAAAACGGAACTATTATGAAATAACTTACATACCAAAATGCCTGTTTGTCTGTCACTGACGATTCAGTGACGAAATCGTTAGCCTACGGGATTGAAATTTAGATAAGTGGTAAAGCATGTTATATCGTATAGTTTTTCGTAGTTAATATTCAAAAATATTTATATAGAAAGTTTAGAGAGAAGAAATGAGGGAATGAAAAGTTTTTTTCTTTAAATTTGTTATCTCTATAAATGTAACGTCTTTAAATTTTAAATATCATAATAATTTTGAAAGAACGTTATAAATACTCGTATTCACCGTAATGTATTGGATGGATCGCATGGCATACGGCATTTGATGGCGTATCTCACTCAGTCGTCAAGCAAATCTGAACTGATATTCTGATTGACTATAAAATATTGTTCGTGTAGCAATAAGTCCGCCATATGGTTCAATTTCGTAAATTAAAGTACGTAAATAAATAAATATTCCTAATGTTTTTTTAGAGTTGTATGAAACATAGGCCACGACATGTTATTGAAAGTAATAAAACATGTTAACCCGCATATATTCTGTAGTTAAAACTGAAAAATATTTACATGGCATTTTATGAGTGGTAAGTAAAATACTTTTTTCCAGATGTGTGGAATAAAATTGTTTTCTGAGTTTTAAATAAAGTCCCGGGATATTATAAAAAATATCTAGAGAAATAAAATATTTCTCCACTTGAGTTAAAGATAACGAACATTTTTATTTTTTCTCGTAAGATGTTCATCGTCTTCTTCCATTTGTTGTAGTTATCTTTTTAAATTAGGGGAGATCTTTATATTCTGTCAAAACGAGTTTTTTTTTAATTATTGTCTTTAAATAGTTTAAAACCAGCTTTAAATGTTTATCTTTATTATTTGTTAATGTCTTTATTAGTATACGTATATACACATACACAAACTCCGAGGTGACTCGTGTTTGCTCACTATACACAAAATACATAATAATACACAAAATATCCTTCTTCATTTTCATTGAGTGCTCCAAGATGCTAATGTAAAACTTAAATCGTTTTATATAAACCATGTTTTCTTGAAGTGAAAACGGAGCTTTTCAGTCTTATGCAGGAATTTTCTTCGGAATGGTCATAAAATATTATACCTTCAAAGTACCAGAATTTGTAAGATTAAATATCTTTCGAAAAGCTTACCATTTAAATATTGTAGATGAAAATATAAACGATTTACTTTAAGCTAAGAGCAAAGATTTTATCTTTCTCCGACTTTTCTTTAAAATTTAAAAAATGTGTTTTACAGTGCATAAAGATGTCTTCATTTCAAAAGATGTGATATATGAATATCTTCAATTTAAAGGATGTCTTCAATAATAAAGAAATTCTTTGAAAATTGTAAAAGTTTTAAACGGGTTAACGAAAAAATGTTATTTTTGCGTTATTTTTAATGAAACTTGCCAAATCCGTTAACGTGTTGAAACTTGCACAATCCGTTAATCAAATGTTAGTTTATTGTTTAGTAAACTTTGTAAATAATAGAGAACTTTTGGATTAAAGTGAAATGAAAATATTACATTCATTTATAAATAAAGGAAATGTTAAAAATAACTGCTGTCTTTTATTCTTGAAGTATAAAATATACATCAAAATATCATCTGGGATCAGTAATAATTTTGAAGAAGTACAAAATATATTAATTTTATGATGTGTTCAATATGTATGTAAAGGCGACTTGAATAAAGTCCCAATTACAGGGTAATAAATCTCCTATGAAGGACATACAATTTATTCTCAATAAATTATTTTCGTCTGTATCATATCTGAGACATATCAGAAAATATTACGCCATTAGTTAAACATTTTTGGGGCTTATTGATGTGGTTTCTTAAAGGGAAATATCTCTTTATATATCTTATCTCTTTATATATCTTAAAAATACATAAAATTATAAAAGTAAAAATTGCTTTTTGAGACTGTAAAACATCATAAGCTGACTAGCTAATCATTTTCACTTTTCTCTTTACGAAAAATAAAAGGCCCCAAAAAGTGTATATATATATAATATATATATATATACATATATATACATATATATATATATACATATATATATATATATATATACCTTAAGCAATTGGTGGTTAAGACAAGTCATCTTGGTTCTTTGAATGTTATCTCTGTTAAGGTACAATCTAAAAATTTCCTTCTCCAAAGCTAAGAAAGCCTCAAAATCCTAGATGTTTTTGCAAGGGTGTCAATAATTATGTTATTGCATATATAGGAAATCTTCCAGAAAAATAATTTATTTAATTTCGATCCATTCATAAACTTAATAAAAGTGGAAGACATACGTTTATATATCATTCCTACTTATTTCAAGTAATTCCACGATAAATCATTACTTTCATCACAAACAGTTATCTACGATGAGCAGGTAATTAAACTCTTTTTAAACTCTTTTTGTAATTTTTCTACCGGCATCCCTATACAAAATATATCCTTCTGTTTTTGCATACATATCTACCAGGATTTTTTGGAATAAACCGTGATTGTAGAGAATATGATTATATGTTTTATTGTCTCTGATTATTAAGCGGTAAGCATAGAACTTCTTGGAAGTGACTTCTTTGTTTGTTTCTACGCCTGTTTCAGGTAGGCTTAGTTTTACATTAAGATTATGTGTTCTCAGTGCAGAAATGTGAATAGATATTGGAGGGCATGATATAAACGGTATGTCTCCGTAATGAGTTATATTACTTCTCTTCTTTGTTTTAAAATTATCTCACGGCTTGTGTTTTCTTTGTTCATGTGCATTAAATCGACGTTCGTGTTCTCCAAGTGGTTCCTTGTTAGCTCGAATTATAACTTTATATAATAATCAGAAATCATTCGGTGTAGGGCTGTTTTGAATATGCAAATAAGATGATTGAATTTTTGTAAAATCCTCTGTACATCTTGGATTATTTCTTTTTTCAATCCACTGACTTTTGTACATCGTTGATCAATTTCTATTTCTTCATTTTCGATGAAACATACTTGCAAAAATTTATAGACTTCGTTGGGTAGTAGTGGTCCATTTTGTGATATATTTGTCCTATTAGTGTTGATCGAAGTCATACGGAAATAAGTCTTTTGTAAGCAAGCGTTTTACGCTTTTATATTCAGAAGAAAGTGTTTGATTTTAGTTTTCCTGGTATTGAATGTAGAAATTCCTGAGGAGGTGCTACCGGTGGTGGTTTCTCCATTTCTCCCTTTCTTATCACATTCCTGGTGTTTCTCTACTGCATTATTTTGCGTTTCAAAATTTGTAGATGTAATCTATTTTTCTGATTACGACATATTTATATTTGTGTTTGTTATATTCTTTCGTTGGGTCGTAGTCGAATGCCTCATTTGTTAGTTTTCACTGTTTACTTGTTCTCGTAGGGTGATCCCCTTTCCCGTAGGGTGACATTTTCATGGGCGACTTGCGTTCGCAGTCTTTTTTTATAAAATTGTGTCGCAATTCTTGATTCTTCAGTTCGTTCATTTCGTTGTTCTTCGTTTCATCTCCTTCTCATGGTGATCGTTCTCCTTCGTTGGGGACGTAAGCCTGCTTTGCGTTCTTCGACTGTTTCTTTTTTCGCTGTTCTTTTGGTTTTTGTCGTTTTGCTTTCGAATTGGCAAGATCTCCTTCACTTTTACGTTTGGGCATTGTATAAAATATAAATAAAATCAACTTTTTATTAAGAAACGCACTAAGTACACTTTAAATCATTTTCACACTTTATGGAGTCACGGTATCACTTTGATTACTCACAATTCACTGTTTGTTTTAATTCACTTACTGCACTTCATTGATAACAAACTGACGTTCAACCCCATGACGGATCTTATTTTATATACCCCTACCAATGGGTAGTCATACCCATAAAAAAGGCTTTGAATGGTCCACAATATTCAAGAAAACTTCACAACATTTGAGAGCGTTGTGGAATGTTTCATAATAATATTGGATATTCCGGATGTTTCCGGCCGTTTCAGAGTATACCCAAATATTCCATAATATTGCAGAATGTTTCGGGATGCTCTGGAATTTTGTGGAATGCTCTCGAATACTCACGAATGTTGTGGATTGTACTAGAAATTTCTAGAGGGCGAAACTTCCAGCCCTTAAGCACGCCCTTCAGGTAAAAACGGGAAATATTCTTCATGGATGTGGGTTGTAGATCAATGAAGAAGGTTCCCGTTTTGATGTGGGAACAGTGTGCTGCTACTACACCATAAACTCCCATGATCGTACCGGGACTTCTTTCTGAGTTTTAGTGACATGCACCCTGTACACACACACACACACATATATATATATATATATATATATATATATACACATATATATGTATATATATATATATATATATATATTTACACCTATACATATATATACACACACACATACATGCAATTAAATTGAATGAGGTGAAAACATTATAGAAGTGCATTCCGCAGAACAATTGTCAGGTAAAAATCAACACATTCTTTTAAAATTTGTCTTCCATTATTATAAAGCATTAAAATTAATTTGAATTTTGCGAAAGGAAATTTTATAAGTTTATAAACATGTTGGTGGTACTAAATTTACCACATTTATGATTCCGTGATTTACATATTTATTATAAAACTTTTTACAAACAAATTGAACGGACTTCAAATATCTATGTAACGAGCGGCACCCGGAAATGTATGAAATAATAAAAAAATTAGTATTAATTCCAACTTTTACGGTAAAATATTGTTTCTGGAAATGAATAAATTTACAATATACTGCTACTGTTACAGATTTTTGTTAAGAATTATAAAAATCGGTTCTGGAACTACCTCTAGTAATCAAGTAAAAAACGAGTAAAATGATATTGTTTTATTTTTTTATAAAAACATTTTTTTTATTCTCAACCCAGGCACTTTTAGGCATTCTGACGTAATTCTTTCTTTATAATTATATGGCGAGGAACTTCCCCACAGTATGTTTTCTAAGTCGATGAAACTATGACGCTCGCTAGAATCAAGTTCTTTGCATTTCGTTTGTAAACAGTGACGGTGGTCATAATAAATGTGCATGGGGTTCAAATCGAAAGTGGAGGAAAGTTAATATAATGTTGGCCTACACTTATCTAAAAGCAAAATCGAAACATAAAAATCACTTACGGTTGGAAACAGCTTATCAAAAGCAATCGACTGGTATCCGTAGAACACCATGTGATTAAGTAAAATGGTGCAGGAATGTAAGGAAGTCGCGGTAAAAACATCTGGGCGCCCCCACGAAGGTCGAGTAATTATGTATAACGGTGACAAGAAAAACCCCCACAGTTTTCAAATAAACTACTATTCATTAACTTAAATATGATCGAGTAAAATATAGGCTTTTAAAAACTTTATTTTCTCTGTTATTTTATATTCAATGCGTTCGGTAATAAGGCGGAGGGGGGAAATATTTTTTGAATATTTTTCTGAAGATATATTACCTAGAATTATGAAAAAATATTTATAAAACTCTTATAACTTAGGAGTTAGAATTTTTTCCCAGTACTTAATTTTCATCTCTTTTTCTAAACTTTCCATTTTTCCACATTTCCATTATTAATTTTGAGCTTTTGCGAGGGAATTTGATGTGTGGACAGCAGCCGACTTGACGACATTGACTACGACACCCCTCCTTTCAACTGCTTTCTTTGTCTTCTTGAAGGCTCTCTTCATACCAGCTAAATTTGATGCTAATAAAATTAGGTTATCAGTAAATGCGAGGGCGAAGGCATACACGCCTACACAAAAAAGCCAACTTCTAAGAGGTACTTCTTCTACCTTAATAATATTAAAAAAAAACTGGTGTAATCCCATAGATCTCGCTTCTCTTCCCTACAAAACTATATTAAATTTAGTTATATTTTTTGATGTGACGTCTTCCTACGAAATGCTCGTTACTACATTTATAAACAAGTATATCAAAATGTGAAAAAATTACGATTAAAACAATTATTAATCACTTTAGTGCAAAACTGTTTTGAACCTTTTGCAGTTCCAAAATTAATAATGTAAATGCAAAAATTTTGTAATAATGTGGCCTTCAATAATATTGTTATTAAATAAAAAAAGTTTTATAGGTAATTACGAAGAAAACTTTGTTCAAAGAATTTTATTTATTTACATACATTCAAACAAATAATACAAAATAATACATATACAGGACACGTAGCTGATAAGGGTCTGAAATGTGCTTGGTAGTTTTCCTTACTTCTAATTTTATCCCTTTTTTAAATTCAATTTCTAACAAAAAATATGTTTGAAATTGTGTTTTTATTCGTAATATGGCAAAGTTACCATGAGCAAAGCTACTACGAGATAAAGGCCAAAATTTTTCTAACTGTCTAATAAAATGAAGTGAGAATATATAACATTTATATTAAGGGCAGAATATTTAATGACAAAATTTTAGAAACATCTCAATTTTTATATGATCATCACATTGTACATTGCGGATTCATAATTGAGTTCTATGGTTTAGCGAATAGCATGAAAAATTAAATTCCTCAATTTTCACAACAATATTTCTCTACAAAAACGGATTAAACTAGGAAATTATTAAAGTTAATTTTATGAAATGAACAACATTACTAGATATTTACCTTTAGTTAACCGGAAAGCTATAAAAATGATTCTAACTCTGAGAAATTCTCAATAAATTTACTAAAATAAAACATATACTAGGCAAAATATTTACTTTCAAAAAAACTGATGTTATTACTTATAAGGGAGTCTAACAGAAATACTAAATTCCCTGAGATGTTTATATATGCCTAGCAAGATGAAGAGACAATCGTAATGCCAGTTCTTTTTATAACCAGGTTATATTAAGAAAATGTATTTTTGCAGAAAATTTATTCATATGAAATATGTATAAACGAAATAAAACACTACGACGGAACAAATGCACTCCTTGTCACGATTCGTGACAAACTACGAAATACTTATAAAAAGGACGAAGAAGACTAAAGCAAGTACGTTTGAATTAATAATCACGACAAGGAATTCGGATTAAATGAAACGAGTTGAACGACAGGCAGATGGCGACAATCTGGTGCTTCCATTTGGGAGACTAATATAAAATACAACTCATTTTATAAGGCGCGACGTACCTAAATAAAACTTGTTTTTTTTAACATATATTCTAGAATAAAATATTGTACAAAAACGAGTGTGCCTGTTTTTTTATGTGGTCGTATTATCTACAAAGAAATAATTTTACGCTTAATAAAAAAATGTATTGAATTAGTCCTTGTCTATCGGAATGCACGGTTAAATAGTACACCTATTACCTATTCATATTATATAAATAAGTATGTACAAATATTTGCAATAAAACTCATTTCTTTACCAAATTATGAATAATAAAATTTAACCCTCTAACGTAAACATTAATTTTATTCTTGTATTACTTTGTTGGTTAAAATTGTATCAATAAGGTAATATATATAACTTAATTATTACATATACCCTTATATATTGCTGGTACTAACTTGTTTTATGTGTAATACATATACAAATATATTTGACTAGAGATCATGGCAAAGTCAATCAAAGCCCTCTCTCCTCCTCAGTGGCGTGAGGAAGGGGAGCTCGACAAACATACATGCATGGTTTATTTATGTATATCGAGCTCCCTATCCTCGCACAAGCGGGTTTTAATATACATACATACTCCGATATGATTCATGATTATCCACTATAATAATATTTCCTTTGAAAACACTACTTCTCTTAAACCTTTTTTCTTTTAAAAATTAATATGATAAAATTAATTTGATTTGTAATTTATGCTTTTCCCGTAATATAAAATCTATATTCAAACTTGGTCCATAAGTATATACCTAAAAAAATAATATAACTTAACTATATTTATAAGCATTTCGGAAAGTTACGGAATAAATGTTTTACTACAAACGAGTTTACTTAGGTTTCATTGAAAGTGATAAAAAATATAACAACAAGTAGAAAATAAGCTAAAGCGGAACTCTTTACATATCAAAACATTGAGATCTTTTAATTATTGAGAAGATTTGTATAGTTATATAAGTTATATAATAGACCCATGAATGTTCTGAAAAGTCAATTTATAAATATATTTTTGTGTTTCAAAATAAAATGAAAATTCGAAATAGAATAAGATGAGTTGCTATTATCAAATGTACACTGAAAAACTTTAAGTCCGAATTTTTTTATAGTTTTCTATATTTATAATATTATATGAAAAAAATAACTACATAATTAAATATTCAACACTTATTTTAATGAAGAAAAACAATTATATGAGCTTTGAATAACATATTCCATGATAACTGAATTAATTGGTTATCACTAAAAGGGGCAAATTTATATATATTATAGCTTTTGAATTACTTTAATTGTAATTCAAAAGCTAGTAAAACCTGATTCTTGTGTTGCACTAATTTTGTCTATTAAATTATAAACATTTGACGCGTCATCTTTGTCGTTAATTTATTTGAAATGTAAGAAAAGCAAAACGTTTTTTTATGTGCTTATTATGTTTTAATGCATTGTCTGTACTTTTTTATGTTAAAAGGAATGGAAAGTTAAACATATATTTTTCTTTTCATTTTATTTTCTTTACAGTTAACTGTGTAGTATAGTTTATTCTTCAAATACATAAATTTTATTTTGAGAGTATCAAACGCCACTTTTATACCAAAGTGAAATTTGTGTGTCGTCGGTATACAAATACACCTAATTTACAGTTTTAAAAGAGTATATACATTGGATTTAAATAACATCAATCACTGTAACCTCTCCCGCTTATAACACATAGAAATAATTACCTATCATAATTCTAGCTTTTTATAAGCTTATCATATTTAAGAGGGCTATTTCTTTTTGTTAAAATATAAATTATAAAAAAATTAAAATATATATTATAAATTTCTTTTTTAATTTTATTGATTGTGATAACTATTACAATATTTTTTCCTTCTTATTCTTAAATACGAAAGTGATTGTAGCAAATAAAAAAAATTAATGGTTTTTTTTAAATATGAACAAATTTAATTTAAATACCATTCTCTAATATCATACATATTGTCAAAAATAATTTTCACAGTTTATATTTTAACTAACTTTTTAAAACTCTGCTTTAATTTAAAAGTCTTCACAGCTTTCAAAAATCTTATTATTCCATTAAAGCAATGGAATATTAATTTTTAAATTCAAATAACACATTTATTATTAAAAGAAATATTGAAATTTTTAAATAAAGTCAGGAATACTACCTAAAAAAATTGTGGATTTCATCACTCCACCAAGCAGCAGACCCTCATTACCAGCTGTACTAGACGCACTATTTAGGTGAAATATTTTACAATATACAGCAATTTAAATGAAATTTAGAGGACATTTTAAAGTTATTTAATTATTTACTCTGACTCATTTTCAACATTGATAGTTGTTTACCGCTTATTGGAATATTCTCGTAATTATTGTAGATTATATCATATCTAAAAACTTTAGAAGAATCTAGGATCCTCAAGTTAATTTTACACAGAAGCTCGTCCGCTGATATTAGTCCCTCTATTTAAAAATTACTGTAATTGATGTGCAGAATTATTACATAAATATACATGGACATCTACGTAGTAATACTACACATTAAGAACTTTGAACAATTTTCGTTCAACGATTGAATAAACCAGCCAATCCAATGGCATCATTTAGCAATTATCTCAGTCTCTTTCCGCTTTTCTATCATTTTACCCAAGTATCCAAAACTGTCATCAGGTTTTATTCTAATATACAAAGTACATCACAAATTTATATGTTTCAATTCAACAATTCTATGGTGAAAGTCTACAACTAAAATTTGTTGAGATCCCATATTCTTGAAACGACATTTCGACTGTTATATGTGCCATGTTTCAAATTCCAGTAGCAGTTGTATGTAGTCTTGACGAAATTACAATAAAATGGTATTATCGGATTAATCTACGAAAGAGAGGCGTAAGTTAGGCACTGAGCTTTCTAAGGAAACAACGTATTGTAGCCGTGTTTGGGTTTCTAGATATTGTAACATTGTAAAATTTGACAGTTGTGTGTAGTTCTGATGACAATGCAATAAAATGGTAAGATCAGACTGATTCAATGAAGTAGAACCAGAAGTTAGATATTGATCTCGATAAAGGGACAACGCATCTAAACCGTGTTTGAGATTCTAATTATTGTATATCTTCGGACTTGGCATTTGTGAGTACTTCTGACGACAACACAATAAATTGGTAGCCGCGGACTGATTCAATGAAATGGAACCGAAATTAGATACTGAACTAGATAATGGAACAACGTACCCTGACAGTCTTTGGGCTTTTATTTATTGTACCGTCATCGAACTTGGCACTTATGTTTTGTCCTTCAGCAACACGCAACTTATGGCAACACAATTAAATTATACAATCGGACTGATTCATTGAAATAGAAACCGAAGTTAGACACTAAACTCGATAATAGAAAAACATATCTTAACCATGTTCGTGCTTCTAATTATTATATCATCATGAAATTTGACAGTTGTGTGAAGTTTTGATGACAGTACAATGAAACCCTAGTACTCATCCAATGAAGGAGAATCGGAAGTCAGATCGAAGAACTGGGTTGTTACTAGTTTACTGCCAACACGCCTTACAAAACTGTTGTATTGGCAGGGATGGACAGTATGCGCGGCAATGGAAAAGGATGGACAGTCAGTCGCTCACAGACACATACTCGTAATACAGAAGAGACACTTTAATCTAAGCAATTATGCTGCACAGCTAATTTGAATACTACAAAAGTTTTTTTGGATAAATAATTCATATTTATTAAGGTAGTTCTAAATGTATCATGAAGCAAGTTCAAAATTTATTCTCTTCTTGAGTCTTGATATGTGACTGAAACTAATAAAAATACATTAATAATTTAAAAAACTAAAAAGAACTCTTTTATTATTACCACACTTAAAATTAAAAAAAATAATTATATGCTTACTATGTGAAATCTTAATCTTACTATATGCTTACTATGTAAAAAATAATTATCTGCTTGCTCTGTCTACTATGTAAGGGCTTTTTCTGTTTACTATGTAAGGACTAAATTGTAAACCATTTGTGTTGTTGAGTATCTAGAAAGTGTGGCCGCTTTTACTTTCACTTATTATAAATATATCAAAAAACGTGGCTTACACTAAAACCCTTAAAGGGTAGACGAAAAAAACTAGTTAGATAATGTTTTTGTTTCTTCGTGGAGTTTTCATAGAAGCGTGTTTTATTTGTTTTTTAAACTATACATTTTTCTTAACATTTTTAAATGCTTTGTAAGCTAAATAAAATTCTATGATATGTTTTTTCTTTCATATATTATTTGCAGAGAATAACATAGCATAGATTCACTCTAACATTCTAATTATTCCTGTATTAGTCGAGTGTGTAAAATAAATACATAATATTTTGTACCACTGATACCTGTATAACTTCATTATTTTTCCGTAAGTGAACATAACACGAGATAATAAGAATGTAATACCATGGGGCAAGAACATAATGTCAACAAATTTTAAAATGGACTTCAATACAAAGTTTAGTCACAATTGAATGAAAATTTGTGATGTATTATTATTTCTACTTTCTTTAATTTCTTTACCACGACCTAGGTTTCATTGTGTTACAACATCTTTGGGTGGGATATTAGCAAAGAAATTTCAAAAATTTCGAAAAGAAAAAAGATTTCATTGCTAATATCCCACCTAAAGATGTTGTAATACAACGAAAGGTCGTGGTAAAGAAATTAAAGAAAGTGGAAATAGTACTACATCACGTAGTTTCATTTAATTGTGAATAATGAATTTCTATAAAATTAACGCCAAATATATTCAACAAATTTTAGTCTTAGGAGAATATTTGTTGCTCTTGGGAACTGATTACCCATAATACATAAAGCTATTTTGTCATTCAGTTTTTCATAGAAAGCTCTTTTTTTGGCCATTGCACTTTCTTTCATAACAAATCTATAAAATGTTGCCTTTCATTGACATAGCGCGGTAATGGAAGGTCCATTCTCACAGGCTGAATATATGCGGCAAAACGCGGAAATGGGTGTTGTCTTAAATCGGAGTCTCTGTGCATGAAATATTCAACAGTACAATATTGCTTCTCCTTGAATATTATCTTCACGTGAATGCTCTTTGACCGTGCTTAGACTGAGAGCAACAATTACATGATATCCTATCATTATGTGAACACACATACTGATGGGATGTTATCAATTTGATATCTGTTCATTTTAGGGTTCGCATTTTATTATGAAATTATTATCCTGAGTAACATAACAATAAAAACGTTTTCAAAAAATTAAAAAGAAAATTTTGTTATAATTTTAATTTGAAATAATATAGTAAGATATATTCAACCGAAAGTGGCACCCTTAAATATTTCTCCGAATTTAGTGCAAGAATAGAGTCAATTCACCTTGATATTTGATATGAAACTGTAACCTTTCATTTTCCTTGGCATGGTGATTAGTCAGCCTCTCTAGATTAGTGTAGTAATGAGTTTTCTACTTCACAGCGGTGCTAGGTATGATATAATTTGAATATTTCTTATTTACCTTGTTGAAATCAGAAGCTTGTAAGGAAATTGCCAGCTCGCATTAAATTAGAATTTCGCCCACATATGGTTATACTTTAGGCTATTTACGTACATCGTAAGATATTCCTGATGTTTAGTCAAATATATCAAAATTTGTACCAATCTGAAATTACAATAATGGCTTTATTGATAAATTTCAAACTATTATTATTAACTGCGGATCTTATTAGTTAAATTATGTTATAAAGAGAAAGTGAAAATATTTATAGGCCCTGTCATTAAATGAAGGTATTTTTATACAACATTTTCATTTTCTTAAATTAAGTATGTATTTTGTTAATTTACAGAATTTTTCCTTAATACTCTTTCATTTATTACATTTTCCTGCTTATGAGAAAATATCTTTAAATTTTATTTAATTTTTCCTGAAAATAATCAAGCACGTTTTGTATTTTAATAAGAAATCCGTATAAATAGTACAAGTAGATCAAGCAATAAGTCATGTTTTATAAATTAATAACTATGTTTTTTTCGCCTTTTGAAGAACACTAGTATGATTATGTTACTGACTGTATAATATTCAGGAACATCTATCTGGATTAATATATTTTATAACATTTTGAGGAGATTTGAAGAGATTCTTGCAAAGCGTATTAAATAAAATAATTAATGATTTATGAAGAAAGTACGCAAGACATTCAATTCCCAAATATTGACCAATGATTTTTATAATATTTTCTTTTCGTTAGAGGATTAATTATGATAGTTGTTAAAGCAAATCTAGGTCATATCAGCTCAATGATAGTTAAATTTTATTTATGTGTTTTTACAAGAAAGTGTTAGAGTAATTTGATTTAATGGCTTTGAGATTCGTTTTATTACAGTGTTTTTCAGACTACTGTTAATTATGCTTGTAGTAATTTCCATTTATTTCATTTTTACTAATAAACTAAAAATTCTAACATTTTCATTGAGAGAAATACGCAATATTGTATTATGTAATAGTCTCTGTGTGAGTTCTTTTTGGGCAAATATTAATGATCAATTTTATATTATAATCTTAATTAAGCCCATCGCGAATGCATCCAAATCAAAAGATACAAAAAATAATTGTTGATTTAATTTTTGTGAATATACATTCAACTTTTTCATTTAAAATTTTATAAATACATTCTTTTTCAACGACATAATTGAAAATTAAAATTAAAAAAAAATATTTTTCAACGACATAATTAAACCAACATGGGAAACGAAATTGACTATAAAATATACCTCTCACTAACATTTTTACTTTAATATTTTCTTTAACCCGTTTCCGAAGTTTTTGAAATTAAAAAAAAAATAAATTGTTGCATGGAAATAAACAACAAGGTGTGACGAAAATTATATCAAACTAGATATATATGAAACTATATTTCTGATAAATTTTACCTAATATTTTATAAAAACTTTACCTAAAATGTTAAATGTTTTCAAATTTTAGTTATTTTATGAAAATTAGCATTTTATATGTGACAAACGGTAGAGTACACGCCTTCAATTTCACCATTGATTAAGTTCTGTTATCAATATATGAAGACATAACTAAATATTACTAATTCCACCCAGTCCATTCCATTTGTAAGGACAGGTGGATGCCGGTTTCACGTTAATTATTTAAATTAATAGAATCTCTGCATGCGAATGGCTCGTATTGTGAACTGTTTTTACAGTTCTTGCGGAAAAATATATACACAGGCAATATTCTATATCAAAACATGTTACCAATTATTAAATATGGAAAAGTCAATATTTTCAGGGTTTTTTATTTTCAGGTTTATTTACAAGCACACCTTAAAATTAACGTGCTGTAATTAGTTTGAAAGCTACCAATAGTGTCGATGTACAAATTATAATCCCACCTAGCGTTATCGATGCATATGTTCAACGTATAAAGCAACGTCCACTAATCAGCAAACATAAAATTATGGTGGGCCAATAAAGAGTTTTATTTTATAGTGCTATTAGGCATACATTGATACTAATAATGCGATTTATTTATTATTTGAAATTATTTTTCCATACTCTAATAATTTTCAGTACATGTTTATTATTATGGTGGTTTTACTATACTATGCAAGTTTTTTTTAGATCGGAAGTTCGTTTATATATTTGCTGATTTCTCCACTTTATTGTTTGAAATGGTAGGCTACTTTGCATTAGAAGTTTAAATTTGGAAACAAATTAATTCCACGTTATCTTCAAAATGTTCGTTGCGTTGGTATCAAATACAAAGACAACTCTCAGCAGAAAGTTAAAAGATGCCACAATGTGTAACACATTTCATGTTTTTCTAAATAGATGAAAGTTATATGTTTGATATGAAACAAGACTTATACGAAAGAGAGGGACCAAAATTAGGAGATAGAGAGATAGAAAGAGAGAGGTGCATAGGAAAAAATAGAAATATGGTTTTTTTATAATTTTTTTTTAGAATTTTTTCAATTTTTGTACATTTGCTGACAAAAATAATTCTAAATACTTTGTATGTAGAAAACATTCTTGACATTCCCTATACATATTTAGCTGACTCGAACTTCAAGGACGGGAATAAATTAATCACGAATGATGCAAATTCACTAAAAAATTAGCATGCAATATAATTAATAAGCCAATACACCATTGACATTTTGTGTTCTAATAAATCGGCATAACGTTACATTAAAATTAATTATTTATTAAACACTTTCGAAGTGGTTGTTAACTTATGATATAAATTTATGCGTTATAATTTACATATTTTGATGAGCAATATTGATATACCAGTGAAACAGAATATATTTCAGGTGATAAATTATTAAATGTAGTGAGTGGGCGTCAGTTTTATTGCTTCTTTTTTTCTTCCATTTTTCCAATTCTCAAACAATCAAATAATTAAAAATTTATAATTTTTTTAATTAATAAACCATTTTTTCAAAAGACTGCGAAAATAAAATTTGGATCTGACTTAATAAAATATACGTCAAAATTTGAATTCCCCTCACGATGATTTATATGTAATCAAATTTCTTTTAATTAGTAAAAGAAAAAAACCTTTGCAATTGCTTTCAAAACATGTATTCGTGCTCTTGTAAAAAGATAATAATGACATTTTTTATACTAAGATGTAAATTTCTAAATCGTTACTCTAAAAAAATTTTGTATAAATATTTTGGCAAATAGACATTTCGTGTATATGCTAAAAAACTCAATTTAAAAAAAACGTGCGTTGATTTCACATTTCAATATATTTATACTCTTAACAGAATGATATTCTAAATAATTTTAGCCAAAATTATTAAATAAGTTACACCACTGTCAATTATTACTTGCATACTTGTATATATCAATTAATATAATAAGTATATATATATATATATATATATATATATATATATATATATATATATACATATATATATATATATATATACACATATATATATATATATATATATATATATATATATATATATATATATATATATATATATATATTCAAAGCAAAAACCTTAGTGGACGTTCAGTGAAATGTATAGTAGGAAGTATTTATGTATTGACCTAAATATATAATATAATGTAAAAACCTACTTATTTGGGTCCGAATTCCAATTTTATTTTCGCTGTATGTTCTATATTTGTTGTATATTTTGGCTGTAACTGGACTAAATAATGATATCCAAATATTCATAAACCTCTATCACATATAATAGTATAATTTCAAGTTTCCTTTAAGTAATTCATATGTAAGCTGTCATAATATTTCACGATTTCCCGTTGAGCCGAATTTTTTCTAAAAACCCATTTGCCACTTTGTATTTTATCAATATATTGGGTTAAAATAATATCTGAAATTTTGACATCGTGAAAGAAATATTTTCTCACGAAGAATTTAAGGAAATGTTTTCAGTAGAGTGCTTCTGGAAAGCGTGTTAGACTATTGAAAATATTATATATAAAACTGTAGAAAATAAGATATAAAAAGTGTGCGTTTTCAATATATTTCTTACTTCTGTATATTAATATTTTAAAATGTTTTGGGTTTTTACCTTCCACTTACCTAATTCCTTACTTTTGGATATCTTTTTTTTGACTTTTGAAAAAAAAATTTAATTCGTCTTAAATTATAATTTTTAAGACAAATTAAATTTTTTTAAATTTTATTATCCATTATTATTTTGTTAAGCCATTTTAGATATTAAAAGGCTTTATAGAATAGTAATAACATTGATAGCCAAATTGCAGGTATCGATTTGATATTTTTTTAACACCAATTTACGTTTAGTGAACTTATTAATCCCAAATTTAAAACGTGTGTTTTCCATAAGGCGTGGCTCCTAGAAAAGTAAATACATTATCAATTAATAAGTCGCTCACCTCGATGTCGACACATAAAATTTTGCTAACTTCTGAACGTAGTGTATTCATTATCTTTTCCATATTTAGTCTGAAGCCAGTTTTATTAGATTACAGTTTCGAAATGAATCAGAAAGTAGAGCCGTGAATGTGGGCATCGCCTTACCAAAATAGAACATAATTTTTAAAAAGGCTGGTATTTTTTAGAACGTAGAAAAGTAGGAAATTCAGTGATTTATTATAATACATAAACAAATACATAAAAAAGTAATATTTGTAATCATAATGAAAACAAAAAAGGTACCTTCATAAATACGAATATGTTATATTTTTAATATATCAATAATTCTAATATAGAACTATTTATAAGAAATAAAATAACAAGAAAAATATAACGAAGAAAATTAATAGGTATATTTATAGCCGTTTTCTAAATTAATTAAGAGTAAACTGTTATCTGATATTAACATTCGTTCTGCCGTTATCAAAACAAACGTTTTTTCGCTCAGTTCGAGTTTTTTTATGATTCTGTTGGTATTGCTAGATTCGTGGATTAATATGTTACATATGTGTATAGATGATATAACGAGACACAATCTACATAAAATAATACAGTATATATATAAATATATATATATATATATATATATATGTATACATATATATATATATATATATATATATATATATATATATATATATATATATATATATATATATATATATATATATATGTATATATATATTACAGTATTTAAATATCAATATCGACAACTGCAATTATAACGGATATCTTAGATATATGAAGACTAAAAAAATTGACTAATCGAGAAAAGAATTCACGTTGATGTGATTATACTGTTAATTTTTTGTCAATTAAATGCAAATGAATCCAAAATATAATTGTATAAAATAAACTATTTCGTTTTTGTAAAATGTGAGATAGTCACTTCTTTAATTATTTTAAAACTGCGGCTCAATTTCAAATTCAGTGAATAATTTTTACCTACACTATTACATTATATCAACCATTAAGTTTAATGCATATCTGGCGGATAATTTACAGGTCTGTTTTCTTTTCAAATTCCATGTATTCTTAAACATCCGTTTACATAAATCGTGGTCACCGTGGTTGTTGATGTGAATGTGTGTAAATTATTAACATTAAAGTACGTAAATAAATAAATAAATACAATAGTAAACTAAGTAAATACATTTTAAAGAAAATTTTTGTCAATCTGTACCGTGAACAGGGATAATCGGTAAATAAGTGAACAGTATTTAATACTTTATAACACTGCAGTTTTGAAAATAATGGGATCAATTAAACTTTATGAACATTTTATTCGACTTTATAAATAGAAATAACGGGCGAATAAGTGAAAAATACTTAGTACTTTATGTCACTCTACTAACAGTTTTGAAAGTAATGTTATCAATGAAACTTTATGAACATTTTATTAGTATTTTTCATGAAGAGATAACCGGTGAATAAGTGAGCAATATTTAATACTCTATGACAGTTTACTACCAGTTTTGAAAGGAATGGAATCAATTAAATTTTATGAACATTATATTAGATTTTATAAACAGAGATAAGCGGTGAATAAGAGAACATTGTTTAGCACTTTATTACAGTTTACTACAGCTTTGATAGTAATGGGATCAATGAAACTTTATGAACATTTTATTAGATTTTATAAGCAGAGATAACCAGTGAATAAGTGAACAATATTTAATACTTAATGATACTATATTAAAAGTTTTGAAAGTAATGGGATGAATTGAACTTAATGAACATTTTGTTAGGATTTATAAACAGAGATAACCTGTGAATAAGTGAACAATATTTAGTATAGTATGACACTTTGCTACAGTTTTGATAGTAATGAGATCAATGAAACTTAATGAACATTTTGTTAGGTTTTATAAACAGAGATAACCTGTGAATAAGTGAACAATATTTAATACTGTATGACACCTTGCTACAGTTTTGATAGTAATGAGATCAATGAAATTTTATTAACATTTTATTAGAATTTATAAAGAGAGATAACCAGTGAATAAGCAAATGATAATTAGTACTTTATGATACTTTGCTACAGTTTTGAAAGTAATAGGATCAATGAAACTTTATGAACATTTTATTAGATTTTATATTTCATTATTACTTTAGACAATATTAAAATGCCATGAAAGTGAAACCTCTTCCATAAAGTTGTTGGAATTATTAATATAATAGTGTATATATATAATAGTATATAATAGTGTATATAATAGTGTATTTCATCAATATACCGATAATAATAACATTTTAATCAATCATATAGTCACCTATGATGAGAATAAGGAACCATTAGAACTTTTATAAAATCTTGGCAAGTTTGAAGATTATTTCGTTTCCATTACATAGAAAATTCATGCAATATCTAGAAGTCATTGCTAAAATATTGATTCTTTATACTCACCGTGCAGAATGTTTGATCAAATATATTAAATTTTGCTTCAAGTTTATTTTCGAAAATCACATTATTGTCAATTAAATTATTCATATTACTAAAAATTTCGACTATAGATAGTCTCCTTTGAAAATTAATTACATTTTGTAATATTTATTTTTCTCTATTGTATGTAATATCTTGAAATTATAAAGGAAACATAAGAGAATTGTACATAATATTACAAACGTTACTAGAAAAACGAATCAGTTTTGGATAACTATAGCATACGCTCATCTAAAATTAGCGTTAGTTGCAGTTAAAGTGTATATAAATTACAAAGTATTAAAAAAGGTGATAATAAAAGAGTTAGTTAAGTATAAAAAAAATATTTATATAATTTTTAAGGTTCTTTCAGGGGCACGTCATATATATATATATATATATATATATATATATATATATATATATATATATATATATATGTATATATATATATATATATATTGCGTACTTAGAAGGAAGCATCATTGGACGAGACATGGGTGGCATTAAATGAGAAGAAGGCTCCATGGCATTAATGAAGAATTAGAAATAATGTACAACCGTTAATAGAAATATGAATTTTTTCTGAAAAACAAAAAAGTGATGTCATATCTTTATTTTATTACGTCATACTTTAACAATAAATAGAATAAGATCAGGTCTAACTAAAATTTTGGGCCGTTATTTAAGAGGCTTGCTTATTACAGAAAATTTTGTGAGCTTAGGTACATATAGGTTTACCCAACGCCAACGGGGTGATATTGCGAGTTACGTCATTCCGAAGCACGTGGTGAATACAGCGGTACAGAGGACGCGTCCAATGTCAAAATATTAGTGAAACAGGGCTTATGTACAGTTTTCGAGAGTGCTTTAATTTGAAAGTTCAAGGAATAGTTTATGCCAATTTAAGGTAATGCAAGGGTATTTATTTGTTATTTACTCCGAAGCTCCAAAGAAACTTAATACGAAATTAGATTTCTTTTCTTTGATTAGCTCTCAGAAATATCTTGTTTGTGTTAGTTTAAGCAAAACTTAAAGAATTTACCTGAAAATATTAATTCATTATCAGTTTCTTATTATCATGATAAACTTAACATTAGCTAGCCAGTACTAGATAAACATAGATTTAGGCAGATAAAAGCTGAATGGCTGTTCAATAGTATTTAGATCTTTACCTGATTAATCTTAAGTCTACTGAAGTAAAGCAATGTTGTAAAGTCTTGCTGTAATCTAATTTTACCCGTCAGATATATAAATGTTGTTAATATTTCATACATATATTTTTCGTTCGAAAACATGAAGAATGTTTATGGTTTGTGTACAAATTAGGGCATAAAATGTAGATATAATCAATAAAGCATAGATAAAAAATAGAAGGAATTAGTTGAATGTTTTCAACTTTGTTATGTTAAAATATTTAATTTTACCTTGGTACATTTTTAACTGTATTATTAAGATTTAAAATTTTAATTTTCCATTGGGCAAAATGTAAAAATTTTTATTGTTTATACTAATAATATTAAACCTTATCAACTTTAAGGTTGTTTACATTTAATTGAAACTAGTATCTACTCCTTTTATTATATTATTAAAGTCCAAAACTTTGATTTCCTAATAAGCATAGGATGAAAATCGGCAGTGATAATTTTAATTATATTAAAATTTCTCAATATTTTTCAATATTTCTTATTGAAATAATATTGCGGGATACGTATATAAGTATATATAATTGGAAGCAATGATATGAAAAACACCCGATGTTTTGAACGCGCTCAACGTTGATTATTCGTTGAGGATGCGCAACTTCGACGATGAAAAAATATTCGTAATCATAAAAATTCTTCATTTAACGCAATGTCTATTAATTTTTTTTTACTTATACTTATTTTGTCAATATGTTAAGTGTACATTTTCTGTGATCATAAACATCAGAACATTTAAAATTATTACTACGACATCGTTAGAATGAAAACAGGTCAGTGAAAATGGGCACAAAATTGCATCGAGAGTGATTTTACTAGTAATATTCATTCATTTAAATGTATTCGTTAAAGAGAAACTTCACAATTACATAAATGCGTTACTAATTAGCCAGTATTATGCATTACAAAAGTATTCAGTATCTTATTTATTTATTTACTCTTATTTGCCTAATCGAATATACCGATATCCACATTCTGGTTAATTGGAATGTCTGTTCTTTTATATGGTAACGAATGTTTTTTATTAGACTGTAAAAGCCTATATATTACACGTTTCGTCATATGGTTTCAACATAACTTGAAATAAAATTGATAAGAATAAATTCTTACTTCCGATTAATATTAAATTTCCCACATAATGGAGACAATGAAATTCATGAAATTATTAAAATTTTTAAAAATATTTTCTTTAGATCAAAATAGGAAGAAGTAAAAAGGGCGGAATGAAAAAAACTGAATGCGTCTTCATATATAGATAAAGTAAACACAAATCAACAGCCCCTGATGTATAACAACCCCTAGTTAGAGTAAAGTTAAAACTTAATATGACATTGTAAAAACTGCACTGTTTAAAAAAAAACTGTAGTCTGGTTTATTTCTTGATTTCTATTTTCATTTGCTGCTGGATAGAAATTTCCTTCAAATCATTTTGTTTGATTAGTTTATTAAATACATTTTAAGTTTAAATGAAATTCTTGCATGTATGTACGAAAAAAATCAAATTTTAAATACCTCGATTTGTCGCTCGCCGGTAACAATTTGTTTGTACTGGAAAATTAATCATAAAACACACGAACGCCGGCGTCGCCCAGCTACCGACTAATTAATAAAGCTTGCCCTCGCAAGTTTACTCTGAATAATAACATGTCAGCAGTAAGCTTGTTCACAAACACACATACATGAAAATTAACGAGCTTTAGTATAAAAGCTAACAAATGGGTTGGTGAAATAAGTCGTGCTTGATTTAATCAATATGCGTTTTCATTGCTGTGTTGCGATGGAGTGCCTGTATGGAGGAAATATATAACTACTTGTAAATATTACAACGACCAGTAAACCTGGTCGAAATAGAGAACATCGTTTATAAGGTGTCATGTATAAAACAAAAACCATATTCCAACTTCATTAAGTTTCTAAAATATATTTAGTTTAAATGCTACTTAATGTGTATGGAATTTTGTGAAAAGCTCATTTGAATAAAGGGTATCGAAAGTGTATTATTACAAAATATATGTTTGACTGGCTGTCGTAGCCGTTTTTCTAAGAAACAGTGAAAACCCGCCTACTCTTACGGAAGGAAAACGTAGTTATTAAACCCATTTTTAATGTTTTCTATTACGTAAAAGAGCACCTTACAAAAATTCATACAATTTTTTTGTATGTACTTGTAACTCCCGAGCTGTTACTGAAAGTGATAAAGCATATTAACTTGCATATTGAATACAATCTATCATTTTCAGCAACATCTCAAGAATGCATAATTTTGAGATCATCGCATTGACATTTTATTTCGCATATAATTCAGCGATAAAAATATTCATTTAGAAATTTTAGATTTGAAAAATAAAATATTTACCCGCTCCAGTGTCCACTCCCGAAACTGCTAGTCAAAATTATGAAAAAAAACAGCGTTAATGAATATTTACTTAAAGTTTACTGAGCGAAAACGTCGATGAATATAAAGCTGATGGGTTTATTAAAATTTACCAAGTGCTTACCCCAGTGAAAGGTACACCTAGTAGACAATGTATTTATATTATGATAAATAAAAATATTATTTTTAAGTAGTATAAAAGAAGTACTATACAACCACATATATCCATAAGTGCCTGAGTGTGCATGAAATCCTCCTATTAATAGTTCAATTCGTACTTAAAATATTTTTTAAGTACGAATTGAACTTTCATAAACAGAAAAAGCCTATATGTGTAAAAATTTACGTAAAAGATTAGATGCAAGCTACACTTTATTTATTATAACTGACCATGCAATTATGGAGGTAACAAATACAATTTAATATATGCACGAAGATATAAAACGGTTTCCTTATAATTTCAATTCTATAATTTGCGTACGTAAAATTAACTCGCATTGGGGTGTAGTAGCCTAGTTGTATAGAATAATGGTCGTGAGGATAAATATTAGTGAGGTGACTATAAGTTGTCCACAATTATCGACAGCTAAACGATTACCGCAACCGAGACACAAAACTTTCGATAAAATTTGCCGATATTTCTATAGACACTGAACAATTTGCTTTAGATAAAGATATGTTTACCAAAAATTATTTAGAAATAAATATTTCAGAGAGAAAGTATACGTGCAATTAGGCGACATTACTGGTAAACAAAAGTTTGATTAAAAGGAGGCAATGTACGAATCACAATAAAAAAACATGATACAGTTACAATCTATATATTAATAGGCGAAGAGAAAAGTCGATACCCTTTTTAAAGTATTTTGAAGAGTATGTAATTAGGCATGGTTGAAGTTTTTAGGAAGAATTAGTATAGAAAGCCAAAATTTTGTACATAGTATGTCTTATATAGTTAATACAATGAAATTTTACAACACTGAGCGACCACTAGTTTAATTATAATTATACCCACCTCGTATTGTTGTATAAATTGACCATCTTTGTATCACAGGCATGGTTAGGCGAATGCGCATCAAGAACAGCAAGTTTATCCAAGTTACAATAAAAAATAATAACTTTTAAAATATGAAATGTCAAACAACCTAATAATAGTAACTGTGTTATTGCGATAATGATCTATCTCTAGTGCATGCGTCCAATCTGCAACAATATAGCGTATGAAAAAAAAATCTAAGGACCGATACGAAGAGCCTGCAATTTTTTTTTGCTCTTTGTAGGACATATGTTTAAAATTTTTGGATGACGTAACTCAAGGGTGAAATGGAATTCCGAGCTTGGCGACATAACGTTTTATTCGTTCTGCTATGTACCACTAATTAAACATTTCGTAGTCCATCATATGCTTTCTTCCGATTTCAAAAGGATTTGAATGCACACGTACGTACATATATATATATATATATATATATATATATATATATATATATATATATATATATCTCCTTTCATTGGCCCTTCTGATTTCTGACAAAAATACAAAAGAAATATAAATTATATTTTATTATTACTCGGAAGTGAAAATATTTATTTTCCAATCTTACGTTTTGCTAAATATTAGGAATGCATGGAAATGAATATTATGTAGAACACGTTCAACTTAAACATTGTAAATGAAAATGTAAACGTTGATTTTGAACTAATAAAAAAAATGTTGTGTTCGAGAATACAATACTGTATTTAATAATAATTATATATTCCCATATTGTTTAGATTTTTCTTTAAAAATGTTATAAAGAGATTCATATGTTTAAAAAAAATTTAAAAGATGTATTCAGTAACAGTTAAAGTCTTTCAAGAATTCCAGCACTTTTAAACAGGTTAACGAGAAAGTTATGTTTGCTTTTATTTTCAATAATATTTATATTTCCGTAGTTACCAAAAATTTGCTCAATGTTTAGTTAACTTTTAAAATAATTCGGTACATATCGATTTGAAATTTAACTGGTATATTTATTTACCTAATGTATTAATAAATTGTTAAAACTAATGTATTAATAATTGATTAAAAAAAAAAGTGCTACGACTTAAGCGGAAATGATAAGTCAATTCAATGAAAATAATTAACTACTAGATAAAGTATCAAAAACGACATTGTCTTAATTAATAATTTATAACGTTTATTAAAATACCATCGAATATACCTTTGTCGTAATATCATATTTTTCATATTTTTTTAGGTCTTGAATGACTTTACACACACAATTCAATTTTCACTTTTGATGAACTTATTGTTTTTGTTACAATAAGTATAAACATATTAAATATTTATTTATAGCCGCATATTATTTTGCCTATTTTCTTGGTACGTAGCTATTTGATTTTCGGAAACGTAGAGTGATGCAAAAATGTTTTTCGTTTTATTTTTAAGGTATACAACAAAGCTCGATTTTGTCTAAGAATATTTCATATATTTATATTAATAAACTTTAATTATGTTATCCGGTTGCAATGGGATGAAACTATTTGAAAATATCCTCCGAACATTCAACAATTTTGTTACTTTCGCATACCAAATTTGATTTAAGTAACATAAAATATGCAAGTTAAAAAGTGACGAGGAAACAATATTTTCGGTAACTTATCATAATATTTACGCAATATTAAGTAAAGCCATTAATTCCTCATTAAATTTGCTAAAGACTTTATTAACAATTCATACTAAAAGTTTATACATTGTTCTTTATTATTCTTCCGACTAAAACGTTATATAATTTCGTAAAATACATGAAGCTATAACATTTTATTTTACTTATTCAGATGTTAAGTAAATAGAAATCTGAGTTAAATGATTACCCGCATTTCCTTTGTTGTGTTGTACTCACCAGAATATCGTACTGTTTTCGGTTCCAATATTTTTTACATATAACTTATTTAAGTTGAAAATGTAAAAAAGTTGAATTGTTATTCTCTTGTTTTAAGTAAGAAAAAATAAACCAAATTATCAACTCAAATAAGTAACACTTTTAAAAGAAGTGTCAAATATTATTATTTTATTTAATTTTGAAATAATATAGAATTAGGATATATTCACTTGTTAAAATTTTAGTCTGGTAACCATTAATAATGAATAACTACAGAATAATAAATTATATATATATATATATATATATATATATATATATATATATATATAATATAGACAGAAGAACAATTCAACAAAACAATAAGACTTTGCGCGACATGTACAACGAATTAGAAAAAGAAATTTTAGAAACTTCTTTTTGCCGGGAAATTAACCTACTCTGCGGAACATATAACATATTCTCAAGGAGGTTTTAGACATGATTATATTTCCAATTACGAAAAATTCCTCAGCTTATCGATGTAGTTCCTTGAAGAAAAGATAAACTATTCAGTAGATTTCCATGGGAAAGCTGAATTTATCTGACTGGCTTATCATACTCAAAATGAAACATTGGAAATGAAAAATAGCGTAAGACAGGGACATATTATAGCATCCTTATAGTTTAATATTACAGCTTACAAAGTTACGACATAATCGAAAATCAATACAAGAAAAAACCTTTTCCATAAATCGGTGCAAATATTGCATATGCAGTCGATCTTGATATAATTACCGGACCATCTATATATATATATATAAGTATATATATATATACATATATATATATATATATATGTATATATATACATATATATATATATATATATATATATATATATATATATATATATATATATATACATGTATATATAAATATATGATAATCCTCTTTTTTTGCCCCAAAGAACGAAATAAAATAAAATCGTCTTATAATTAACCATGATAAAGCCAACAGATATAATATACTAAGAGAACAGGTCCTATTGGTCCCTTTGGAAACTGATAGAATTTTTAAAAGTCGACCTTTCTTCAGAAATCAGTAAAAGTAATAGCATCTCATCATTATTTCCACAAATGTAGGAGGTATCTAAAGTCAGATCTTATTTATATCTGTACTAACATGGACATTGACCCAAAAAGATGAATCAGTTCTAATAGTTTTTAAAAAATGTTTCTGAGTAACATTTGCTTATATGAAGGGGTTTGGTATAGATATTAAAATTTAGAGCTTCATCTTTAAGATAAACTATAATGAAATTACATAAGAAGAAGAAGACGTAATATAATGGCAATCAACGTAAACAAAACCATTAATATAAAACGAACCACACATATGGTAAAAGGAATGTACGTAGTTTTTTACTGAAAGCTGTGTTGAATAAAAAGAGGTATATAATTGTGGACTAGAATGCAGCTATTAGCAATGATTAATAGGTAACATAATTATGGTAGATACCTCCATGGGTAATTAAAGACCACATGGTTATATATATTTGTAATAACCCCATGGGTTATTAAAAATATATGGTGATTTGGAGAAAAAACGATGCCATAATTTCACCCACAACCGCCATACCGTGCCAACAGCTTCAATAAATCTGTATCGGTTCTGACATTCATGCAGTTTTTACTTCCTTTAAACTACAAAATTAGGAGTAATATCAAAGATTGATTTCCACTACATCAATGATTTTATGCTCTTGCTTTGATTGAATAAGGTAACAAGAAATATATGCAGTTCTTTGTATTTCATTTTCATGGCAAGGAGACCGCATATATTAGTCGTTATATTTATATCATATATTAGTGGTATATTTTTAAACGCCTAGTTCATTTGGGTCCAATATTTTCGGTGACAAATTGACCGATTTAATATTTATTTATTTTCTTTTGTATCGCTTTTTCAGTATATATAAAATACAATAATATTTGAAAAATACACAACAATTTATTATTCTATATATTTTCAAAATATAACTTTATATGTCATTATATGTATTTTGAAGTAAAGGTTGCTTACTTGTAAACGTCCCAATGGTCGTCCCAGTCTCTGTAGATTGCTATTGCTGCTATCGAGAATGTATCTATGGGAGTAAATAAAAACTGCTTGCCGTACGAGTTCTCGGCAACTAGATTATAAAGAGAATAAAAAAAACATAAATACATGAGAACAGGCTCAGTCCAAATACAATGTTGAGCAAAGAGAAGGAAATTACATTACACATAATAAATTACAGGCCAATCTATTTCCACCAGATAGAAATGCCATTCATTCAATTTTTTGGAAAATCTGTATGAAATATTTAAATGTTTTGATCGTTTTGGCAAATATTTGAATATTCTGTACAGATTTGAAAAAAAAACGGCGAAGTATGGGTGGCTAGAGTTTCCTGCGTAAAAATTTCAAGGTTTTGATTGTACGGTAGGTCTGAACAGATATATATTAAGATAATAGTTTGGTTTCGTTGAGAGATCTGTTCTAGCCTACTGTAATTGTGAAGTTGCCTTTTTGTCATTCTACAATACTTTCAAAGGCAAACACAAAAAGAAGTTTTCAGCTAGGATTCCACCACGTTCAAAAGTTTGAATGAACGAAACATAAAAGTATGTTAGCAGTATAATTGCTTAGCCAAAGTCTGCTTTCAAAACTCTAGGTCTCGTAGCATCGAACTTTGACACCATTTCAAAATTACTACTCTCATTTTCATTTTATACATACAATACCATCGACGTCCGGGGAAGAAAACGTCAACGTATCTTGATCTATTCCTCCTATTCAAAACATCAATGTAAAATTTTCTATATCTGGAATACGAAACTCAAAGCGGCGTTTCTAAATCGAACACCTAACAGTTAAATTGAATTGAGTCTCAGTCAATGAAAAGTTTTAAATTAATAATTAATGTTAGGAAACTTTCTGGATTAGTTGTAGAAATTTTGAAATCCTCCAAAAATATTACTAATCTCACAAACAGAAAAAAGAAGCACAGAAAAAGAGCGTTGAAAATACATAGATATAAGAGGGAGAGAAAAATTGATAATAAAAAGACTAAAAGTGGTTCTGATGCTTACAATAGTAATTATAGTATTCATGATGACAACGAGTTTGGAAAAATATGGGATGGAAACGAATGTGCAGAATGTGGCAAATTCTGACTTAATTAAGAACGCATGTAATGCGTCATATGCACACGTTGGTTTTATGAATAATGCAGTATTTACTAATTACTATACGAAATAATAATATGTAATATATATATATATATATATATATATATATATATATATATATATATAAATATATATATATATATATATATATATATATATATATATATATATATATATATATATATATATATATATATGCACACATATAACTTTTTTGAAATTGAAGGAGTAAGTCTTATAAGTTTTTGGCTCTCAGATACGCTTGCACAGAGAAGACTAATAGAAAAAAGGAATATGGAAAACTCAAAGTAGACTCTTAAAAAAGAAGACTAAATTTAGCACAGATATATATCTAAAATATGGTATGGGTAAAAAGCATGAATGTATCGTTCTTATCATTGCTAGACTACTTTAGTTGAATTAGAAAATGGAACAATCATAAGGGAAGTTATGTAATATAAAGCACAACGCCATAAAGGGTATTTTAACATTAACAAAAATTATTATTAAGCGTACGGACATACACGAAAACAAACATTATTCCGGGGGCAAGAATGTCACAATGAGTTGAGAAGTGTTTTCAATTAGTGGTGTTGTGCCACCACCGATATTAACTAAGTAAGTTACTAGCGACATTATTAGCGACATATTAAGTCGCTAGTAACATAAATAAGTTACTAGCGACTTAATATGTTTCATTTTAGCATGGTACTTATCCGCACTTCCGCAGTTTTACTTCGTCATATAGTATAGTGATATTAATAGAATCTATTGCCCCTGGATCTTAACGTTATATTTAGAGTTTATTACTATTTTAGAGTTTATGACTTTTTTAGAGTTTGTGACTTTTTTAGAATTTATGACTTTTTTAGAGTTTATGACTTTTTTAGAGCTTATGAGTTTTTTAGAGTTTATGACTTTTTTAGAGATTATGACTTTTTTAGAGTTTATGACTTTTTTAGAGTTTATGACTTTTTTAGAGTTTATGACTTTTTTAGAGTTTATGACTTTTTTAGAGTTTATGACTTTTTTAGAGTTTATGACTTTTTTAGAGTTCATGACTTTTTTTGAGTTTTTGACTTTTTTAGTTTATGACTTTTTTAGAGTTTATGACTTTTTTAGAGTTTATGACTTTTTTACTAAAAATAGAATCAAATATATCCTATTTACCACACCAAATTTTTATACTTGTAATGATCTTAGAAAACGCCAATGCAATCCAGATACGTTTTCCGTAGAAAATTAATAAGACAAATGAACTTTTAGTGTATAATTACCACAGGGAATTCACATTAAATTAAATGATTAGATGGTAACACCTGGATTTCACACATTGCACTATGTGAAGTGTAGTTATGGCTGTTAAATGTTCTATTGCGCCTCGCTAAGCCAAGACATTTATTCGATTAGACTAACTGCATTCTAAAAGAAATTTGTACTGCCATCCACGTTTGCTCATATATTTAAATTAAATGTATTTATTCTTGTGGTAGTGAAGGCAAACAAATTATCTATGCAATTTTCTTTAAGAAATATCCTGATAAATCGCTATTTTTATAGGGGTATAAGTAGAAAAAAAAATAAAATGATTTTAAAGCTATAAAATATCTGCTCATTTTAGTGTATTAAAAAATAATTTTCCGATGAAAATATTCATTTTACGTGAATTTATATACAGAGGTAAGAAATATATATATACTTTATAAATCTATCTTCAACGAATAAACATGACGGATGAAAATTTCGTTAAATTACAATTACTGGAGATTTAATGTAATATTACAAATTCCATGGAAAGTAGAAGTTCTCGAAACAAGATATTGACAACATTAATTAATATAACATTTATACTAGTAATTAAGTAGCATGAGATGAGAGAATTATTGAAAATTATTTTAAAGCGCAATAATCCGAGTACCAAAATAAACTATATATTAATTTAATTTATTATAAAATAAATGCTTTATATATTTTTAGGAATTTCCATAAAATTCAAGTTTCGAATTTCACAACAGTGGAAAAGATTTGAAATTCTTTTTCATTTTCAAAATTTATCGGACTGGAATATTTCACGGTATCTCAGAATATTTTAAATATAGAATATTTTAAGGTATACCAAAACTTCTATTTCAAATTTTGGAGCCAGAAAAGTTTTTACGTGTTACGTAATTACATAAGCATTGGACATAATTTCTTCTTTTCAAAATGTAATAATAAGTTTTAATTTATTAAGTATAATCCTCTTTGTTTCTTTTCAAACACTATAATGTTCACATCCTAATATATCTTAATTTTTTTGTTCATTTAAATGGCGAAAAAAGGGAACATTTATATTAAATTTTTTTTTATATTCTCTCATCGTCTTCATATTTACCTCAGCTAACTCAGTAAAACTTAAAAAATAATTTGACGAAATCAGAATAACACATTATGTACAAAACCTTACACTTAAGATTACAATGATTCAAAGGAAGAAAGCTTCATTATTAACTTATTAGTTAAGTACAGCCCAGGCTGTTATTTTTAATTTATAATTGGCAGAAAAAAAGTTTCAAAATCTGTACAAAATCTAGAAATAAATTTATATTTATTACTTTCCAGTTATACACACTCTTATTTATTTTACAGCTATCTGCTTTAGTCATGTTACCTTTGCTTATTTTATTTCAATTCATTTATAGTAAAATATTACATATTTTGTTTCCCTCTACTCACTTCGCTGACGTTAAAATTCTGATGAGACGATTTATTATGATTAGCTTGTAGCTTAAAATGAAAAATCGTGGCAAAGTTTTTTGAAGTGTTTAATTATATTTTCTCATTTACGCTATTCAATATTTTGTAAAATCTATTAATTGCATATCAGGTAACTACACAGAACAGAGAGTTAATTAGAAATGGCATGTGGGCGTGATGAGCGCGCCAAACATAAGCAGCGCTCTGCATATTTTAAAGTAAGTGCATCTCGCCTTAAATTAGTTTGTTGTTTTTGCTAAAAGAAATAAAATTATGCCTTGCTGTGCAATTGAATCGTGTAAAAATACAAGTTGTACACAAAACCTGATTAAAAGAGTATGACGTGAGAATGACTTTTCCAATTCTGTGTATGAAAATTAACCCAACATTTATTTTTACTCTTCCGATGTTCAACGAAGATTCAGCGTAGGGTTCCACCATATTACTTTAGATGAGATTATCGATATTTTTGTAACTAGATTAATGTACATCAATGTAAAAACTTTGTATATTTTGGAGATTTCAACCATCTAATGTTAAAATAAAAGAAATATTTACCAATTTCGGAATGTAAAATTCTTTAGACCTAGCCACTTTTCTTATTTTATATAAGTAATGATTTAATTTTGTTTATTTGAATTGACGGTCATATTTATTTTTATTTCACAAATTTTTGTGGATTTCCCAAAAAACTGTTCAAGAAAAACCAATTGAAGCTAGGGTCACAAAAGTTGGTTTCCTACAAAGATAAGCATAATTTTTTGAGAACATTTTAAAGATCATGAAATAATAAAAAGAAATCGGAGAAGAGGTTTCTATATCCTGAAGCAATACCAACATTGGACATGTATTAATGTGAGTGAGTGCGTATAGTGGAGGCTAAGCCAAAAAGGAGTGAACATAATCATGAACTGAAAACAATTTTGTTTGAGGATATTTTTAGGAATTCTTGCAAAAAATATTTATTTTTTATAAAAATTTCGTTATTTTTTTTTGCTAATACATTATTTGGAGTTATATTTTTTGTCTAGTTCAAAAGAAGTAGTATTAATGTTGTTGCTCAACATTACTACAGTCGCTCTTTTGGGTTAAGGTGTGCATTTTCCAAATCACTTGTATAAAATATTAATAGTAATGATGTATGTGAAAACATCTTTTTTATGTTTAGAATGAAGTGATTTTACGTCAGCCATAACAATAAAAATCGCGGTAGATTTTTTGTCACCACGGAAGCGAAAATTATATGCAATAATATATTATAAGAAAAAACTAATTAAAAGACAGAGGCTTCAAATAAAAGAAAGTCAGGCACAAAATAGGCGATTGAAAAGAAAAATTGAAAGAGTCGAAGATCTTCTTAGAGCATTTTAGAACATAGCTTCAGTAAGAGAAAAAGATATAAATATTCAGAAAAATTCAAACAAAAAATTAAAAATTTCACCTGTCGACAAATAAGTAAAAGCGAATCAGAGCACAGAAGCAAATTTAAATATCCACCGGCTTTACGAAGTTTAGCATTATCATTGCACTTTTATTCTCCAAAGCTTACGATTATGTTGGAGAATAATTTTATTCCTGCCTTCCTTATGGTCGCCCCACAAAAAAATGGTACAAATCGATTAACGACAGGATTTATTGCCGAATCTTTGAAAGCGCGTTTTATCATTTAATTTATTTTTTTTAATTTATCCATTTAAAACACTCAATATAATGTTGTTTGTACGTTATGGCAATGGAGGTACAAAATTAATAAAGAGCGCAAATATTTAGGTCAATAAAATAGATAAAGTTTTAAGTATAATGCTCGGAAATCCTATTAGTAAACTGTCTTGTTTCTATTCGTTTGTTATATCACATGTGTACAATAAACTAATAAATATTTTAGGATGAACATAAACATTACAGTTAAAAAAATTAAATTTAGATATTACGAGTAATTTGTACTGTTATTTTATATCGACATCGTGGTGAGCAGTCGATAAATGTGTGAACAACACTAACATTTTATAATTTTGGTTGGGAACAGGTTAAGAATATGCGACATAACGTGCGCAAACGAGAATGAATTTAACACATCCATGATCATTATGAAATAATTTCAAATTCATTTGTTTCAAATTGGCAACATGTGTCTTCACATAGTTCGGCAAATATGCCACTTCTATTTGATTTGTGGGTAACTATATAATTTGGTTATTTTATTAACTTTTTTTTGAAGTTTAATATTCACCTATGTTCTCGCTAATGGTTGAAAATATAATTATTCACAACGCAAACAATAAATATGGTACACTAAAAAATTTCAAAAATGGGGTAAAATTTGCGTTAGGTGAAGACTGTTGTTTACAAAAGACAAAGAGAAAATGCTAGTAACGAAAATGGTAAATATTCATTAAAATTCTTTGTAAAATAGGAGCCTATGTCATTTTATCATAACCCTCTGTCCATTAGACATAACTTCACAGTTTCGATAGTTCTTGACAAAAATATACATATATGCTTCTCAGATGATGACGGCATTCTTATTGTCTTGGAAGGTATTAAACATTGTATATAAATATAAATATCAATATAATTATTAATGGGAAATATTTAATAAAACAATACTCACATATATATATATATATATATATATATATATATATATATATATATATATATATACGTATATTCAAGCTAAACACGAAGGAGCAAGTTCAAGTTTATACACCAAATTTAAAAACATTTGTTAACGCCGGACTAAGAAGTTAAAAATAAAAAGTATTTTTAATTGTTTAATTGTGTAGGATAGAAGACACCAAACATTCACACATAATGACATTTAATAATTACATTTTTATATAAGTATAGTATAGTATATAATGTTTCGCACTCCGTCATTGCGATTACGCCATAAGAAAATGCTAAATAAATATATTGATACCTTATTCTGAAGATGCGCCGAAATGTTGTGCGAAGAGGCCACCTAACGCTTTTACGTTTTTAATGCGTTGAACTTGGTACGCTCTGAACTTCTGGTTTTACTCCGCATAAAACTTCATACCGGGCACTATATATGAAAATCGATTCTCCAGGAGTAAACTCCATAAAATATCAGGTACTTAGACAGAGAGTGCAGGCAAACATTTATTTTTCATATAATACATCAAAAGGTTATGATTAGAATGGTAATTGAAAGTGGATTCCAGGTTTCATCTACAATTTTTTTTAAATCTCCTTTTTTTGTAATAAAACATTTTAAAAATAAAAGAATTTAAAGTTTGTGCATCATGTTTTGACAAATTTCTCTTCAAATTATTTTTGTTACATCGTATTAATTATGTCAGGAGTTATAAGGTAACTATGAAATTTAACTTTTTTCATATTTTTTGAAAAATAACCAATCTTTTAATACTAGTTTTGTTTGTAATACTATCAAAACATGTATTTAATTTTAAATTAATTTATAAATTTAATAAGGTATAAGTTTTACAGTAACTATTAATGGGTAACAGTACATCCTTCAATAGGACAATAGCGGTTACAAAGAGATATATCAGGATTTAGACACGTACTTACAATATTTAAAAATTTAGCATTAAATATTTAAAATATGACTCAGCCAAACAATATAAATAAAATTAGTATATTATAATACTTTTAACTCTGTTTAGCTTTTTAAGGTAATAGATAAGTGTACAGAAGCTTTTTATCTCATCCAAAACTTCAAGTATATAAATTTGTAAAACCGTAAACGCACTTGTTCAAAGTAAAAACTGTAATTGTTGCAATAAGTCAATTTGAACTTTTAACTTTGATGATACATTTAATGTAGAAAAAATATGTAATCTCAATCTCCTCTACATATAGCATTAGCCTACTATTTTTGGAGTTTATGATGCCGAGGTTTACTAGCTTCATTGCAACTTTAGGGAAACATAATTAAATACATATCATTTGTAGCTGACGGTAGATCCATTAAAAATATAAAGTCATTATTTTTTTATCATGAGTAGAAGTAAAAAGTGTTCAAAAATTATTTTCCTCGATAAGATCTGAACTTTTGATCTATCACATATTCATGTCCGAGTCTCCGGTAAATATTGGCTTAATTATATTTTTAGTAATTAATTACTCTTCTATGTCAAAGTGAATTTTTTAACAAGCAGATAATTCTTTATACTAAAACTGACTGTATCATGATCATAATTCAATCCTTTTGAACCAACAACGATTTCTCCTTGCTGGCCAACAACGACTTTGTTCGGACTTATGATTTACAAGTGTTGTTTATATTGTTGCCTTCCTACCAAATAACATTGAAAAGTTTCCAATGGACTATATAATGAACTATAACTTCTCTATTAGTATGTATGTCAAAAAAATACCTAAAAATGAGTAGAATAATACTTTCATAACTTCTACAAATATATTTTGTGAATTTAAAATTTAGGTTCTGAGGTTTCTTGACATATGTGTCTAAAGTTGCAGGTTTGGAAACTTGTACCAAGTACTTCAAAGCTTCCAAATTTAGAAGCTTTGAAGCTACAAAACGATTATGGGTATAAAATATCTATTAAGAGCGGTTATAGCACGTTCCTGTGTAGTTAAAGTTGTAAATAAAGAAAAGCCAACATAACCTTGGCCTGTACCCGTCAAAACGCTGAGTTATAATATAGAAATAATATACGCTGTAAAATAATTTCTCAAAAGCAATCGAGTTTCCATTAAACTCCATATTGCGGAGTAAAACTACGCCAAAGAGAAGCAAGAAAAATTTTTCATAGTTCTCAAGTTAATTCAGATATACTCATGTAAACTATACAAACATCTACCCGGCAAAACCATACCCCGTTTCTTGTTTTATTCAACTGCATAATATTATAGAAGGCGGCTACATATTATATTGTAGGTTTGTAAAAGTTAGTCTGGTATTTTTTAAATTTCTTTAAATAATAGTACACCTTCACTAATTTACACAACTGTATTAAAATTATGTACAATAATATATATTCTGTCAAATAGTACAAGGATTATTACTTTACGTTGCGTTTAAATATTTTTTTTGTAAATCAAAATAATAGAAAAAATTCATGCAAAGGAATCAATCGAAGTTTGTGAAACTTTTTTATTATAAATATTTTTTGTGGATTGTATGTGCGGAGTCCCATTTTGAGCTATGTTAATTACTTCCATGTAACTTCGAAGAAAATCAGTATTAACCATGCAAAATTATATTTTATATGCATCATCTCTACAAAAAAACTGTTGCATTTTGTATAATTGTCTTATATTCGCTCTGATTGTCAGAAAATTATTATCTGTATTGGCGTGAATACCTTATTATGCCTAGTCATTATATTGGATACTGAAACATACAAGAATACACTTTTATCAATCTTTTAATGCTATTCTATAATAAACATACTTAGAAGGGACAGGTATCAATAATGTCTGATCAGATAATTATCTCTATTCAAATATGTCTTCTTAATATTCTCAGTTTCTGACACTTGTTTATAATAGAAAATTTATGAAACTATTCATGCACATATTAATATACAAAAATTGGACTTTGAATGTAAAAAAAATCGAATATCTTAGTTTTATTGGATGTTTACTCTAGTATTTTCGTACACAAAACTATTTTTAAGATTTAAATTTAAACTTTGGATTATTTCTAGCCTAGAACAAATTCTAGAGGTATAATGTTATAAAAAAAATATGTATCGTATATTAGCTCTTGGCGATAAAAGATATCAGGAAAATATTATAAAATCCTCATGCCAACTGAAACACTGACATAAGACAATAATTTTGTATTTATTTTTCACACACTGAATGATAAATAAGTATCTACTCTGTAATTACTGAATTGTTTTGAATGTCAATGATTAGATATTTTATTAAAATAGAAATTTATAATGACAAATAACAACAGTACTACGAACAAAGGGCACAAAATATTTGAAGAAAAATTTTTGAAATAATTATGATGTTGAAACAATTAAATATTGTAATAACAACTTCGGTTTTGGATGAAAACTCCTTTTCGCTAACAAATGGTGTTTACCACGCTTTTTATTAGGAACAATTTACTGAACTGCCGACTTCATGGGGTTAATTACAACATCCTTTTTTTCAGCTACAACACCAACTCCTGATAAGTCCTTTTCATACATGTGTGTCATTTTATGTTAATAGGTAATTTGCAAACACCTGGGTTAAAACATGATTGTCACCCATGAAAAGTCAATTTTCTTCAGTTTTGACACGAGTTCATTTTAAAAAAATTTATTTTTTAATACCGGTAAAATTTAAAACAGTTGATATAGTTCTCCAGTAAACTTAAGGTAAACCTCTATTAATGCTGATGTTTCTGTAATTTTAATTTTAAAAATTTAGCACTTGTGGAGGGGAAGGGGTGTGGTGGGATGACCTCCTATTTTTACCATATGTAAAATGATCTTACATAAAAATCTAACAAAAGTTTTGGAATCCTTAAAAATCATCTTCACGATCCAATATCCTGTACTAAACATAAAGTGTAAGAAAAATTGTATTTGAAAATTGAATCTCTAATTTTACCATATATATATATATATATATATATATATATATATATATATATATATGTTTTTTTTTATGACAATTATTGGGATATATGAGATATAAAATACTTCAATATTATACTAAATTTTATTTTTCACGTGGACGGTTTCTAAAAAAACGCCCGTAAAAGAAAGTTGAACAAACAAAATAATGATCTTGTAACGGTTAATGAATGATCTTCTAATGGTTGTAATGTTATTGCTTTTAACCATAAAAATATAAAATTTAAAATACATTAAATTAATTTCGAAATTGAGACTTCATTTTTATTTTTAGCGTTAACAAAATAGTGCATTTGTAAATCCGTAAGCATATGTATGTAGGTTGCGTTGGTAGTTATATGTATTAGAATTTTAATTTAAATATATATGTAAAAATATATAATATATAAATAATACTTAAAACATTCAATTAATATTCAGCCAGTTTTAATTTGTCTGATATACCTGCGACTATGTCACAGTGGCGTTTTAAAATTATTAATAATTAAAAGAGAAATTTTATGTTCCCTCAAATATTTCTATGCGCGCAAGCGTATTTAAGAAACTACATTTTTAAGTGACATCGGTATTTGCGAAAAAAACATATAATAAAAATAGTATAAAATAAACGAAGAAATATAGAGCAAGGACATTTCAATGAATAAACGCGAAACGAGATTCAGATTAAATGAAATGAATTAAACGGCAGGTAGACGCCGCCAATTTGATGCTTCCGTTTGTGAAACTAATATAGCATATTTCGTATTTTGTTACTCGTATCAAAGGTACAATTGACTAAATAAGTTTTTTATCTTACATTTTAAATGATGCATAACACTGTTTATTATGAGTTTACGTTATTTATGACGAGATAATTTAAACTTAATACAATTTTTTTATTGAACTTATATGTTGGCTACCGGAATTCGCACTTTAGGTAGATATATGCTTAATATATAACTAAGTATTTAAACTTTTTGATAAAACTCATTTTCATATAAAACGTAGAATATTAAATTTATTTGTTTACACTATTCTATTACAAAATTACTGAATTTTTTTTTATTTTAAGTTATTTTATTGATTATAACTTGGTTAATAAGTGTCATGACTTTATCAATATTATTGTCCTTTCTTATTATTATGTTTAAATTTATTCATTTAAATTACAAAAATATTTGGCTATAGATCATCAGAAAGACGGACAAATATCTCCTTTCTATTTTTTGGGACGTTGGTCGATAGTCCTCTCAGCGGTTACCAGCATTCGTGGGAGTTTAAATTTTTGTTCGATTTATTCCTAATTGGCAAGTATCTTGCGTGGTTTATGTTAAAGTAGTCTGTTAGTTACGATTGTTTCGACACTTCAGCATTATATGTAATATTATTAGTTTCAAAATGATTGAAGTAAAATATATTGTTTCATGCTCTAAATAGCAGTATTGTTTTTCTTGCTAACCTGCCATCTATTCTAGACGATCCATGGTTTGAAAAAAGATTTACTTTGTCTTTTCAAGTTTTTTTTTTAAAAGTGCGAAACTGTACGGTCCAATTTGTTAAAAATAATATGAAATAACCTATAGGAATTAACCATATATATCCTAAGTTCTTTTATATTCATCGTTCTGTAACATTATTTTAAAACATTAGTTTATGTAAATAAAATGGTTTTGTTTCTTCAATTCATAAATGCACACACCATAATTTGACTTGTATTCTTTAATAATAACTACATGTAACCCGCACATTATAAAATTATATCGTATAGCCTTTGTCTATCTGCACACTATGATATATGATGATCAAATTGTCATGTCGTTAATTACAAAACGACCTAATCATTTTGTAGTTAATTCTATACGAGCCGTCTGATGAGTATTCCAACGAAAAAATTACCATCAAAATGAGGCAACATATGAATTATACTAATAAAAATGCAACAATCATATTTTTGTACTTGTAAATCCTTCCAACCCACTTCTTTTTAACCACTTCCTATTATACCACTAACATACAGTCAGATATTTTTGCAACACAAGTAAAAGACTTACCTCAGTTAAACCAAAAAAGAATCACCTCTAGAATCTGAGCTGTCAAACAAGGGTAACACTAACAACGATATTAATGCGGCAGTAATTATTCTTTACTTTGCGGACTACAGAAAGGAAATACCTTTCTGTTATTTGAAAACAAAATTTGATTTTTGCAATCATTTTCAGAAATATTTTCTGATTGTAACTAAAAGTTGTAGGTACTCTCCACGGACGTATACAAATAGGCCGTATTTTTTCCGGTTTCAGCCTAATTAGTTTTTGTTAAGTTTTATTGAAAATAGGTAAAAAATTTTCAGTAACATAATTAAAGGACGGAATAAATTTGGGGAATCGAAAACTTGTTAAATTAGACATTTTCCTAGCACTGTAAAATAAAGTTTGTAATCCGTAAAGAGCCCTCTTCAGATTTTTCGAGCTTTTAAAAGTATATTTATACGCACGCACAAACGTACTTATATACATCATGTATATAGTTATATGCATAGTGATACGTACGTACAGACGTACTTATATACATTATATATATACCCTTTCTCTATTTAATTGAAAGTCTACATTTATTTGTAATATAAAACCAGTATATATATTTTATTTTGAGTCCTGAACCTAAAAAAGAATGTAAAGTAATTATAAGTGAAATGTATTAAAGAGTCATATATGAAAGAAATGTATTTCTACAAGCTAGATTGCTCAGGATTCAATCGCGATAAACAAACTATAATGATAGAAACAAACATTTACTAATGACACTGAAAATGGAAGGGAAAAGTCCGAATATAACCCATAAAATACTATTATCAAAGGAATACTTAAGGATATTCAGCTATTTTTGTTTTTTAAATAACCGGTATTCTTTCAATAGCGGGAAAATATCAGGAAAAATATTTATTTTTTAAAATATTGGACAACAAAATATTTTACGACTATTTTAGAGTTTATGTTTTCAATTTTCTACATTTTCCAAGAGGTGAAAGTGTATTAAAACCGCGTTTTTCCCTTTAACTTATAAATTGTGAAAGGTGTTTTAAGATAGGTTGAGGAAATTTTTATTTTTTACTTGTCTTTCTATTTAACTTGCTGTTTGTATACAATCTAAAATTATGAAGCCCGCAAAGAAAACCCACTCATTTGAATTGGATGTTAGAAAAGACTAAATAATGATTATGTAAAAAAAGTTAATAAAGTAATGATTATGTAAATTAGTAATAAAATGTTAGGAGATATTGTTTATCTCATTTGTCAATAATTTTTTATCTTTATCACAGTTTTGTTCACTGACGTGACTATTGTTTCGTAACTTGCCATACAATCTAATATACGAATGTAACTATTTTCCATAATGCCCTAACGCTTTCTCCACGGCTTTTACTGATATTAGTAGTACAGGATTGTCCAAAGTGTAGGAACAGTGGACCTATTTTCTCAGGTCGTTTAGTAATAACTTGCCCACCTCTTGGATGGCGGTGAATAGGGTGTAAGTTGATGGTTACTCTGAAGGCTTCATTGTTATTATTTATTTATGTACTTTACTGTATGTAGCTGATACATATGTCAGACTTGTTGGTACGAGAGAAATGTATTACAGCCAACCAGAAGACCAGTTCAACCCCGCTCGACGAGTGGCCGGAAATTGAACCCGGATTACCAAGGTGCTCTGTACCGTCAAAGGTAGTGTGCCTTGTAATCAATCCAAACGGTTACAATATTGAAACTTTATATATTATAACTATATTTGGCGTCCACTAACACCAGAGGCAAGTATTCACTTGCTATATAAGGGAAGACATACTTAATTTATCACATTTGGTTACTCCCTAAAGTATTTAAGAAATTAAAATAAAATTGTTTGTAGGTGCCTCGTAGCCTAACTGAGAGTTTCAATTTAGTTTAAATTTTAGAGAAAAGTTAATTGAAATTTTAAATAACTTCATTTAGTATATAAATTTTTGGCTTTTTGCTTTGCAGTTCTTTCAGGTACTAATTTAATTAAAAATCCTGACAAACACGAGGAAAACTCTCAATATCGTGGTCCCATAGACATTTAGGCATTAATAAAAATTTATTGGTACATAATATTTCTATTAAATTATTTACGAAAATTATATGTGTTTATAACTTTTTAGAACCAAAATATGTAATTCACAGATGCATATTTAATAAAATATATTTTTGATAGGATGTAATTACAAATTAACGATTTTTTTCTTCACTTGTGCTGTGAGACCTTCCTTCTTGGCACATTTCATGATTCTATGTCAACGAAAAGCACCCTATAATCTTTGGTTTATTTGTATTTGTCAAAATAGGTTGCATAAATTGCCATACTTTTATTCGCTATACATATTTACATTTACGTTTTGAACGTTGTTGATTTTATTTTCAGTGTGATATATACTACGTGTGTAAATTCAGAATGTCTATAATTTATACCAGTCAGAGTAGTGTCTATAAAATCAAATTTACTGAATATAATGTTAAATGAAAAAATGCTAAACGTGTTACATTTTACAAGTAAGACAAATACAAATTTGTATCTTTTAATAATATTATCGTAATATACATATTGGTTTGAAAGCAAGTCATCGCAATAAACAAGAATAAGATTTAAAAAGATACTCTCACATTTTTATTTGTTTTAAACAAGCTACTATAAATAAAAGCTTCTTAATATGTCCATACAAAAAATTATATGTAAATCAAATTTTAAATGTAGAGGAGACTAGATTATCTTTATATTAATTTTCTTTCGATAAATATGAATCGTATGATGATTTCTATTACAAATAATATTTGCAGAAAATATTTTGATAAGTTCGGTCTTGTTCACTGATTTGCGGCTAACGATTTTGTCGGCTAAATTAATATTAATAATGCACACATGGAAAACATATTTTAAGAAGTGTTTTGCTAAAAAAATATATTAAAATAAAAAAAATATATTTTAAATAATATAACCCAACAAAAGTTACAGAAAACTTTTAAAATATAAGCACCTTCATTTCAATTTACTTCCGTAGCTCTTAAGATAAAAATGGTAGTTAAATTTCACCTTAATTTCCAATGAAGTCTAAGAGTTTTCTTTTTTTACTGAAGTGGATAGCGTGACAAAAATGCTTAATATCTACAATTCCAAAATATATCTGGAAATTCCAATTCCAGAATATATCTGGAAACAATGTAGATCTTTATCTACATTGTTTCCAGATATATTTTGGAATTGGAATTTCGTCAGTAATTAATGTTTCATATTCAGAATAATGGAAACAAGAAGGAGTCAAAATGCGTAAACTGTCTGTTCTTGGCGGTCGATTGCCATTATTATAATATCTGTTACCTGATTTAAAAATAACGGTTCTATTAGTAGAATATAATGTTTCCCATATTTCTCAGATCGCATCCTTATGTCGTTTCTCTTGCAATGATGCGTATTAAAAAAATTAAAGCAAAGAATTTAAGATTAAAATTTAAAGATCAAATATGAGATTAAATTTGAGATGAAAAATAAAAAACGTTCCTTTATTAAAAATACTACCAAACATAAACTATAAAAGTCGAGTTGTAATCACACGATACATCTCTAAAAATAAAAGCAAATGGGTTTAAGTTGAAACATAAAAAACGTTCATTTATTAAAAATACCACCAAACATAAACTATAAAGGTCGAGTTATAGTCACATGATCTATCTCTAAAAATAAAAGCAAATGGGTTTAAGATGAAACATAAAAAATAAAAGCAAATGGGTTTAAGACGAAACACAAAAAAACGTTTATTTATTAAAAATACAACCAAACATAAACTACAAACGTCGAGTTAAAATCGCATGATCCATCTCAAAAAATAATGAATAGCGTAAAATGCCAAATGTACCTACGCTGTCAACTTAGTCTACCTTTCCACTATTACGGTCTTTGTTTAAAATTAATTTGAAATAAGTACACCAACAATTTATATTATTTCTATTAAAATATATGTAAGCGGGACTATTTCTCAAAGGATATAAATTATGAAATTAATCCTTGATAATGAAAACTTTTTATCCTTTTAAAATCTTTTTATGAAAAATTTGTATCCGAACCAGTAAGAGTGCTCGAAAATCTTCCACTATACACACGCACGCACGCACGCAGGTGCGGGCCCACACACGCAAGCGCGCACGTACGCACGCAAGCACACGCGCCCTCACGCACACACGGTCACACGCACTTACGCACGTACGCAGGCACGCATGTACTCACTTATTGTTTATATATTCAAAGAAAGTTATTTAAAAAAAATCATTAAAATTCTGTTGGAAGTCATCTGTCTAGATTGAGTTGTATTTTATTCGTGGTTTTAGTGTCTTTTAGAAATTATTTTTCTTAAATAAAAAATAATTTTTCCACAATTTATATATTTAATATATTTATCATCTCTAAATTGCTATGATTATGTATCATCCATGTATTTTATATCGGCCAAATTTAATTATTTATTCATAAACGTTTATGTATAGTACATATGGCGGACTTATTGCTACATAAGCTATTTTTTCCAGTCAACAGAGGATCCAGGTGATTCCAAATTTTTGCTGCTTAGATAGTGACGCACTTTTCGTAAGTGATAGAAGTGGGTTTAGGAATAAGTAGGGTGAGTGAACTTTTAGATCATAGCCCAAGGCCGTGAGCAAACAAATCTTTAAACTTGCCACTAAGATAATTTGGGCTATGAGGATTTTTTAATATATTAAAAAGAAGTGTAAGAATGTGAAGTTGGCGTCGATAACAGATCTTCAGCCATTTGAGAAGTGACCGGTATTCAGAAATATGGTCATATTTTCTGAAGTCAAAGATATACCGAATACATAAATCTTGAAGACTTGCACAAATATCTTCATTAAGATCAGGATAGCATACATCTCCATAGTTAATTAATGGTAATAAAAGTGTTTGACAAAGGTAGATTTTCGTTTTTGTCGGTAGAATTTGAAGACGTTTCAATGAGTGTATCCTGTTAAAACACGACGACTAACATCATTTACTTGGGGCCGCCAATTAAGATTTTGATCGATCAGTAGGCCCAGGTTTTTAATAGTTGAAGTTTATGATATTATTGTACTTTTTAGTTCATTATTAAATTTACTTTTCTGATTAACACTTGCTGTCAACTTTTTTTGGATTAATATCTACCTATATTTCAACGCTCTCTTTCTTTTCTATTTCTGCTTTAGGTGACACGTTTAATCGCTGAATAAAAATGTAACCTCTGCCTGAAAAATAGTTACTAAATTATAAAATAAAAATAAAAATAATTTGACCAATTTGGTTAATATCTATTAGTTAATTAATTACCTGTAGTTGTTTTATAAATATTGATACGTCAACAGTTGACTTACGAATAATAATAATATCTTCGTGTGCTGACCTGTGGCTGAATTTCGTCAGTACATATATTTAATATTTACGGTAACAGAAGAATCAATTTGTAGCTTACAGGTAAATATAATATTGTTATTATGCGGAGTAGAAATTATTTAATTCTTTTCGTTTTTAATCGTATTTTCACATAAATAAACACTTCTATATAATAATTTTGTAACGCTAACTTTGTGCATTTTCGGTAACTTTATATATTTTCGTGTAGGGAAAAGATTGTGTGCTGTGCAGGTAGAGAATATATATATATATATATATATATATATATATATATATAAAGCTAAAGCTTTCCTATAACCGTTCTACAGAACATTCAAATAAATGAAGGTAAGCGAAATAAAAACAAAACAGACCAAATATTTGAAACACATGATGTTTGATCCTTTGTAATTTCGACTCCAAGGATTATTTTAGAAAAGTTCATTCCAATCAGTTTAGTTGTTTGTAAATGATACTCAAACAAGATATATATAGAAAACATAATTATATAAAAAGCAAAAAGCGTTTTGGTTTAAGAAAACCCTAACTACCAATTTTCACTAAAATATCTTAATGTACCTGGCATCCTCAAGAAAAGATGGTAGGTCAATACGACTAAAGTCACGGAGGAATATGCTCTTTGAATAGGCTTTAGGGCTACTTAATTTATAGGAAATATGAAGGAGATTATGATGGGATAGACCGTTCGCTGGAAGTTGACCGTAGGATACATTTTTAGGACAGGATACTAGGATGAGATCGAGAAGGTGACAATTATCGGCATGAAACGTAGCAAAGGATGGGAGAATGGTGAGGTTACCAGCCTTGACAATGTCACAAAGCTTTTCGCTTCTAGTGTTATGCTTGTATATATATATATATATATATATATATATATATATATATATATATATATATATATATATATAAAGCTAAAGCTTTCCTATAACCGTTCTACAGAACATTCAAGTAAATGAAGGTAAGCGAAATAAAAACAATATAAATACAAATATATCGACCACAGTTTTATAATATTATTAACTTTGTATTTTGACTTATATAGAAACCTGTTTTAGTTTTATATACTTATGGAAGTAATTAGTTATAATGATTACACATTAGCTGTGATCAGGACATGTCGAAGGCAGTTTTTTTTTCAGTAAACATAAGACTCTGTTAGTTTCTTTTATACTCAAAATTGTTAGAACTCCATTAAGTATATGGGCATTTATATTAATTTATTTCAATGACTAGGATATATTATTATTATTATAAATATTCCTTGTCTGTATTGAAATAGAAAAGTTGCTGTCGCGAATGTCAAATACGTTAATGGAGTTTTATAAAACAAACAAATTTATTTTCACTACCAGTCTGTAATATCAAACCATGTGCCATTGAAATCACCTCAGCGGAAATTTTAATTAACCTTACAAACTTTGCTTAAACTTGAGCCTCAATTTAATTTTTAATTATTATCAATTCCTTTGCGGTTTATGTACTCTTTACATTATAATTTAAAATTTATAATATTAAACCAAATTTCAAAATTAAATTATCTAGAAAACTATAGAATGTTTTCAAATTTAATATAGACCTATTTTTTAACATTGGAAGTATAAAGAAGTCTCAATTTTCTTAAAGCAGAGGAATTTCCGGTGATGTCGGTCAGTTAGTTTTAATACGCAGAAACGGTTATTTTGACTCCCTACACACGTAAAAACTCTGAACATCAGTTAATGCAATCAATAATTATAAGTTATTTCACTTGTCAAATAATATAATAAGATCTCATATCCACTCTGTGGAATATAATAAGGTTTCATATCAATTATAATTAAAGGAATGCTCAGACACGATTAATGACAATTTGCGGGAGTACCGTTGCGGCTACTGGAGCTGCTTAAACCAGTATGGTAAAATTAAACAGAGGACCATACTGGTGAAAAAATGGAGTAGCAACTTTAGCGATTACTGGACTACTTTAGCCACCACAGGTACTACAGTGACTTTAGAAAAGTGGGCAAAGGGCCCGCGGTCCAGTGTTTTATCCGTTGTATGGGTCATCGCCATAGTGAATAGTCTTTTTAGTGCCATATGACCATAAGCACGAGAAACTTAATGAATCCACCACCAGTATGAACACTGAACTATACCTCAATCATGAAACTCGTGCCGACTCTTGGAATTATTGATAGGACGGGGTCATATTCATTCAACCCCGACTGCTATTTTGACAATAGGAGTAGCTACCACTAAATTGGCGATTGGTGTGTCTAAGATCAGCAATGCAGGTTTCCCATTATAAACCAGGGGTGCTGCAAATTTTGCGCTGGCAACTAGAATGGTGAATACGATAAACTGCATACAGTAGATGTTTATTTATTCTGATGGTAAATTAAAGTTTTATAAAACACATTAACAACACACAAACGTTTTATCGAGTAATTCCACAAATATTTCTCAATTTTTAGCTGTTTTTTTCACTTCATTTGAGATATTATTTATATGACAAAGATTATTTTATACACCAGAAATTTAGTAATTAATTTCTAACAGATTGATTGTTGTGTGTATATGTTAATGAATTTAAACCATTTCGATTGAAAATAATCTTTCATCGTTTGGTGATCTATTCGATCTCTTTCCACTCCACTATCGTTTCATCCAATTATCCGCTAGATCTCGTCTAAAATTCAGAACGCACACACATATCTTTGAATTCTGTATTTATCTAGTTAAAAATATACTGCTAGATTTTCGTTGGTACATAAATTTTTTGAAACAAAATTTTTACTGTTGTGTATATCATGTCCAAAATTCAATTTTTTCCGTGGTAAAATATTTATTGGCCGTTTTGAAACTTTTAAAAAAAATACTGAAACAACATGGATGAGAAACGAACAAGCTTCCACGCAAAAAAACTATTTACTTGCGTCGTTTTCAATTAAAAGTAAATATCTTAACGTGCTTAAAATGAAACAAAATTTTATAATACGAATCTTTGATATAGATAAATTGTATGAAATAATTGAGAATTATTCCATTGTAATTTATTAATTATATATATATATATATATATATATATATATATATATACATGGGAAACTGACTGCTTATAATAATTTTAACTTCCATGTCATTCTGTTCTTTATTCAAAGATTTTTTATTAATGTTTTTTTGTTTAATTAAAACACCAGTGCAACGAGGATCCATTCTAATGAGCCAGATATCTACTGCAAACTCAGAAAATTAGTGTTTTAGTTGGAGGCTGTGTTCAGTAAGCATAAAACAGTAAATTTTGTATTGTCTTGAATATTACTATACGTGACTAAAGAGTTCCTTCCAGCACAATCATTGTACGTAAATACTTCACCATCTTGGACCAACAACAACGGTCGTATTCTATAAATAATAGGCATGTGGATTCATAATTTACCAATTACCCAGTTCTATGGTTTGCACTTATTATTAAAACTTCCGTTGTTTCAAATCAACGAAAAAAAATATGTCACGAAATTCTAAAAAAATTAGCGGCCATATTTCATTGTCATTTAAGTTAGAAGTAACTTATTAAAATATATTCGGCCGATAGGTGTCTTTCACGTAATTGAAGACAAGGATAGAATAAGTTCACTTTGATATTTAATATGGACCTTTGACCTTTCATTGCTCTGGCATAGAGCAATAATGAATTTACTTAGCATAGAGCAATAATGAATTACTTATTAAAATTGCTCGAATTAACTTAAAATTCACCCAAATATGGTTCCATTAGTATTACGTGATAGCCAAATTTAAAAATAAATTATAACTGACATACGTAAACAGTGGAAAATTAAAACTTTATGTATATTTAAAAATATAACAATCATTTTAATATTAGCTTATCTAACTGGTAATCTGCTCAAAAATTAGTTAGTAAGAAGAACGTGTACATTTTTACATGCCCTTTCTTACATGTGCGCCTTAGTTATTGAAAATTGAGTTATATCTGGAAAGGCAATAATTTTGAAAATAAATAAATGTTCACTTAATTTTGAGAGTCTTTCCCTTAATTATATTAAACTCTCTTAGTATAGAGTAAATATTTTAACTGATATATAAATTAACTTCAATGTAAAAACCAAAATAAGTTTAGGATTTTCGTGAAGACCAGTATGAGTATGAGAAGTATATTTATCAACAGACTCGTCATCTTTTGTTAATCACCGTTAATATTATCAATTTTACATTATTTAACCCTTTGATATGCAGTTGTATCACTCTCTTACAGTCTTTGTATAACAGTAAATTTAATTTAAATTTTTGAATCAAATCAATAATATTTTTTTTTAATCAATTCAGTAATGGTTTTCCACATGGAAAATGAAATAAAATAATCAACAATTTCATCAAAGGGTTATCCAGGATAATCAAATCCCAAATAATGACAAATGGTTAAATTACAGTAAGTTCATTTTTTTACTAATAATTTTAATCAATGCTTTAAATGGTTGCAATTATAATGAATTAAAAAAGCAAACTGAGCTTGTATCAATAAGAGGATAATTTAGCCTTTTTTTGAGAAAAATCAAGTTCTGTGATACATTGATTTATTAGTTTGAATTTTATGACTAAGTTTTTTTAGCCTATCATCAATTTAGTTTATAGCAGCTTCTCATTATTTTATCTTTGACAATAAACTAAAAATCGTAACTTCTTGAAAATATATATTTATACAATATTGTATTAATGACGATTTTATATTAAAATCTTAATTAAGCGCGTTGTAAACGATTTAAACTTTAAATGATATGCGATATTTTTTGTACATTGATTTTTTTAACACAAATTCGTTGTTTTTCTAGGACATGATTAGCATTGGATCCATATTGAAATTGAATTTAACTACATACCTGTCATTAACATTTTATGCTTTAATAAGTTAATACACATTTTTCGTTGATGATATTTTTCATATCTAAAAACAAACTTTTTCATGGAAATAAACAACGAATTTTAGCTCAAAATTATATCAAATTAGACATCACCAAAGCCATTTTAATAGTGAATAAAATAACAAAAATACTAGTACTAAGTTTGAAATTTTTTTGTGCAATATCATTTCCGAACATTATTAAATTTTCAACATATAGCTGCGGTTAAACATGTTTGAAGTCAATGCCAAGTGAAATGTAGCACTCATCTGTGTGTGTATGTATATACGTGAGACAGAGGGAGAAGTATATAGAAAATTTATTTATGCTCGAAAAATATATTATACCGTATAATTTGCCTTTTATTATTTTATACTTTTCAGTGCATTTTACTTTTCAGTACATTAAGAAGAGCATTTAAAATGATAAAAACTGCGGTGCTTGTTTGAAGTCGGTTTAGTTTTTTTTTATATTTTTTCTTTTTTTAGTACCTATGAAACCTGCGGTACCAAGAATATCACGAACTTACGATGAATGAAATGATACCTTGCTTATAAAAATCGGTATAGACATTAGCAGCATGTTAGTGACCTTAATATATTCGTATACTCCTAAGTACACATATCCCTATACACACAAATATACGTACATAGGTACATACGGATAGATAAATCACATTTCTTCTTTGGCTTCTCACCCTAGTCAGTGTCATGTCTGTTTATAGCTATATATACTAACTACCTGGCTACTAATATTCTAATTATTTCATGTCTTCATATATGATTGTAAATATTTATTTATCTACCAATCAATATTCTACTGTCTTAGAACTTTGTATAAACATGTATAGAATTTAATTGCATGTACCTACATTAAGTATTACCTACCTGCTTCCGACTAATATCTTAATTATTTCATGCATTTGTTCATATTTATGTTTATTCGCTCATGTTCCAATGTACTAAGGTCTTAGTTGCTTCATATCTTCATATATAACTGTATATACTTATCTACTAATTTAATTTGTTTTTTCTTGCTTACATCAAGATAAGGCAAATTACTCCAGACTCGATGAGTTGACTCTTCATCACTGAAGAGTTCCTGTCACCACCTTCCAGCTCGATCATTGTACCCCAAGAGGAGATTTATGCCATCCTCAATCGTTTTGAAAACTTCAGATATTCTTAGATTATCATTATAACTACTTTAATCAAATTTGATCATGGTACCTATGTAAAATTATCATATAGCATAAGACATCTTGCAGAGCATAAATTTTAAATTTTTCCCTTAGTTAGGATCTACGACCAATACATAAAATTTATAATTTAAGATCGAAAAAATAATTTCAAATATGTATGCCTCTCCTTTCCGTTGACACAAGTAGGCGGATTTTGGTTTCACGTCAGTTATTTCTTTCAACATCGTTCCTTCCATATTTTGTTGTTGAAAAATATATGACCAGATTATATCAAATCTCATTTCAAAACTCTTAACCAGTTATTAAATAAACGATATGAAAATAAACCATATTGCTTTGAATAACAGCATATCACTTGTAAACTTATTTACAAACATTCTCCAAAACTAATATGCTGTAATTAGCGTGGAAGCTAATAATTGAGTTACCACACCAATAATAATTCTGTCTAACTTTATCTGTATATAGATTTATCATTATTATTGTAACGTGGTGGGTGCTTATGTTTAAGTGATCATTGAATAGAAAATTACGATTTAAAATAGGTGTACAGTGTGTCGTTGTTAGATCGCTATCGCTGTATATTGATATTTATTAGGCCATTTACTCATACTGGGATTATGTTCAGAATATGCCTTTTGATATTAATATAATTTTACATCTTAATCTATTTTCCTGAATTTCCGTTACATCGGAATTTTATTTATATCTTTGCTGATTTTTAATTATTAATTAATTAGTTAATTTTTTTCAGTTATACATCAGTCATTATTAATTAGTGACACATCACCTTCCCAATACTCATCAAGTAGATATTTAATTTTAGGGCAATACTTAGCAGAAAGTTAAAAGACGCCAAAATGTGTAACATGTTTGGTTTTTCTACGCATGCATGAAAGAAAATTTAGACGTGGAATAGAAAAAGTGGGAGAAATAAATGCGCGTCATATTTTTGGACAAAAACTTACTTTGGTACTTTCTTCAATCAAAAGTTTAACTTAACTTTATCAATATTCCTGATTAATAATACTAAGCATATCGCTTGTAAAAATAAGTTATTGATCATCCTTTTCCTTATATTTAGATCACTAGTACATAAAAAACTATTAAAAATATAACTTAAAGCACAATTTCAAATTAAATTCCTGCTGAATTACAATTAATAAGCCAAGGTGTTTATGGACCATTTTTCAAAATAATTAACAAAACTTAGTATTGAAATTAACAGGTACTGGCAACTTTTCAGAGTAGTTGATCTCGTGTAATATTACGTGTATTATAATTATTAATATTAAATGCCAATATTAGAGCCAAAGAAAATAAATAATTTAGTTGAAAAAATATTATGTGGTACGAACTTTTTCTTTTTAATATGTTAAAGTTTTCATAGAGATGAGGTAATCAAAATTTACTGTTAGGTTTTCAATTAATAATTTTTCTCACTAAAGTAATAAGAATGGTTTTGGATCAGACTTAATTAAATAAACTTCAAGCATATGGAGTGAAAATTCGTTTTGAACTTTAACTTAAACGTCATGTTGATAAAACAATAACGTTGACTGTATAACTTAGTTAATAACATTAATTGGTAAAATAGTAAATTTTTTTATTTTTCATTCAAATTTTATCAAAATTTATAAAATTACAAATTATGTTAATATTCATTCTACAATTAACTAAACCTCTTTTGTCGTTATTCTGAAAATATGAACCTGTTAGTTAATACTAATAGGTCTCAGGCCATTATTTTTAGATCGCAAGAGACTTCATTTTAATATTAAAATAAATAATTCGTAGTAGCTAATGTAACACAATTCTATTGTTTATTTTTCTTTCAATAAGTACCTAGACTTATTAGTCTATTAAAATTGATATTTTTATTCTTAACTATAGAAATATGTGGTATTTATGTGTTTTCCGTCTATCATTTAATAAACTTAAAATAGTAGTTAGACGTTTAGCTTCAAAAATATGATCATATTTCTGTGTTTAAATCAAGCAAATCTTTATATTTATTTCCTGCTTAGTTAAATTTAAAACAAAGTATATAGAATTTCTTCGACGCAAGGTTCAGGGAATTGTCTGCCCCAGGCCCGTGTACTGAATCTTAATTTCTAATTAAATTTTGTTCTTTTATGAATGTTTCTTTTTGGTTAATGCTACTAAATCGTGTGATTTACTGGGTATGAGCCTTTAAAAGTTATCTGGATTAATTATACGTAACCTTCTAACATCGTCTGCAATTTTTTTTTGTTTATCTTCCGATGTAAGCTTTATAAACCACAGTGAATTCAACAGTACAGAAGAACAAACAAGGTAATTTTCCTTCTCAAGATAATTTTTTTGTAACCAAGAAAATAATAAGTGATAACTTGCAATTCAATAAAATTAAGAAACACATTAATGTCTTTAGAAACTGAAAATGACTTCTCTACGAACAATGAAAAGGAGCGCCAATAAATTGCCGCAAGAGCCACATGAACTGCAAGTTATATAGCGTACAGAAAACATTGACATATATCTTATACCAGAAACATATTTTACTAAAGAAACGTTTATTAGATTCAAAAACTATTAAATTCTTACTCGATTACTTTTCTGTACATCGCTCATAGACATAGCGTTGTAATTATAAAAATGATAGCAAACATTTTGAAGAAGAAAAATATGTGACTTGACAATTTGATTAACAATGAACGAAACAACTAAACAAGAACTGAGAGTAAGAGCAATCTACTACCCGTCTGAATACAATACTCTTGCAAATGAATACATCATGATTTTGAAAAACTTAAATGTTCACTATGTTTTTTGAGGTGACCTGCCTTTGATCATTCTTCAATTAACCTAACAATTAGTGAGTAAATCATTGTGACATAAGAAAATTAAATTTTGATTGACAAATACGCAGATTGGAATTATTTTAATTACATACTAGAAAATGACATTGCCTGTTGGTACCGACTAGGATTATTGATCATTTAGAAAAAAATAATTAAATGCCTTTAGTATGGCTATCAAGGAAACTGCTTGGAATAGTAACTAGCGTACTAAAAGAAAATTAAATCTACCCCAAATAAAAATTGAGACCTATTACAAGAAAAACAAGAGCTGGAGTAAAATGACCTCAATCAAGGAGCCTCCATAATAGAAATTTTCTTAACAGAGCTATTGGACGACTAACTACAAAAATGAAAAATATCAAACAATCAACAAGTTTTCACAGTACTTACTGCACATAGTACAACTGAGTACTCACTCTGGAAAGCTACTAACAATATAATGTCCTAAGCCTGGTTATGATGTTCCAACAACAAAATAGAGTACAACAATCACTTTTGATAATAATACGGCAATTCTAATATCCAGATGATGAAAATATTTCAAAATAAAGTGCTTAATTACACTGTTAACGCGTCTTGATACGTTCGTATCTGTGACCTCCATTGCAATCTTGATGAGATTGAAATGGTAGAAGATAATATCAGGAGATTTGCTAGTTCACACCAAAAGAGACTTCAAAATCAACATCGATTTAGAGAGGATAAACTTATTTTAATTTGTTACATATTATAATACTAAGTGATTCAGCCAAAATATTTTAGTTTTAGACAATTCTTGGTACATTAAGTTAGAAATAAACTAGTCATTAATTGTGTAACAAATTTTAATAAAAAAATTAAAACATTAATCTTTTATGCCAAAAAACGATTTAAAAAAATTGGGAATGAAGAAGTAAGCTTAAAAAAGATGATATTTAGTTACTAAACAGAAGCATCTTTGAACGGAACGTTTACTGTTGCTTTTAAAGTCTAGCTTCATGTAATTTAAAGCACTTAGCTCGCCGTTACTCATTATAGCAAATTTTACAAAAAATATTGAACTGAAATATATTTCATGCAATATATTTTACCTTCATTCTGTAAAAATTTCAGAAACGGTTTTGAATTTGGAAGTAATATATTATAAAATATCCTCATCCTTTTATTTTTATGCAATGGAAATTCCAATAAGACCAAAGACATTTTAATTATCTTTATATTAAAAAACTTGTGAATGATTTTATTTTTTCACTTGAAACGTATTAATTATGTAAAATAAATATTGTTTGAAATTCATTCAAAGCATTACAAATGAATTAACCGAGAAATTCGGGGTCCTATTGCTACACTCTCCCTGCTTCTATTCATGTCACGTAATGGCTATAGCTGTTATATAAGGCAAATAATTGTAAATCAATTCTATAAAACATAAAATAATAAAAACCATCTACCATTCTGTATATTATGTTATTGTCAATTCATTCATGCTTATGAAACTTTGACTGAGTTTTAGAACTCCGTCCCTCAAAATAAAACATACATAAAAATGGACATTTATCGGATCACCGCTGGTTATCCATCCGTCTGTAAGTCTATCAATACCCCTTTTTCAAGAATGGTTTAAGTTGCCAAGTTGCAATTAGTATATTTTATTGAGCCTATAATCTACATTACCGTAAAAAATCACATTAGGTTAAAAGTAAAATTAAACTTGTACATTTCTAACACTAGATGGAATATAATAATGCTTAGTTAGTTAACCGACTCTTGCACATATTTTATTTCCAATTTTATTTCATTGATTTTAAGTAAGAGCTTGTTACACTGAGAATAATTTGTTTTACTGAATAAACCCATAATTCAAGAGTTTATATGTATTCTGAAAATAAAATGGATCCCACGCAATCAATTATTTTAAAAAAATTAATGGAAATAACTTTTATCAATGGAATCAAATAAAATAGCAATTCGAACCCAAAAGGAATTGATATTACAGTTACGAAACCAGAAAATACTGTGCTGAATGGTCGAAAAATTATGGAATCTTCAATGGACTCCAAACAAATTACGTAGACAGAAAAATGCGATAGTGCTATGAAAGTAATGACAAAACTGGTATCTATATATGAACAAAAGAGTAAACCATGCAAAATGTTGATTCATAAAAAGTTTTATCAGCACAAGATGACACCGAGTAACAGGGTAGCTCAACACATCTCAAAAGTTGAAACAAAACAGCTAAAATAAAATGGTGAGAGTGTTAGCGACATGGCCATCATAACAAAAATATTGAGAACATTGCCGCCCAATTATGGATAACTGCGACAAGTGTGGATATCTTCAAACTCAAAGCAGCAGACAATTCACAAGTTAATTGCTCGTTTGTTCGATGAAGAAACGAGTTTAGCAGGTGAAGAAAAACTAGAGACTGCACTTCTTGTTGCCAATAAAGGATGGGAGATAAAGCCAAAACAAAATTAACCAATGGCGAGTGGGAGCAGTACAAATCAATATAAGACAACCAAACATGGGTTTGAATACTGTAATTGTGTAAAGCAAGGGTATTTTTCCAGAGAATGTAGTACTCTAAGAAAATCTAAGTTTAGAAAACCTCAAACCTACTTTAATTGAAAATTCGTCAAAAGAGAGTGAAGACAACTTGATGAATTGTAACAATGATGACTTCACATATGAACTGCCTCAAGAATTAAAAGATTAACCAATATGGCCGCAAATTTAAGGCTACGACTTAATAGAAACTTTGAAGTAAACTTTGTCGAGCTATTATTGCTTTAAACATTTACAGATGCAATGAATAGTTCACAGAAAAATGAATGGCCTGAATCTATTAAAGAATTGTATGCACACAAAGAAAATTATATTTGGACTGCAGTTAAGAAATCTGGTCAGCAAACACTTATTATAAAGTGAATTTTTACTATTAAAAGTAATGAAAATAACCAAATAGTACTCTATAAGGCTCGTTTATGTTCACGCGGGTTTAGTCAGATCAAAGACATTGATTGTCAAGAAATATTTTCTCCACCAACTAGATATGATTCCATAAGAATTGTTTTTTCTACTGCTGCAAAATATAACTTATAAATATAACAGTTTGATGTAACAACAACATTCTTAAATGGGTATCATAAAGAAGACATTTTCATAAAAATACGTGAAGGTGGGGTGATGAAAGATAATTATGTATTAAAATTAAGCAAATCATTATACGGTTTAAAATAAGCATCTCGGTGCTACAACAAGAGTTTTAATGAATTTTTTGAGGAAATATGGTTTGTGCAATCTCAGGCAGGTAATTGTGTTTATGTAGAAAGTAGACAGACTAGAGTATTCAGTATGAGCTTCATGCTCTGTTGATGCTTCATGAATGAGCTTAATTGACTTATGAGTTTCAGAATGACAGTAATTGGAGTTTAAGACAAAAACATTAGAAATCTATTTAAAATTGGGACACATATTATTTGTCATTTAAAAAAGCTTTCAAGAACCTCCGAATTTAAAGAAATCGAGTGAAAATGTAATAATATTCTTTTGAAAGGAATCATGAATTCTTTTTAGTAGTATGTTTGCACCGGAAAAAATGTTAGTAAATAGTTTTCACATTTTTCAATATTGTCGCGAAGGATTATAAAATAAATGGTTTTTGAAGAACATGTGAAAAGAAACTAACACTCCCTTCTATACTTCGGATATTTGTGAGTAATTTGAATGGCCGATATGTCAAGTATGTTGAATACGTTTCAAATTTCATATAATCTTCACTTACGCCTACACATCGTAAATATTTGAAGTCATATTGGTATTATATATATCTTCAACTCGACAAAAAATGTTCAAGCAGTACAGACTAGAATATTTCTAATAATTTAATTTGACGATGCCCTTCTAACATCCTCAAACAAACAACTTTTCAAAGAAATAATTCAGTATTTTTTAAATAAGTTTTTAAAATATAACAATTAAATTTGAAATATTTTGAAGGCATGCAAATAGAGAGGGTAAATAATAGTACCTGAATTCACAAAGAAAATTACGTAAATCAAATTATTGATGTATGAATAATGCAAATTCTGCAAGTACTCCAGCAGTTGTTAATGTTGTTGCTGCAAAGAATATAGACAAAAATGCTATTAATTTTCCTCATAGAAAAGATCTAGGTTGCTTATTGTTTTTGAGTTCTGATCAAGGCTATTTCATTTGCTGTGAAAGTATTAAGCAGATATTTAAACAATCCAAGTCAACATGTCAATTCTATTAAAAGTGTCATTAGATACCTAATAAAAAGTAAAATTCTGGTATAAAATACGGGGAAAGTGGATATACAGATTCAGATTTCTGGGTGATGTAGATAAGTGTAAATTTATCACAAGATATGTTTTTATTATGAACGGAGAAACGATTATATAGTCCAGTCACAAATAAAAGACTATTGCTTTCTTCATAACTGTGGTACAATTTGTAGCTGCTTGCAAATATGCCAATGAGATACTGTGGTTGCAGATTCGCTTGCAATTATGCCAATGAGATACTATGGTGCAGCAAAATTATCATTTTATTACATAAAATATTGGCAATCAGAGCTCTGTAAAGTTGATTAACAACCCTGTTTATCATAAAAGAAATAAACATATATGTAATAAGAACAACTTTATAAAGAAAAATGTTGAGTTGGGTTCAGTTAAAATTAATTATGTATGAATTAAAAACCAATTAACTGACATTTTGACAAAAGCACTGCATACTCAAAATTTAAGTAATCAGATTTTGTTAGGTTAATATTTGATTTATTTATTGAAACTATTTTGTTATTGAATAGATTTTATTTTAGTCGGGGTATTAAATTAAACCCAAAATTAAACTTATACAATTCTAATACTAGATGGCAGTGATATGCATACATTAGTTAATTAACTGATTCTTCTTGCACGTGTTGTATTTTCAATTCTATTTCATTTACTTTCGACTAAGACTTTTGTTGAGAATACTTTGTTTCATTGAATAAACATATAATCCAAGAGTTTCTTGGTTCATTAGACAAAAAGGAACAGTCACGTTCCATCTTGAAAGTCAGTATAATGAGAGATCTTATTGCACAAGCAAAGTAAATAATCCAAAAATTTGTTTTCTGATTCCATGTGGAATTGTTTATTTATGTAAATAATTTGTATTTACACCTATGAAAGATATAGTAAGCATTTAGTGATAAATTAATATTATAAGTAGTTTAATTACGTTGTGAATAATCATTATTTATATACAATTTAATAATCACGTAATATTAAAGATTTATACGTGTCTAAATTTGCAATGAATACCCGTAGTGCGAATTATAATTGTATTTTATGGGCATTTTAATTCAGATTTTGATATTTTCTATATATATATCAAACAAACTAAATTTATAATATTTAAAACATAAATTCTGCTATTTATTTATAGATTATTACACATAATAAGTCGAGAAAAGATATATCCGTGCAAATAAGTGAACAAAATCAAATAACGAATTTCGATACTTGGTAGTAGTAGCACATTTTATGAATTTAACTGTATAGTTATACGTAAAATTGAGAATTGAGCACTTCTATCGTATCTATCGTATGTTTTACGAGGATTGTAAGTTTTATATTTCATGTTGAAAGTATTGTCTTAACTTATTTCTATCAAAACCATATTATTTACTTTCTAGAGAAATTTAAAAAAGCTACAATCTTTTACTAGTTTTGCAAACATGTTGCGGTTCTAATAAAATAAATGTTGAAATACATTTATTGTCATGACAACGAATTAGGGGAACGTGATCTATTATTTTGGTGTATTTTGTATACATTTGTTAATTGTAGAAATTGTGCCAATTGTTATTTAACCCGCCATTGGTGACCAGGTCTTATAGATCAGGGTTTCCAACCTAAGATTTGGTCAACCATTAACTAGTTATCCTACTTTTAGTCAGTTTAGGATTATTTATATACTTATTTTTAACAATAAAATATAAAAATTCAGTCAATCACAAATTGTTTATTACTTATTAAACAATTGCACTTACGACACTAAAAATACTACGTTTTAACCATATGTTTATAAACATTTTAAATTAGTAACAATGTTTAACTTTATCGACTAAAATCAACGTTTGTTAGTCTAAGAACATTACAAGCTCTTAGAAAATAAACAAAATAATATTCCTTCTAACAAAAAAATAAATAAAAACCTCCTCAAAAGTCACTCTTCTTTAGAGGCCAAACAGCTTCTACAAGAAGGCATTACATGCTCAAGGCACAATATTTCTCGCATTTTTGGCAAAATAATTTAGTTTTTCTATTTTCCGCCACCTAAACTCATGGCATCAACTTTTGCGTAAAGGACCAGCAGGACCAGGTTCATTATCAATCTTCAAAATCTCTGAAAGTCTTTCTTTCATCAGCCTTTGATAAGTTCACTTGTGTTCGTCTTTCTCTCTGATAAGGTTCAATAAGTTTCATGGCTAAATTCTCAATAAAATGACGGCGTTGCAGTTTTGAATTTTGATCATTAGCTGTATGTATCATCATCTGACTGTTAATAGTACTGAAATTCAGCTTAGCGTAAAATACAACCATAGGCCATCATCTTGTGGCTCTGGCACAATTGTAATTTTTACATAAACGGTCTACTACGTCAACTTCACCTTGGTGTCATTATAATTATTTAAAATTATTTCAGGTTTTTGAGTTTCCGTATCAACTTGAGCATTATTGTGCATAGTACTAATCAGCATGACATTCTTGCCCGTCTTAGAAACATGTGAAACCAAAAACCATATTGCTGCCAAAGCCAAACATATTAGACTTGACACTTTGACCAAGTAAAACATTGAATTCCCGAGGGATTTCCTTTTTGTTTTTTCCTGATGGTTCCAATCGTTGTAAGACTTTTCTGGAGCAATGCTTCAGCGTATACTGGTACAAGGGTATACTGGTGTACTAATTATCAGTCGTCACGTTACGACCAGTATTGTATATTGGCTCGCATAATCTTTGAACAACACCTAAGCCGGAATTATCTACATTGTATGGACTTTCACATGTCTGTTTATCGGCACAAATCTCCATGTTGAATGTGTAAAACATTTTATCATCACAGAGAGCTTAAATCTTTATACCATAAGGGTTTGGTTTATTGGGGATATATTGTCAAAATAAATATCTGCCACGAAAACTTTCTAATTTTTTATCAACAGTCACAAATGCAGATAAGAAGTAATTATCCTTGCAATTCTGGACAAACTTCTCAAATATTTCTCTAATATGACAAAGCTTGTCAAGTGCTTTTCTCTGATGCCTTATAGTATCGTCGTCAAATCTCAAAACTCAGAGCAGAAATGTACACCTCTGGGCAGACATAGATAGTCGAAATATCTCTACCGAACCACCATCCGTTCGAAATAACTCATCAACATTGATATGATTGAATTTCTTCACTCCGGATAACAATAACAATCCCATAAAATATTTTATTTCGTTTAGATTAGTCGATCTGGCATATGTTTTCCTGTTATATTTATGTTTTATGGTGTCAATATACTGGTTGGTATACTTGATAATTTTATCAATTATACTATGGTCAAAGAAGTGTTGCCAAATAATGAGAGGGTCCTTTACATTTTGCAAAGCCCCTATTGGTCCCGGTAACTGAGTTTTAATATTGTAACTTCTAGTACCGACTGATTGACGATGGGGTTCCTTACTCCATTTTGAACATTTGTCCGTTCCCAAGTAAAATGAAGAGTTGTTACCTAAAGATTCTCGGTCACTCAGATCCTCTTTGCTGTTCGTATTTCGATCTGATGCTAGATTTTCTGTTTCAACGTCGCTTTCAGTTTCGCTATCCGATGATTCTTGTGGGCTTTCCTCATCAGATCTTAAAACGTCTTGTAAAAGATCTTCAAGGCGACGCTGTTCTCTTTCGTAAGGCATTCTGGAACAAGGTATTCATATTTGAAAATCAAACCTGTGAATATTTTTAAAAAAATATCTATAAAATTTTACAACAATTACATTAAGCAAATACAATAAAATAACATAATAAAGATAACAGCAACTGTAGTATTAACTTTTGATGTTTTTCTAAGGTTTTTAAAATTCTTTGCTAAATTAATTGTAAATATGTTATTTACATGTTTGGTGACGCTGGTCTCACAGTTGTGAGCGGTACTAACGGTGTGGGACTTAAAATAAGGCAGCTACTCGCAATCGCAACCCGAATGAACGCTGGGCGAAAAAATTATTCGAATCTTATTTGAACGACGTATGTTGACTATTAATTCAAACGTCCTCTCTGTAATTCTACATTTCTATATCGAATTTTCTTAATTCAAACTACAGTTTCGCTATTTTCGGGTTTCCATGCCTGAAGATTCCGAATGAAAACCTGTTTTTCACGTCCGCCTGGCCATCCTTTTAACCGTCCGTCCGTTTTCTCTAGTATTTTAGCGTCTATACGAAACAGAATACAAGAAAAAGTTAAAGACAAAATTCATATATATATATATTAAATGCAGTGTTCTGGCCAAAAACTAGAAATGAAAAGCACACGTGAAAGAAAAAAAATGTCAGGCATGTGGAAAATATATTTAAAAAAGAACCCTTTCAGTTAACCACAAAATTGATTTTTTTCATTGAAAATCAAAGACTTAATATGCTAGAAACTTCGTATTTTTTATCCATTTTGTTACCATGTCCATATCAAACTACAGTTAAAATCATATCGCGTAATGCAAGTATTATTGTTAAACAAAACTAAATGCATAATAGTATAAGAGTAAAAAAAGGTATGAGCAATATTTCTAAGTATTTTTATATTATTTTTGTAAAACTCGTGATATTTTTACGTGTGTGAACGTATTGACCCATGAATATTTCATGATTTATGCTGCAAAATTATAAAAAATTATGAAATAGCAGTATCGGAAATGCACTATCACTACACACATTTAAAATTTGACTGAAAATTGCAAACATTTTTAATTCATTCTCTTTGTTTTTCTTCCATTCACACTTTTGCCTCTTTTCCCTACTTGAAAGGGGTCAAAGTTGTGAATAGAAGGAAAACAATTAAAAAAACCTTTCCCTCGTCCAAAATTGAGATCGTATATATATATATATATATATATATATATATATATATATATATATATATATATGTATATTATATATATATATATATATATATATATATATATATATATATATATATATATATATATATATGCGTTAAAGTTTATATGGATTGGTCGACTGAAAATTATTACGAATTAAAATTAAAATAATAAATATATATCATGAGTAGTTAACATACCAAAGAAGAAAAGAAGAAAGTTACTGGCATAACTACTTTTCATGTTTTTTTGTTTACTGCCAGTACCCAATATCTTGAATCAAAGTTGGTTTGCAACCATCAAATAAGTTCCATCTTTTATTTCGAATCTCATCAAATCATCGCCAGTTTTATAAGAGACCATCTCGTTAGTATAAACTTTCAAACTAAATAATTATTTGTATTAACCTACAACTATATGAAAATAGACTGCAAGTAAATTCAAGTAAACATGTATGTATAAAACATATACTCTCGAAATTCAATACTCAGTCGATGCTATAAAATACACGAAACTGCGTAAGCAAACTACAAACTTTATATCTAAAATTATTTCTAACTGTATTTCTACTCTCAAGTGGAGTCTAAAGAATTTTTATGTAAAAAATAATGTGTTTCGATTGGTATAACATGAGATCGTCACTTCGTCTAAAATGGAGGACAATATTTTCATCTACACTATGCTGTTACATCAACCATTAACGCATATTTAGCGGATGGCAGATGAGCTACAGCGAAATATCCGCTCTCTTTCTAAATTCTATGACTTCATATGCGTGAGTGAAATTTAAACAGAACGAACCAAGGAAAGAAATATACTGTGAATAAATGAATAAAATTGTAAACTTTAAAAGATTTTTCAACGATTTAAAAGAAGTAAAACCAATTACCATAAAGGTGGTGAAGAAATATATCCCAAAAAACGGGAAATTATAGAAATTGAATCAAACACGTAGCTGCTGATAAGAAAGATGGGTGTCAATATAATTTTTATAAAACCTTGCCAAATGTTCTATTATATTTTGTTTCTATTATACTTACGAAAAAAATTTTTGTTTCCACAGGATATTACGATGAGTTTACGAGTAAAAAATTGTCGTTATTTGTAGACAAAATTCATACACATAGTGAAGTGTTAAAAACAATAGACGTGTCTATCAAATGTACAAATGTGTCTATCAAATGTACAAATAGATATATTTCATCATTTAAGTTACAATATGGATATAATTCAAAGGTTTTTTCAAGAATAGGGTTTCTCCACCGGCTTCTAAACTATTTATAACTTGTTTATAATTTTCCATAAGCTAAATTTTTTATTATTTTTGTGCTTATATTGTGATTTAAAATATTAATTAAAATTTGTTTCCATATTTATTGATAAAAAAAATAAATCAATCAATATGTTGTTTATAAAAAATGTTTAATCAATATGTTGTTTATAAAAACAGACCAATAAATACGTTTTTATTGCTCTTAAAATATAATAATTCAGATGTGTGTAATTCAGATCTTCGTAAAATTCTAAATTACTCGTTGGTATACACATTTAAAGAGGAAATTTTTTCATCAGCTGAATTAAACAATGAATGGTTAGAACTATTTTTTTTAACAAATCAAATGTACAATGAAGTTGAATTATGTAGGTAATAAATAATATTATCAGCAACTCAAGTAAATAATGAAAGAGCATGAGCTAGCAAATAATAAATTCGCCATCTCCATTCATCGGTGTTAGCTCATGAGAAAGCAAAGGTGAATGTTTTCCCTTCTTCCTCAAAGCATGAACATATTCTTCTGTTGCATTATGTATATATATATATATATATATATATATATATATATATATATATATATATATATGTATATATATACACATATATATATATATATATATTTCTTTTTTTTTTTTTTTTTTTTCAATACTTTTTAATTTAATTTTAGGGATCATCCAGGGATGAGGATTATTGCTAAAATCAAAATTTGTTTTGTTGTAACTTTGCCACCAACGCTTGGTTACGCGAGACAAGAGTATTTTTTCATTCATCATCATATAAATTAGAAGTCGCTCCATATATATCTCACCAGGCCTGTTCAAAAAATTTCTATAAAACTCCAGGTATCGTTGGAAAAAGTAGTAGGTTTTAATAAAACGTGTACGGTAGTTGATCAAAGACTAAATTTATTTCTTAATATTAACCTTAGGTAGGTAGTTACAAACGATATCACATAGAAGGCGCTAGTAGTACATTAAATACATTATTTTGATATTAATTCTAACAGGTTTATTATTAACCAATTTAATAAAAATTTCAGTTATTTGCAAAAAATGAATTTGTTTAAATTTATTGACTCAAAATAGACGTCAATTTTGCATACTAATATATTAATCGATACTATACACGACTGTATCCAAAGTCGCTAAATTTATTGCTGCACAAGAGGTACTGAATTATCAATTATTTTAAATTATTAATTTCAAATTTATAATTTAAAATAATTAACTTCAAATTCATTTAAATATTAAAAGTGGATATTTTCTTATATTTTTTTAATGGAAAATCATCCTTATCGTCGAAATACATATTTAATTAATCAACAGTGGTCAAATCTTTAAATTTTCACAAACATTGATTGATTCTGTAAGACGCATGTGCAAGTTCTGTATGAATGTATTCAAATTAAAATAAAAGCACATGCCCTAATCTCCCTAACCGTACAGTCACGAAAGTGAGAGTAGTTATTAATTCAACATAAAAAATAGGTATCACTTTAGCCCAGATTTAGCAATCAATTAATTACAGATTTAACAAATACGAGTAACATATCAGAGCAAAGCTTCTTCACAAAAAAATCTGAATAATTAATGTGCTTTAATTACCCTGAAAGTTAACGATCGGGTAAGATTTTATTGATACTGATATTTATTATACAAGATAAGTTGTCATTGTACGTGATACGTACTCTCATCCCTTGAGGGTTCTACAAGATATTCATGAAGTTTTTAATCGTTTTATAATGATAAATATGTAAAAGAAACCTCGAACGTATATGCTATTGTAAAAAAAAGATTTTTGAAAATAAATTTTTGCAATGAAATCTTAGGAGTAGGTACAAAAAATAATGAAAAAAATGTATGGAACACAGAACCACCTAGTTATTCTGAAGTCGGTCAAAAATAGAATACCCAAAAAATATCTTCTTCCTATAAATATAAAGCAATCAAGTACTTCTTAACTACTGCCTACTGTGTTTTCCAAAACTTTTGTTTTATTTTCTGAATGATGTAAAATTAGGGGTGGATGAATCCAGATCATGAGCTGTGCGATTTAATTTTTGAAAATAAATTTTACAGAAGGCAGGCTACGCAATTTAATTATTATATATGAATCGTTCGTTAATAATATTAATGCATCACATATTTACTTAATTTAAGTCTCATTTTATCATGTGAACCTTCATTGTGATACTTGTAAAGACAAGATTACTAATATTTCTTTATAGAAATAAGTCTCCGTGCCCAAGGATAAGAATTTTTGGCATGAAAAAAATCTTCACGAGTTTCCTGGCCGATAAAGTTGCCTGAAATTTCTCCTTGTACCTTTTTTGTGTCTCAAGCTTGACTCCTGCTTAGGCTCATTAATTTAATTATATACTTTAATCTTCTAGTCATGAATACTTCAACCAAAATTTCAACCAAATTTGAAAAAAAATCTTCAAAATTTTTACAATATTAAAATAAGCATTTGCTTTAATGTAATGCAACAATAAAATAAGCATTTTTTGTATGTTTTAATAAGCATTCGCAATAATGTGAAAAATTGCGGAATCGCCTCGTATAGAATTTTGTACTAAAAATGACGTATCTTTTCCAAAACAAATCAAATAAACTTCAATATGTGCATACAAAAATTAATGTACTGAAATGTTTCTATTTTGAATTTTGCAGCCAAATGGCAAAAAATGAACCCTTATAATTTTGCCTTGTCTCCATATTCACCTGTCAGCAGAAAATTAAGATAAGTTTTTACAAACAGGTACACTTGTTTGAATTATGTAACCTCGTAGACTCGTAGACACAGCGTGTAGAATATTTTTGGAACACATTCCTCTCTCGAGTTTTCAGCCTCCGAAACAATTTTCAGTGTTCTTCCCCTCCTCTTCACTTCTAGCTTTTTAACCCATTAGGTTGAAAAACTTAAAACCATATTAACGGTATTTAAGTAATTTACATAAAATATTTTTTTCTTATTTCTTCATATATGCAAGAAAATATCTCATAACTTTATAGAAGTAAGACGACCTCTTACAAATATTGCCTATTACTTCTTTAAATAAGGGTTTTCTAAAAAGAATAATGATTCTTTTAAGAGGATACAAGTGTTCACATACGAGTACATAATTCATAAAAATTAATTTATTTTCCGAATTTAACTACCACGACCCATTTAACATGATCCAGTCAGCATTGTATAAATTTAGTTTTATACAGAGTCCGGATGACTAATCATTTCAGTCGTGTATCGAATTTTACCTATGTAAGGTTGTCTAACAAAGCAAAGCGATGTTTATTCGCGCTACTTGTTTTACCTGTAAGTTATGTAAACGTTATTAATATTTTACTATAAATTTCATCCAAAAACATGACAAATATTTTTGGTTTGAATATAAAATTAACCGTATAAAATAAAGGCAAAACGCCTCACAAAAACTTTATGTATGAGAAAACAACCGGTTATATCATTCCAACTCAGGTAAAGTGAGCTTTAAAAGCTTTTACAGCTCTTATGAGGAAACTTCCGCGTATGATAAAAATATTGCATTTTATGTTAGCATGTTTTTAACTTTATTTTCAAAGCTCAAAATTTAAATTTGAAAGTTAGCGTAATGTAAAAACTTTGCAATGGACACTTTAATTATGTTGGTCTTTCTCAAGGTAAAAGGTAATTTGACAAAATCTATTAATCGTCCTTCTTGTTTAAATGGTATTGCATAAATACATATTGAATATTCTCTTTAAGGAGATATGGATGAATTTCATTAAAAATACAAAAAGTTTTACAACAAGATTTATCTGCTCTTTGACACGGCACCACACCAAATTGAAATATATTGTAAAAGTATATTTTACATTTTTAGATGAAATATTTGAATATCAGATACACATTTCACCTAACTTAAACATAAGTAACTAAACTTCAACACAAGTAACATTCAAAGTTCAAACACAAGTAAATAATTAATAATCATCAAAATTTTCCTTAGTACCATATTCAGACAAGACGTAAGAAACACATATGCATACATAGATATAAATATGTGTGTGTATATATATATATATATATATATATATATATATATGTACATACGGATAAAATCAAGCAACAACCCTTCAACAACCTCTTTTAACCTTAAAGTGACTTGAGACTTTAAAAAAGACAGAACTTATGTCCTAGTACCTGGTACATTTCATAATTAAGCAATTGTTTCGTAACTTTTTAACTTTTCGTAACTTCAAAAACTTTCACACTTATTCTGTTTTTATATTAAGATTTTAATTTACTACTTAACACGTATTTCTGAATCATTTTGTTTAATTAAATGAAATCAAATTTCTTAACTATGTGCACACAAAACAAACTTTAATTACCTGTTGCTCGATTTGTTGTTCACCGGGTACAATTTGTTTGTACTGCAAAATTAATCATAAAACACACGAACGCCGCCGTCCCAAAGTTGCCTACTATTTAATAAAGGTTACCGTTACCTTCGCAGGTTTATTCTGAATAATAACATGTCAGCAGTAAACTTGTTTACAAATACACACACGAAAATTAATGGGCTTTAGTACGAAACCTGACAAATGGGTTGGCGAAACAAGCCGTGCTTGATTTAATCAATATTCGTGTTATTTGCTATAGAGTTGAGTATATGTTCATTGCTATATTGCGACAGATTTCCCAATTTATAAGTACTCGTAAATATTGCATTGTTATGAATTTGCTGATCGAAGTCCGGAACGTTGTTTATATGATACTAAATGTATAATAAACTTAGCTTAGTGAGATATCATTTCAAAAAAATTATTTGTTAAATATTGCGTAATGTGTGAATAGAATTTGGTGATGATAAGACGGCATTATTTTAAAATAAACCACATTTCCGTCCAGCTGGCTTATTGTCACAGTCGTTTTTTCAGACACCATTCGTGTATGATCTTGAAGTTGAAAAAGTGTCAATTACGTTAACATTCGAAAATATTTATCGTTTTACAAAGAAAATAAAATATTTTTATCTCATGTGTCTTATGGCGAGTGTATTTTCTGAATTATACGTAATTTCATATAAAAAATGTCTTCAAAAAAATTTGTCCACGCCCCATCCGAACTTTTCTTCGAAACCGCTAGTCGAAATTAAAAGAAAATAGGATCAATGAAAATTTTCAGGAAGTTTAATGACAAATATTGCAATAAAAATGCCATAGCTTTCATTTTACATCTGAGAAGGTTAAAAATGTATTTTTACGTCTGAGAAAATTAGTCTTATCAGGGAACAGGTTTATATTGTGGAAAATAATATTAAGTTAATAAATAGGTGAACAGAAATGCTATACACTTATTAATGTTATAGCATTTCTGTTCATCTATTTATTAACTTAATATTATTTTCCACTCAAACCCTCAATAGTACGAGTTCTACTCGTACTTATCACATTTCAAGATTTTATTAGAAAGTCATGAAAGAAACTTAGAAATGGGAGAGGCTGATCTGTTATAACAAAAGCGTGCCGGTACAAATGAAAAACGTAAAGTTATGGACATGGGTTCGGAAGAATTATTTTCAAATCATAATTTTCAAAGGAAAATTTAAACCATTGCTTAATGTTGACAACATTCTATTTTAATAATATTATGAAACCAATTCAGTGTCCTTGTATGAAAATGGCTATTGCAATATACAATCTCAGTAACAATAGCATTACCTGTAGGAAAGTAATTTTACAACTAAACCAAAAGTATGGTTTATTCCAAAAACTTTCACAAATTTATTTCTATATTGGGATTAAATAAAAGCCCCAATTCTTTGGTGGTTGCTAAACTGATCATTTTAAGAACAAAAGTTATTCCACCAAAATTAACGTTATATTCACTTGTGGTGTTTAGTCTATATATTTCATAAGTAATTGCAGATGTTTAAACTGCATATCTCAACCGAAGAACTGTAATAAAAAAATTGTATGCAGACGTAAAAGAACCTGACAAATTATCCTAATTTATAGACAAATTTTGAAAACGGAAAATAATCTCTTTAAAACCTAAATAGTCGAATTTTAAACTCAATGCGAAACCGATGAAAACCCCATACTCAAGCAAAATCAATAATACACTGTTATTTTACTGAATGTGTGTATACCTTTATGTTATACCACGTGGCACTTAAACATGAGCAATTGAAGTTATGTGTTAATCGTGGAAGTTTTAAATCATTGACTTGTAAGAAATTTTACAATAAAATTTATTCATTTTAGTTTCTAATATTTTAACGTTAAAATTTTATAAAGGTATGGAAAAAACAGGTAATTTTTAATTAAAATTTTGTTAATCAGATAAAATTTTACCTGCTGTTATACTTTTCAATGCATATTTTATTTGAATACCAATGATACTACTAAATATGTAGACTTAATACGTTTCTAGGACACTACATAAATATATCTTTTTCGGATTACTTTATATTCGTTATTAAACTAATGAAAGAATCAGATGATAACACGAAACATATATTAAAATAATAACTTATTTGTATATATAAATATATATATATATATATATATATTTATATATTTTCCCGCAATAATACAATGAGTATTTAAAACATATTTAATTTCTGGCTTTCTAGAAACTAAAGTGCAATTAAAGGTCAAAAGTGTAATTAAAGGTCAAAAACTATTATTGCACCATCACTCTAATCTTTTAATTCTCTTCATGCCCTTTAGGCCTTTTCCTCTGGGTTTATATTTAAAAAAAATCTAACGTATTTCTCGGACAACAGACTAATAGACATAATATAGTCAATATTTGTACAAAGCATTGTATTTTATTGTAAACTTAGATTATAACAAGAATTCAAGAAAGTTTTCTAAAAAAACTATTTTTCTTCTAGACTAAGAAGGTAAAATGTTAAGTAGAATTTCTTCTTTACAATTCCGTGATTAGGATTAAGTTAACTCTCATTAATAAAAATATAACTAATTGCGAAGTCACTTACAAAATTATTTGGTTTTTATTTGTGATATATATATATATATATATATATATATATATATATATATATATATATATATATATATTTATATGTATATATATATATATATATATATATATATATATATATATATATGTATATGTGACAGATTTATCGTCAATACCATTAAAATTGACATTATTCAATAAACTATAAAAATATCCCTATGGAAAATGAGAATTAGTTAGAAATAGAATAACCCATAAAATCTAATAATTCCAGACAAATTTATATATAGGGCATCAAATATAAAAAAAATTGTTATACATAAATTTCTTTAAAGTTACCATTTCTTATAACTGAAATATGAACTCAAAATTAAAATAATTAATCTAAAATAATGTCCCCGTATTCTGTATAACGCGTGTACTTTATGGTCGAGGACATGTTAACAATACTTTCTCTTTTACTTGTTCTACTCGATGTCATCAAAACTGTACTAGCCATTTTCTGGGATTTTCCAGCAAGGAATATCTCAACAATTGTCCACGCGATTCAGTCAATTCAACAGGCTATGTGCCCAGTAGCCTAAGTTTCCAAACAGTTCAACAAACCAAGAAAGTTGTCAAAAAACGATTTAACTTACGAACGTCCAAATTATCAAACTACCAAGAACGAAACAAGGTAAAAATATTTTTAAATAATTCACTAATATAATCGAAGATTAATTTACCGTGATAATTATTCCATGTTGAAGTCCGCAGTAAAAACTGACCTTAAACATGAAGAATAGTTGAACTGTGTCGAAAGTAATGAAACAACTTATTTGAAAGATGGTTTGAAGCCGAGAACAAAAATTAGTTCGTTAATTGAAACATAGCTTTATGTTTATTTACAAAAAGTTCCAATTTTAAAAGAAGTATGGAAAAAACTGGCACGAGCTTTCAAAAATATTGGGCTATCACGTCTCGTTGAATTCTTTAAAGAGCTGCGACAACTCTTGCGGAATATCAAAACATCCAAGACCACATCAGCAGAATATTAACACCGCATATAAACTGCTGTACTTCATTCATTCATGTATTCAAAAACAGCTATGATTTTATAAAATTATAAAGTAAATAAACAATATGTATACATATATATATATATATCTATGTATATATATATAAATATGTACATACATATATATATATATATATATATATATATATATATATATATATATATTTACATATATATGTCAATAATTGAATAATTGATAATATTATCTTAGGAATTTTGTCTATGGAAAAATAAATTTGTTTACTACCACAATAGGTGTGCACATTAAAAAATATGTATCTAGTACGAAGCATTTTATCAAACATGGAACTGAACTTTTAAACCATAGTGACGGTCACCTGTGTCCCCATAGGATCATTCACGTCCCAGGCAATGGATAATATTTAATTTTTTATAATTTCTGATTCTGTGAATGGATGTACTAACTTCTATAGTTAGATCAAATATTGTGCAGCTTATACTATGGCACTGGGAAGAAACTTTACAACTGTAGTGAATATGGTCAAAATTATAATAACACTAAATTTTTTCTCGCATCATGCTCCATATATCTAGATATGGGTTATTATTTCAATCGTTCATACGTGTCTATTAAGACTTAGGTTATCATACATAGTCACTAAAAATTTGAAGTATATGGGAATTACGCATCGAAGTGTGGATTTATTGATGCTAATAATAGTACTGTGAAAGGATTACGTTGCGTGCAGAGTAACGTTACAGGACACTGTGCTATTTTGCATCCACGCAAGTAAGTTAAGGAGAATGTTAAATGGTATATCGGTGAAAATAAAAAGGTTAAAAGTTTAAACTTATTACAATAAATTTTGAAATTATCAATGGAGCCTAAATATATAAAACATAACACTCTATAATGTGGCATATATTTTAGTTATATATAACAAGCACGAATTAAACTTCACCAGTACTCTGATTGGCATCGAATTCATTGTTTTCTTATGTTACCAAGCTAACATCTCATTGCATAAATTGAAAATGTTTGATTTTTAAAAATAGCTTTGAAATACGATTAAATTATTTTCATGGAAATACCGATTTTGATATGTAGATATAGATGTTTCTCTATACTTTTTATTTTTAGTATTTTACACGATTTTTTTTGTGCAAATCAAAATGTAAATTCACAAGTACAGTTTCTGATAACTTCTTATCACGCGTGTGCTACTCCTCATTATAATATTTTATTAAAAATATAATTTAGAACTTACAATTCTTAATTATGTTTAGTAAAAAGCTGTATTTTTCTTACTAATTCTACTGTAAAAAGAATTATAATATTTTAGTTTTGATACTTCCATCATCTAATAATTTTGCCACTTTAGAGTACGTATTTAATCCCTGAATGGAAATTAAACTTGTACGTGAAAATTAATCATTGCACGATAGATTTGAAAATGTAAATACGGTGACCTATTTGGCTAGCATGTACTAGTTAATTATTAAACCACAGGTTTATTATGAATAGCAATATGTCAACGACAGACTTACATGTTTACAAATACGCTTGAATATTAATGCACTTTAGTCAGTATGAAAGCTACGAGTAAAACAATCAAGTATCTGCACAAACATGTGACTGAATTTATTTATTGTCTATTTTTGTTACTCACTATAAGAAGATGATAATTTCCTAGCTGATTCATAAATATAACATAGTTAGTCCATCTGGTTAACATGCTAATTTGCGGAATAAAAATCCATTAATTGTTGTTGTTTGTTAATCTTATTTTCGAATAAATGTTTACGTTTGCTTTTTTACTATTACATATTAAATATTCTAACTTCAAATATACTCTATTGGGTCAAATAATTTTTCAAGGACATTAAATTACTTTTAGTTACTATTTCATTACTCTATTACGTTAATTATTATTTCTTGCAAAAAATAATTATTGCTTATTAAAAACTTAACGCTCGAAATTAGTATTTTTTTCTTAAAAAACCACATAAATGATCAGCTAAGATAAAAAATTATCGTTATCTCGTTTATAAATGTAAATATAATTTTTTTGTAAATATTAACAATTAATCTGTATTAGCGGCATTTGTCTATTTAATAAATAATGCTCTCTAAACATCACCTACATTTCAATCTATATTTTAGTAAGTTCTTTAATTATCCAACTCGATATTATCTACTCACAATCGTCGAAAAGTGCTCTATATTAGCAAATATTTAACAAATAAGAATTCTACATATAAATCTAAGATTTTTTTAAATTAATGTATTGGTTTTCACAAAAACTCACCAAATCGATGATTCGTATCTAACATATGTTTTTTTACAACTTCAAAATTCATATAAGTCTTTGTTTTGCTATCAGATTCACAATTTGTCTACAAAGGATGTTCGCTCGTTCTATATCCAACCACGTTATTAAATACTACTACTTATCCACTGCTCTGTGCACGTCTCTTTTTTGGTGGGGTTTTTCTCCAATGAGAATGTTTCATCTAAAGATTATCCTTGATAAGAATAAATATGAAAGTAAAATTTGGACTAATTCTCTACAAGTTCAATGTTGAGAGTAAGGAGAGAAAGTCCTTTCTTCCGGTATAAACCCTAACGTTCGTAGATATGTACTTAGTGGATAAATTAATTTTTGCCAATTTCCGTAATATACTTTAATTTAGAATATAGAGTAATCCAGAAAGCACATACACACAAATCTCTTCGCGGCTTCCTGAACCAAAAGTCTTCTTCCCCTCCACCCGCTCCTTCTACTAGCGCCCCGCCCTACGCACAGAGTGTTACCAACAAAATAATTTTACCCACAAACTCAAGGAAATCGACGCATATAAATATATCTGCTCGCGGTAGTACGATACATATTTCGTCATTCTAATATGAGATTCCGTAATGGAAAATGAAACTGCTTAATGTATGGAAGTAAATTAACTGTGAGTCAAGATATTGGTTACTGGTACTAGTTACTTTGAAAAATAATTACATTATTGTTCAGGTCAGAATCTGATAATTAGTTCTAAAGATGAATATTTTTATATATAATCATCTATAATTTATAATATTTCCTTCATATATAATTTATAATAATTCCTTAACAGACGGAAGTAAATCAATCTTAATGAAACTGCTTAATGTATAGTAGTAAATTAACTGTGATTCATGATATTGGTTATTGGTACCAGGTACTTTGAAAAATTACTAAATTATTGTTAAGGTCAGAATCTGATAAACAGTTCTAAATATGAACAATGTAACTCCTTAACAGATGGAAGTAAATCAATCTTGATTTCAGATATTTGCTATTGCTGGTTGTTATTTTGCAAAATAACTACACCATCGAACACATAATGCCTGCCACAACCATCAAAAAATTAATTTCAACTACGCGTAACGGTACTCGCAATCATTTTTTTTAAAGTTTATTTTTTGGAGGTTATCTTTATGTTTACTTAAACAATGCCTATGTCAAATACATAATGTAAAGAGAATATGTGATAGTTCAATCGCATTATCGTGAATTCCTTTTTTGGTCAGTTCATTTTTTAGTCTCCATATCAGTAATATATCCGTTACGAATGGTGGATTTCACTATTTAAAAATGTTAAAATAGGAAAATAAATTCAAATAACAGTGATTTTGAGCGAGTGAATTTATTAATATTTCCTATCGAAATATTAATAAATTTATTAAACGCAAGTATAACTCACAGAGTTAGGGTTCGTACGCATTTAAACGTATATAGTATTTCTACAAAACTATTTAAATTATTAATATTATTTCTTAACGGACATAACTATAAATACATTGCCTAGTTTATTTTTCACAACTATAATAAATATAAAGTTTAAAATATAAACTTATTTTGCAATTGATTTAAATAATTTTGTCATTTTTACATTCCAGTCCCTTATTTTCTTTAAATAATCCTTATCAGTTCGAGAAGGTCAAAATGTCATTCTAAAATACAAGAATAAATTTAATGTAAATCGTGAGCCGATGCTGAAACTTATGGTAAAAAATATTTTTCAGCTAAAAATTTCTGGTAAAATATTCTATAATGAATAATAAAAATCTGTATATTACTAGATGAATGTGAACTTCAAAAGCTTTAGTTTCCGCCCCCGCTCGAAGATACTTCAGCGTAATAAATTCCGTTCATTTTATGTAAGTTTTCCTCTTTACTTTCAAACTTCTTAAATTATATTTAGGTATAAAAATGTGTACGAAAAATAAATCATTTAAGATAAATGTTTCGCTTATAACTTTTCTCTTTAAAATATTAACTGCACAAGAAGTGTATTTATTATTTAGTTTTTAATTCGGGGTACTATTAATTATATATATATATATATATATATATATATATATATACATATATATATATTAGAACACAACATTGTCTAAATTTTACGTGTCAAGAGGAAAAAAGGCAAAAGGTGTGAACGGAAAGGAAACAATGAGTTCGAAGTGTATGAAATGTATGAAATTTTTAGTCGATTTTTAAAAGTGTGAATTGGTAGTGCACTTCTGCCACTGGTATTCCACAATTCGGCAGCATAAATCAAGAAAGTTTGTTCATAAAAAGAGATGCATTTTTTTGTAAGAATGCATAGGTTTTCCTAAAGTAAACCCAGGCCATGGGTTTGTCTAAAACTAAGTCATACATTCGCCGACCTAAAACTATCATGAATTTCACAAAAATGCTTTGAAATATTGCTGATAACTATTTTACTCTTACAGTATAATACATTTACTTTTTGTTGACAATAATTCTTTAATTACGCATTATAATTGAAACTGAAGTTTGATGTGGACATGGTAACAAAAATAATAAAAAATACCAAGTTTCTAGTCTATCAAATCATGGTTGTAAATGAAAAAAAAAACAGTTTTATGCTGTACTTAAAAAGTTTTGTTAATGTTTTTTCACGTACCTAATGGTTTTTTCACGTCTACTTTTCATTTTGTAATTTTTTACCAAAGAACTATGTTTATTACGTATGTGTAAATTTTATTTGTATCTATTTCTCCTATTCTGTTTAGGCTTAGATATTAAATACTAGAGATGAGAATGGTGGACAGACGGTTCAACGAATGGACAGGCAAAATTGGCACTACATCAGGTTTTCTGCCGGAACCTTCGGGTATGGAAACCGGAAAAAGGAGAAAATGTAATTTGAATTAAGAAAATTAGACATCGAAATGTAGATGTACAGGAACAAGATTTTTGAATTAATATCTAAGATACATCACTCAAGTTCTAAATAATTCGAATGACACTCTAGACACTCTGTTATAAGTTCTATTCAGAAATTAATATTTTGATTGTGCATGCATGCGAACGTGCGCGCGTGCATGAATGCATGCGTGCATGCGTGCATGTGTGCGTGCGTGCCTGCATGCGACCTCGGCAGAGAGTTACAACCGTTTTTTTCGGGGGAACCAGTAGGTGCAAAACTTGAAATTTGGCTTGCTAGTAAAACATTACGCACACATAATTTCATAGCTTACACCCAAAAATATTAATTTCGAAATTTTTGGGAAAGGGGAATATGGACTGGAATATATTGTAAATTCCATACACAGTTTGCGATACCGTTTGAATCGGCTAGTTATAAGGGTAATTATTTTTAATAATTTTAAATATCATATTTTCAGAAATATTCTAAAAAATGCGAAAAAAATATAGTGAAAATAATGCATTCAAATTCTCTAACTGCTGGACCCAAAACTAAGAAAAATAAAGGTTTTTAACAACCCATGGGCTATAGTTCGAATTGTTTATATATTTACAATGTTTTTACGCCTATGAGCATATAGTAGGCAATATATTTGTGTTTTTCTATATTCTTAACCAATTTTCTCAGAAATTATGCAGCGTAGAAGCAATGAAAAAGCAAAAATGAAATTGACATAGTAATGCATCTTATTAGCCCATGTAATTTATAAAAAAAAAAATTTAATTTTTAAAATAAAATTTAAAATCGTAATAAATAAAGGCCTAAATTTTATTTTAAAGCTGCATATCTTATGGATACTGTTCTCTTGTGAGGTATCCACAAATATTTTAAATTGTTGTTTGGGTGAATAGCGTCGAGAAACTGGTTGTTCGATTTGATTCAAACCAAACGACCATTAGGTGTTCGGTGACAAACGAAAATATGTTTCACATTTTACATGAAACTCGTTTGGCTCTCGATTATGGAGGAACAAATACTTAGAAAAAACATAAAAACACAGAACTATTAAATGAATTTATTTACGACTACAAAAAAGGAATTTCCCACTATACATTCAATATGATATTTTCATTTACATTATCCAGATTTATAAAGATAAAATCCGAATTACTCTTTATTTAAATTGTGTTTCGGACTTTATCCAGCGATCTTGTTTAATCTTTAGTCTCTCAGAGTAAATCTTATTTCTCCGCGCTGATCCTAATTTTATTGTCATTAATATTACAAACATGTATTTTTCCTCCAAAAACCTGAGAAATATTTGTGGTTTATATACACAAATAGTTTAAAAACATAAAATAAAGATAAAACACCTCACAAAATCTTCGCATATGAGAAAACAATCGGCAGTACCATTTCAACTCGGGTAAAGTGGATTTAAAAAATTTTTTATTCAAAGAAATTTCTATTTAATTTTCTCTGGATTCATAAATATTTTATCAATCTCTCCAGCTTATATTTAAATTTGCCCTGATCATAAACTTAAGAATGATTAAAAATAGTATTGCGAAATCGAAATAATGAAAACTAATCAGTAAAAGTATTTGCAAAATGCGTTGTGAGCGATTATTCATTTCAGTTTGTTTAAATATTTTCGTTATAAAGAAACATCAATTTTGCATCAATGCAGTGCTAATTAGCTATTTAATTTCTTGATTTACTCAAATTGACTTTACCAAACGTACTGATATCCATATTGGAATTTTTGATGAATGCAATTAAATCGAAATACGTAATAATCTATGTTTATCTACTCTTTGATATAGTATTAATTCACATTTTAGTAAATTATGTAAACCTATATTTTACAGTTTTACATAAAATATTTAATTATTAGATATGCAAATATCAGTTACACGTTTACTGCAACCTAACTGGCGTTAGTTAAATTAAGCATTAACTTCCCACCTAATACTTTACTAATGAAAGTACTAAAACATTCCTGATATTCCTATTCATACAAAATAGAAAGAAATAACAAAAACAGAGTAAAAAATAATTGAATGCGTTTACGTACATAGGCAGATATAGTTAAAGGCGAGTAACAACCTACAACGGGAAACAACTATTCTCAAACTTAACACTTAATGAAAATGATTCTTGGAAGTAACTTAAGATTATTAATAAGTGGAATACCAAGTTTTGTTTTTGTTTATCCTGGTATATTGTGCCATTATGCCTAGCCTAACCTTGTTTTATCTCATGATTCATTTTTAAAACTTTAAAAGGGGAAACAAAAACAAGTTTTTGTTTTTTTGTCCTAAAAATAAGTTATTAGCAAATGTGATGCGACTTCAACAAAATCAGGCTATTTATTAAAAAAAAACTTTTATTCTCACACCGCTTTTAGATTTTGATTTTCACCGGCTACTGGACAAATAATGCCACTGAATAATTTTGTTATATAATTAACATGATGTATTTAAAATTAAAATGAAATGTTTGCGTGCATTTAGACATAATTAATATTAAACACTATCAGATCGATTTGTCTCTCACGGGGAACAATTTATTTGTATTGGAAAATTCGTCATAAAACACACGATCGCCACCGTTGCGCAGCTTTTGACTAATTAATAAAGGTTTCCCTTTGTTCTGAATAATAACATGTCAGTTTACAAACATACACACATGAAAATTATGCTTTAGTATGAAAGGTAACAAACAATTCAGTTGGTGAACCAACCCGTGCTTCATTTAGTCAATACACGTATTCATTACTGTATTGCGGTGGAGCATCCAATTTATAATTAACGTAAATATTAAATTGTTATGGGTTTACTGATCGAAATCCAGAACGTGGTTTATGTGGTAATACGTGTATAATAAAAACGATCTTATAACCTTGTTTCGTATCATGCGTGATAGAATTTTGCCGTAAGCTTAATGAGAAATAGCTCAATGAAATAGAACTATTATAGAATAATCATTCATGCTATTCACTTGTCCGGTCGTATGCTTGTTTTCCTTTCAGGAACCGTTCGCGTAGACAATTTAAATTTCGAAAAGCGATAGCAATATTTACTTGCGTACTTCTTTGATAGATAATAAAATATCCAGAAATGTTTATGATAATATTTTAGAGGAGGCAATTATGACGAACAGGAATATTTTATGTATTGTCTCATTAAAAAAACCGTTATAAGTATATTAACAGTCATTTTTTCAAATTTATTTGTAAAATAGCTCTCGAGATATTACTGAAAACAATAAAATATATTAACTTACATATATTTCAGTAGTTATTACTCAAAGATATTATTGCACATATTTTAGAAATGATAAATAAAATATTTTTATGTCATAGGTCATGTAGGATATAAATTATTTTCTGAATTTTATGTTAAGTAATTCTATAGGTATTGTAAAAAATTACCATTGAATAATATATTTGTATCCGCCCTCCCGTTCCTCCAAAAGTGCTAGTCAAAATAAGAAAAAAAAAAGGATTGTTAGTGAATATTTACCTGAAGATTAAATAAATTGATAAGAAGATACGGTTATATAATGAATAAAACGCATTCTTAAAAAGTATAAATAAACAGAGACGGATATAGTCTTAGAAAGTAAAGGATGAGAAAAACAATATCAAACATGTTAAAACAATACTTTTGTGTTGTATAGTCTACAATTTTTTTTTGCTTTTGTGATATTCCCCTAAATTATTTTTTCCATAAATATCTTTAACTGACAGGCATATTTCCATGTTTCATTATACATACGTGTAGGCAACAGAGCACGGAATAATCAAACGTATACGGCCTACTTCTAAACTTATCAAAGTGATTAAATTACAAATATTGACAATAGATTAAAAATTTCGAACAAATGGAGGCAATAAAATAAGCTTGTATTGAATAAATGCAACACCGAAAAGTTTTACGTGCAGAAGACGACCAAAACCACATCAGCCCTTATGTATCTGCCCCAAGATCAAGTCGACATGGTCAAAATTATAGGCTCTGTTCTTTAGACATTGTTAAATATACCTTTTACAAAGAATAAATGTCACATTTGTTCATATTTACATTTTAATACACGAAGAGATTTTAAAAACATGACATTAATTAAATTCTTTTATCGTATATTGACTGACCACTTTGTGTGAAAACTTGCTTTAATATTATATTTAATTTCCCTTGGATTATTATTAAAGATATTTCATGTTTAATAAAAATTGTGTTTGAAAAAATATATTTAAAATAAAATTAACCTAGAATTTGGCAAAATTATGGTCAAAAAATAACATTTATTCAAATGAGGTCAGGTGTGACTACAATAGTAAAACTATGGCACGGTTACAAAATAGAAAAAAGTAAATCTATCGACCATCTGTTGTTATATTACAAAAATATTTAGGCGATTTCACATCAAGAGTGATAGACTTATACGATATACAACAGAAAAGAATAACCTCTAGAGTGCGAGATGTTGAACAACGTCTTTATTCTGGTACTCACCTTTCTCTACTACTGGCGTGCAGCGTGGCAGTGACTTTCTAGTTTATGGAAATCATTTTTTCTCATTACCTGCGTAAACACTTTGCCGAATTTAGTAAGGGAGACTAATCTATATTGGACCGCTTTTGACATGAGGACACATATCACCGAATCCCTTTAAACTATAAAAATGAAACATGACTGACAATATAACTTGATTCATTAGTTACACAATATCAGTGGGTTAATATTGCAGCATAATCACAACTAGTAAAAAATAGTTATTTATTTAAGGTTATCCTTGGGGCCAATTAACGCAATCTGTATCTTAAGTTGGACTACGAGAACCCCAAATTATATTATGTCTTAAAAACATACAATTAACAAAAAATATAAACAGTTTAGGATCATTATCACTTATATTTATTTTTTAAACGTAATCTTATTTCTATTTGGAAAGATATTACTTTATGAAGTCTTTCGAAATCTTACTTAGTCAACGTGAATACAATATCTTGAGCTTTTTACCAGATTGTAAAGTCATTATAAACTTAGAAATACAAAATAATAAATAAGAATACCTCTTCTCATGATAACAATAAAATTAATTTAAGTAATTACCACGCATGTCAGGGTTTGTGGTGCAGGTCTCATGTAGCCATCGCATGCATGGCATGCATTGTAGCCACTTCACTTCGGGTCCCCTTTTGTGGAAGTAGTGCTTACCGCACGAAGCACACAAACTTTCATCATTTTCATCATCATAGTCGTTATCTAGTTCAATTACAACATTGGAATCACTTGACCTGCTGGAAATTGACGTTTTTCGTTTCATGTTCTTTTTTACTATTTTTTGTTTCGTAGTTTTAGATGGGCCTTGTTTTTTCGCTTTGCCAGTTTTTCTTTTTGCTGCATACTTTTTTCTAAAGACAATTTATACGGGGTAATATTATTTCAGTCACTTTTGGTACAGCTCTTTTTTTGATCTATTTTCTGGTATAGGTGACAAAACTGCCAGTGATTTTGCAATTTTCATAATTGACGTGGAGAGCTGGGGTTCTATTGTATTGTGCGATTGATTTTCATAATTTTTTTTTCTCTAGTAGAATATGAAGCTACTGAAATCAATTCCTCTCCCAATTCATTTTGTTTTTCACTAAGGGCCTCTGCTGCTCCAAACAGGTATGATGGAAAAACGTTCCTGTCTACTGATCAAACTCCAGCACAACGCAGTCCGTTTGTCACATTGCTTATGATAGCTGCTCATTCGTAAGCTTCTCTAAACAATCTTACAATTTGATGTCGAGTAACTTGCCTTCCGAGGTTTGTCCGAATCAAACTTTCTACTCCTTGTGTGTGAAAGGTGCTTAATGGCTTCAAGAATGGCACATCCAAAGATTGCAAGGTATGCCAGGAAGTTGAACCATAATCATCCCATTTTCTCTTTCCAGCTTTAGCGCTTCAAAGTTCCTTGTGTGGGTTGTAAGCCTATCTAACAGAAGCAACACCTTTTTGCCTTGTGTCGGCTTTGCAATGTTAACGAAATGCTTAAGCGACTCTACCAATTATCTTTTATTCCGAGTTCATGTAGCCCGTGTCCGAGATGGTGACAACGCTATCGCACCATCATCTAATTCTGGAAAATTTCTTTTCTTTTGAAAATCAACATCGGTGGAATAAATTGACCAGTTTCACTGATACAGCATACCGCAGTTGTATTGATCCCGCACTCACCACTTCTCACCCATCCAATTTGTCTTTTACCTTTTAATCCCACAAATTACTGGGAGTTTTTGTACTGCCAAAATACCAGTCTTGTCTCCATTAAATATGCTACTGGCCTGGATTTAATTATTGTCCACAATCTTATCAAGTAAATCCTAAAAATGGGACATATTCTCACCATTAAATCCTTTTACCTTATTAAGTGAAGTATTCTCCGGTTGACCAAGGCTGATATCTTTTTTTAAAAACATAGAACCAACGCTAAATTGTCATCTTTACTTTTCTATTAAAGAAATGAGGGATTTTGTTTTGTTATGTAATTTGATAAGCTAACCAGTGCACATCGTTAATCATTAACCCAAACTTATGGTTTCCAGAAAAAAAGTATCTACAAGCTCCTTTTTCTGTTCAATAGAGAAAACTGTACGTCTTCCTTTGTATGTAACATTATTTTTAGCCATTTTATTAAACCGTTTAACGTGACACAAAATGTTTGCTTTTAGCACTTTGTATTGTCTGGAAATGGCATTGATACCCATCTCTTTTGTTTATAATCTGACAATGCTCTTTCTAAACCTTTGGCATTTCTTTTTTAATATCTTTTTTTACTCTCGCTATTGAATGCATAGTTGCATAGAATGGATCGATAAAATTTAGGAACTCGTGAATGATCCAATATACACACCATAATAAATTAACAATTCTTCATAAAAAAATTAAAAACGTAATCTCTACAGATTTCTTTCTTTTCTTTCCGCTAAGCACTGTCAAATAAAAAGTTTGAGGCTAATAAGATGCTCCACTCAGATTTTATAAGGCTTTTAAACATATTTATATTAGTATATAAATTTTTACGTGCGTTACGTTTTGCGTAAATAGAAGCGTGAATTAAATGTGAAGTTATATTTTCTTTTTTTTATCTCATCTGTGTTTACGTGATTTTTGACGAAATGAAATAAATTTTTGGTATTGTTTTTGTTATGTATGAAAAATAAAGAAAAATATGTTTAAATGAATTTAATTTGAAACAACATAGGATTGGAACGTACGCGTCAAACAAATTAAAATTTTGTAAATTAATTTTTCGTATACATATAAATGAATAAAAAACGATACATCAAATCTATATAGGCATAAAATACACAAAGGAATTTTTTCAGAAGAGTTTTTCTAGAATTTCCTCTTTTTTTGTATATCTGAAATGTTTCCAATTTCAGATATCCAAAAAAGAGGAAATTCTAGAATATTTCAAATGCAAGAAAATCAATATACTCTTTCAAAAATATAGGGTATTTTTAGAGGTACCCTCTATGTGGACAACATGATCGGGGCTTATCAGTATATTTTCCAGAAGGAAGATTTACTATCGACCAGATTTTTATTCACTACGTATACTAAAGAAAATAAAAAAATTCCGAATTGATACTAATTATCTATTTATAGAACTCAGAACTGTATATTTCAGCGTAAATATAAAATTACTATTTGGAGCTATGAAAGAGCTGGATTGTGATCAATCAACCTAAGTAACTTGTCACATTTAATTCTCTCACGTACTCTATATTAGAGATATACAAAAATGAGTTGACATTTGAGGTATCCTCTCTGAATTATTACAGAAAAATTTCATTTAACAGGGAGAGGTTTTAGACATTTTGATGTTTAGTATCTTTAGATTGCTTAATGTTTAATAACTTCGCAGAAAATCATGAGAGAATCGAAGATCAATAGCACAGGAAGCATTTTTCATAAAACGGTGAATTTTGTTTGCATAAACAGACAATATTCATATTATTGCAAGAATACATACAGATTTGAAACTTACATTTTTAGCTCATAATTAACGAAAGTAAAATCAAGTATATGCATTTTACAAAGAACCGATTCGTCCACCGATTTGCTTTGTTACTTATTTTGTTGGTGCTGACTAATAATATTTACGACTCGCCATCAGATACTGGTAAAACATCGAATTTTAAATCTACTCTGCGATTAAAAATATAAAACTCGACATATCTTTAAAACGTTTACAAATAAAACGATAACACACATCGTATTTACTATACCGTATACTTACTATAATGCTCTGTGAAAAACGCAAGCACTCTAGATACAATTTATGTTGAACTATCAAAATCGAAAACGATAAACAAATTTATGTAAAGCAAGGGCGTTTGAGTGATGAAAACACCATAAGAATTTCTCTTGGCTGAGATTTGTATTAAAACACCACACTATGTTAAGTGTAGTCGTGTTCTATTACGCTGAAGCCAAACTGCTTCTATGCTATTAGAAGCAGTTCGGCTTCAGCGCTCTTGCTTGCATTCCACAAGAAATTAGCAAGTTACATAGCATTCCGCAAATTGTCGTCACTGTAGTGTGTTGGTTGATCATAAGGCATAAGGCCTTTGACTGCGCTGCGCAGCGGGGGAACCCGGGTTCGATTCCCGGTCACTCTTCACGCGGGGTGAATCGGGGTTCTGGTGGGCTATAAGAAATTACTCTCGTTGCAATAAGTGCGCCATATGTATTAATTACATACATTAATTTACATACATAAATAAATAATAAAAAATACATCTTCGTTGCTGTATAGCGTGAACCATATATTGTAATTAAGTTTATTTTTTCTCACGATTGTGATAAGGATATAAATTTACTATTCAAGACAAAATATAATGACTTATATTTTGGTAATTATCACGCCAACTATGGGGTATAGTAAGGAAAATAGAGTCAGGAAATTTAACTAGTATTAAAGTTCCGTACGCCGGAAACATAATATTTTCATGCTGCTTCATAATTATCGATGATAATAGTTGATAATTTTGTAGTTAATTTCAAATGAATGCTGATACTGTTATATTATTTCTACCTGATAAAAAAACATTGGGCCATTATTTCAAACAAAAAATCTTGTTACTCTTAAACGTTCATATGTCAGTGGAAATTTCAAATATAATGGCTCAAAAAAGATAAACTTTAATTAGGAATTACGTAATTAAAACGGCCACCACAAATATTCAAAGAGATTACAAAAATTATCATGGTAGCATAATTAGCGACAAAAAATACTAGGCAATAAATTAGTTTTATACAAAAGTGCAAAAAAAATTACCAAGGAAACATTGCACCAATGTCCTATTGCTGCGGTTATTTTAACGGAAATTGTTTTGGGTGTTTAATGTGTATTCCAAATAAGAAATTATACATGTATGGTAGGTAATAAAGTCAACAAAAATTATAACTCCTCTTTGCCTTAAAATTACACAATTGAGAAAAATATGGAATTAGATGAGAATCACAGCTTCAAAAAAAAATTAAATTGCTTTATTATATTATTATGAACTTGTCATAACACACAAATTCTGATCACACATTATGAAAAATTAAAAAGTTATTAATGAAATATTAGGCCTAAAGATTTAACAATGATTTGACATCGAGCTAACATGGTATTGACAGCATATATAAAAAGAAAACAGTAAATTATTTCAATTTACGCTTGTTTCAACGATTCGTAATAAAACAAATTAATCAGTTTAACTTCTCGAGGAGCAAATGAGTATTTGCCTCCATAGTTTCTATAGTTTCAGGTTTGTATGTATAAAATTGCAAGTAATACTGAGGATTTCAGTTACCACGACATAAAATTAAAAAAAGTAACTCAATTTAGGTTATATTTATGTCGTAAAAGAGTGGATGAAATATTTATGTCTCTCACCCCTCGGAAGCGCTGTCATGAAACTGATCTTTCAAAATAAATTTACTCGTTTGGAAAATATTACAGTTCAAAATCAATTTTCTGGCTCGGTACTTTTCCAATCAAACATATATCTAGTTTTATAAATTTTAAAATTAATGTTTTGCGTAAACTTTTCTGCTGTAGGCTTAGCATTGATACATCATCAATTTGTTGGAAAGGAGAATGTTTCTTCAATTGAAACAACCTTTATTAGCTGTCATCGCATCCATGACATTCTTAAAAGCATTTTCCACTGTGACATTATTTCTCAATTTCATAAACTCTTTAAGAAAACATTCTCTCTTAATAAACCATTGGAACATATTGTATATATGTATACTAGTAATTATGTTTGCGCACAAAGTAATAACAAAATTAAAATATTAAATACCTACAGCCCTAAGAAATTGAGAAACTCTTTTGTTATATATATAAATGTCATTAAAGTTATGCTACCTAATTTAATTATACACTTAATTACATTTTCGCTATACCTAACTTTACCTTACTAACTTTCTGTACAAGTATAAATAAAACAAGAATATTAAATAAGAGGTCTATGAAATAAGAGGAGAAAATATTCACGACTTGAATATCTGAGCTCATTTCGGTACGTTTACTAAAAAATAAATTAGTAGAAATAATGCCATCTCAACATTCTTTAACTTTGTGACTAAAACCTTATCAGGTTGCTGTATTTAAGATTTTGAATGAGTACTTTAATATCAGTGAACAAGGTAATTTTGAAAAAATGTAAAATGAGTTTTTCTAATAACGAAAACTACAACAGTTCTTTCCCCCTTTGCGATTTCAAAAGAAAGTTCGACATAAAGCAGTTAAATCATTAACAATGCATTTACAGGTCAACATATTTATCTACCTGTTGCTAACATCACATCTCTCCCCATGTTTATAAAATCTGTTTTGTGAATGGTTACGGAGAATAAAAATGTACTTAAATTTTAAGTTACACAGTAAGTAATTGTATACATGCTAAAATAATGGTTCCTTTCTGTAGTAATCAAAGCCATTTAATTGAACAATAGTGATAATAAAACGGTTTATCAGGATGCTGGCAAGATTTGGGATTTGGGTTGGAATATTATTTTAAGATGAAATATTCACAAATTAACTGAATTAATTATTTCTAATTAAAATGGGCGTATTATAATGTTACCTAAAAAAGTGAGTCAAGAGACTCACTTTTTTAGGTAACACAAAAGTGGATAGAACCGTTTTGTCTTGTTAGAACTGTATAGAAATAAATATGTAATATCATGAACATAGTTTTTTTTTCTAATTAAAATCTAGATATTTGTGCTGAGTCAACTTAAAAATTAAACTTTCATATTGCATTCAATTTAGAAAATATCTAATCTGGAAGGGAATTAGTTTCGAATAAAATGGGTCAAAAATTATTATTTTCTTCGATTACTTTGGGATATATACAATTTAAATCAATTGCGTCCCATGTTAGTTGCATTTATGTACTGGCGGTAGATACATTCTTAAATTTAATGTTAAATTTTTTTTAGTAATAGGCAGATGAAAGAAATGTCCCAAAAATATTTTTTCTTGAAGAGACTTGAATTTTCCCACTATCGCTTATATTTATAAGCGAGAGTTCACTGATAATTATATTATTTTTCATAACTATTTACTTTGCTCTACCAAAATAAAACTTTTATTAAATAGTTTCAATTACCCCTCCTTCCTACTTCTTTTTCCATACCAAGAGACCAAAAATAGTTTTTATTCAGATTCATGGTTTATATTTGTTGTTACCTTATCTCGTTTACCAATAAATATTGAAATGTGTACCTTTCCTACCTATGAGCCCCGAAGATGAACAATGCAACTCCTTAACGGATAGTAGTAAATCAACCGTATCATATTTGCCACTGGTTGTTGTAATTCCAGATATTTGCTACTGGTAGTTGTTACTTAGCAAAATGACTATACCATCTAGCAGGTATCTTATGATAAGTTCTGAATAATCTTATGATAAGTTTCAAAATAGTTGCTCTACTAATTGTTACTTTGAAAAATAAATACACCATCGACCAAGACAGGTCTGATTATAAATTTTGGTGATGAACAATATAACTCCATAATAGATAGTAGTAACTCAAACGTGATTCAATATATGTGCTACTGGTAGTTATTATTTTAAAAAATAATTGCACAATCGGCAGAGTCTGATGATGAGTTCTAGAAATAACAATAGAATTCCTTAAAGTATGGTATCAATTGTGATTCATGTATTTGATACTGGTAGTTACTACTTCGCAAAATATTCACACCATGGACCAGTTAAGGGTCTGATATAGAATTTTGAAGATGAAAAATGCAACTTTTTAGCGGATGATAGTAAATAAACCATGATCCAAAATGTTTCCTACTGATAGTTTTTACTTTGCAAGATCTGATATTGGACTTCAGATATAAAGAACTCCTCTACAACTTTTTTTTTTTTTTGTATTCTGCTTAGCACAGCAATCTGTTTTTCACATTTAGCTGTTATTATTGGTGACTACAGTCTGCGTATGTAATTTAGCTGTGAGGAGAATCCATCGATCTCTCCCACTTTGGGTTTAGAAATCTGCTATGAAGGGTTGGAATACTGTTCCTTCTTAGTCGTGAGTGTTTAACACTGCCATCTCCTGATAGTTTGGTAGCCAGCACATTCACATGTTCAGATAGCTTGGTCTGGTATTTAAGACTTCTGGTGGCTATTTCCTGTTTCACAGTTGTTAGGTTCAAATCTCGGAGTATGTATTTGTTACTTATACAGTTTGGGATTTGGAACATATATCTCATTGTCTTGGTTTGAAATCTTTCCAAGATCTCGATGTTACTGTTAGATGCTGTACCCCACAGCTCGATCCCGTATGTCCACACTGGCTTTAATATTGTTTTGTAGACAGCCATTTTGCTTTCATTAGATAGCTGAGATTTTTTCCCGATGAGCCAGGACAAGCTTCGCAATTTTGTATCTAATTGTTTACGTTTATTCCAGATGTGTTTTTGCCACGTCAGTCGTCTATCCAAGTGCATGCCGAGGTATTTAGCAGTATCTGAGTGCGGTATCTGTTGCCCGTTTAAAGTAATTGCTGGGCAATCTCCTTTTCTGAGACTGAATGTTACGTGAACGGATTTACTGTTATTCGCTTTTATTCTCCATTCTGCAAGCCACGCTTCAACTTCAGTAAGGTGTTTTTGAAGAAATATAGACGCGGTTATTGCTTCTGAATGTACGGACAGTATAGCAGTATCATCTGCATAGGTGGCCATTACTGTGTCAACATTTTTAGGAATATCCGCAGTGTACATCAGATACAATACGGGTCCGAGGATACTGCCCTGAGGGACACCCGAGTGGATTTCGTAAAGTTCTCACGTTTCAGTGTTGACTTTTACTTCAAAGCATCTTTTATCTAAGTACCTTTTTAGAAGTAGATAAAATGAGTACGGTAGATGCTTCTTTATTTTGTATAAGAGGCCCATGTGCCAGACCTTATCGAAGGCCTGACTTATATCAAGAAAAACAGCGGAGCAGTAGTCTTTGTTCTCTAAGGCTTCGTTAATTGTGTTTGTTAATCTATGAACTTGTTCGATTGTGCCATGTTTTTGCCTGAAGCCAAATTGATGGTCGAGAATTATTTCATTCAGTTTGGGTTGCAATCGACTCAGGATTATTTTTTCGAAAAGTTTGCCGACCAGAGGGAGTAAACTGATTGGCCTGTACGATACAACTTCAGCTGCTTCTTTACCAGGTTTCAAGATCATTACGACCTGGGCAAGCTTCCATTGGCAGGGGAAATGACAGAGTCTCAGACATGCGTTGAATAGTACTACCAGGTACATTAATCCCTTTTTTGGTAGGTTAGTTAAGAGAATAGTATCTATTTGGTCATAACCGGGAGCTTTTCTGACCGGGAGAGATTTAATTTGTCTATTAACTTCTCTGGGGCTCACTGGTTTTAATGAAAGACATAATTGACCTGGAGAGTTTAAGAAGTCTGTTATTTCTTTGTCTTTTTCCAGGTTGCTGCTCGGTAAAAGCGTAAAGACGTCTTTGAGGTGTTCTGCAAAAGTTGTTGCCTTCTCGTGGTCCGATCTGGCCCAACAGTTATCTCTTCTTATAGGTGGCATGTGTTCTTTCGGTCGCTTAAGATTCTTAGTAGCACGCCAAAGCGAGTAATTACTATCCTGGTAAGGCGTGAGGTGGGCTAGATAATTTTGAAAGTTTAAGTTTTCATGCTCATTAATCATTTTCTTGAGTTCCTCAGTCGCTCTGTTCAGGATTGTTTTATCTGAGGGATACCTAGATCTATGCCATTCTTTCCTTAATCTACGTCTTTCCAATACTTTCTTCATTATGTTCTTAGGATATTCTTTGTTTGTCATTTTATTTATTTTGCTTGTTGAGGTTGATTCTTTGGCTGCTAGGTGGATTATGAAGTTGAATTTTTCTATACTTTTTTCTATGTCTTCTTCTGTTTTTAATTTTACATTGAGGTCAATGTTGGAGGAAACAATTTCTTTGTATGTGTCCCAATTTGTTTTTTTATTGTAAATTCCGATAGGTGTTTTTGAGTAAATATCTACTTTGCTCAAAGTAAGGATGACTGGAGAGTGATCTGACGATAGATCGTCGCACTTCTCAACATTTGTATAATTTCGACCAATGTTTTTTGTTATATAAAAATCTAGTAAATCAGGTGTTTTATGGAAATCCGTAGGCCGATAGGTTGGCTCTCCATGCAAAATACATTCTAAATTAAGATCTGATGTAGCTTTATAGAGTTGTCTACCCTTTGGATTGATCAGTCTTGAGCCCCAGAACTTATGCTTGGAGTTCCAATCCCCTCCACAGATAAATGTCGGACCAAGCTCTTCGAAGAATTGCTTAAATTCATCAGCAGTAATTGAGTGTCTTGGTGGACAGTACACAGCGGCTAAGGTTGTCTCTGAGTTTTTAAGGATGACTTTTATTATGCTTGCTTGTATCTTATCGGTTTTGTAAGGGTTGAGAGTATAATGTTTAATGTTGTTCTTTAGTATAACTGCAGTGCCACCGTGAGATCTGCCAGAAGGGTGATCAGTCCTATAGATCGTATAGTATTTCATTTTCACGTGGGAACGCTGGTTTAGTCTTGTTTCGGATATTAACGCCACATCTATATTCTCCGATATCATAAATAGCTCAAGTTCCTGACGTTTCTCAGTAATTCCGTTGGCGTTCCAAGTGAGTATACGCATATTTAAGCCCTCTGTGTGGCCAGACCTGTGATTAGTTGAACCATCCGGTCCATCATGCTGTCCATCATGTTTTTCATGATTTCTTGAAATCTATTAAACATTACGTCCAATAAATTGCTGATTTGGCTGTTGTCTGTTGTGTTAGGTGGAGTGTTACTTGACTGCAGATTAGTTGTTTGCTCCATACGGTCTTTGAATTTAGTTTTAAGTGCATCGGAATAACTTCTCGAGTGCTGTACTTTGGTGTCATTTGTAATGGTTTGCGATGATATTGGGACATCTTCTGAGGGTGTTGGTTTACCCTTGCCTGGTTTTGTTTTGATTTTTAAAATACGCTCTTTGTATTCTTTATATTTCTGACATCCTCTGTAAGTTGCCGGATGGTTACCTTGACAGTTTACACATAGGGCGTTTATCTCTGGAGGTTTAGTGCATGAAGTCGTCGGATGGTCGTTTCCGCATTTCACACATCTGAAGGGGCGGAAACATTGATTTTTGGAGTGCCCAAATCTTTGGCACCGTTTGCATTGCAAAACTTCCTTTTTTTTGTATGGTGCCTCTATTGTAACTTTAACTTGGCTGATATGTTTGATATTAAATACATCTTTATTATTAGGTCTCTGTTCTAGGTCTACAAAATATAGAGGAAGTTTTTCTTTGGTTACCCGATGTAGCACGTTGACAACTTGTCTTACTTCGTGTCCTGTAGCTTCAAGTTCATATTTGATCAGTGATAAATCTTCCGATGCATGCAAACCTCTAATTACCACTCGATAGACTCTCTCACTCTTTAGTTTGTAAGTTTAATGATTTACATTTTTTTCGATGAGAGTGTCTCTTATAATTTTATAAGTTTCGATATCCTTAGGTATTAGTTTGACAATATGCCCTGATCTGAGCGTAGTCAATGTGTATTTCTCTGTGTCCACGACCCTGTTAATTGTGTCTCTTAAAGGTGAGATGTTTATTACACCTGTGACAAAAATAGGCTCCGGTTTAGGTACATATTATTTGACCTGGTTTACAGTTTCGTGATCTTCGTTGCTGAGAATATCAAAGCTATTATGTACAGTTACCGAAAAGTTGGTACGCTTAGACGCTGGTTGTTTGTTTTCTATTTCAGCTGGGCTTTCGTTTTTTTTTCTTTTGCTTTTGACATAGTCCTGCTGCCAATTTTCCTGAGTTTGTTCTGCACTTTGTATTTCAGAAGGGTTTTTCTGACTAGCAACGGGATCCGCTTTATTGCTTTTAATATATTGCCATAGGGTCGGTTGGAGGACGGTAGTGGAGTTTGAGCTGCCACTAAAGGATGATGATCTCTGCCTAGTTTCGCAAAGATCTTTGGATAAGACTTGTGTTAGATTGGTTTTATGTTGCTTTATGTTTTGTAATTTATTTTCGGTTTTATTTAGACTCATTTTGTTCCCACGAGTTTGGACGAATTTGTGGTCACTCACAGGGTGACGCCTTTCCTGTGAGAAGGCTATATACAAAGGTGTTCGCCAAGTTCACCAAGGTTGGCGCTAGAGACTGGGCGCCCTCCCAGCCATGCATCCTTTTGGCGCGGTCTCCACCGTAGGATTAGGGTGAATTTTTAATGAGGCTTTCTACCTCATGACACGGGTGGTTAAGCCAGTGCCCCCGATTCCATAAACAGGACTAGCGGGTCGTGGGGATTATTTCCTATCGCCCACTGAAGGGATCATTCGGGTTTATTAACCGCCGCCCGCGGCTCGGCGTTGACCTTCTGCGGCTGGTACGGTCAAGTTCTCAGCCAACCCTCCTCCTTTTTCATCCGGGCTTGGGACCGGCAATGGCGGAGTTTACCTCTACAACTAACAGCTAATCACTCGCAAATACTGCTATCGCTATGCTCCTTTGTGTTATTGATAACCAATTTAAAATAAAGAGGAAGTTATCTGTATATTAACTTTTGCTCGCGATTTTTAATAATTATTAGATATCCTGAGGAAGAAAATAATTGAGCGTTAGATATCGTGTGATGATTAATTCAATTACCCACTAATATTCTTCGAATCAAATTTAAAAAAAAACTTGAAAAAAAGTAGATATTAAACGTTAAAGAATAATTATTTAAAAGCCGGTATCTGATTATTCACAACAAATAACTTAATTATTTTTTAAATTTGTCACACAAATTTATATTTTTAGTTAATTTGTAATTTAAATTTATAACCGTAAATTATAATGCAACCACAGAACGAAATAATTTTAAAAAGGACGTGTTTATAATATAAAATTTTGCATTGATTTAAATTGGTTGACATTGCTGACACCGACTTCAAATATAGGTAACTTAGTTATATATTGTGAACAAGTATATAACGGTTTTGCGTTAATTACTCTTTACTTTTTAGTATCTACTTCCTTTGAAGTCGGTTTCATAAAAAAATATGTAAAAATATGTATATTTCATAAAAAAATATGACAATCGTTTGAAAATTCTGTTTTCCTAAAAATTACCTCAATACAAATATTTTAAAAATTCTCGTGATTATTCACGCATTTTCGGGAACGTAGGTAATGAGATGAAAAACTTGAATATTAACTTAAAACTCATTTATTATTAATTTGTGTCGATTGCAGTTTATAAAAATGCTTTTTTTGATAATTTGCTACCGACAACTAAATAAATATAAACATTTGCCAGTTGAATGAAGGTAGAATAAAAATATTCTAAAATGTCACGTATAGGAAAAGCTTAAAATAAAAATAACCTTTTTAGAAAAATATGGATTGAATTTTACCTTTTGTTAACTTATTTAACTTTAAAAATTTTCAATATATACATATGCATATATATATATATATATATATATATATATATATATATATATATATATATACATATGTATATAAATACACCATCAAAAATACACCATCCCAATTCAAAAAATTTCAGAAGGTCAGAGTATTTAACCACATAATGACAGTATTCCAACCTATTTTCCTTTGACTTTTCAACTTTACTTTGTAAATTCAGTTCCGGAACTTTTTAATTAGGTTTATATCTCCCATATGGAATGTTTAAGGAGGTTCTTAATAAAAATAAATTTAATTGATTAAAATGATTATGAAGTTTTATATTTATAACACTGATTCTCTTTTCTTTAGATGGATAACGTATGTGATTTAAAACAAGTATTAATGAAATAATTTTATGATGATTTTAATTCCACTTAACTTTTATAATGCGACATCACAAAGTTTTAGTAATTAACAATAGCACATGGATGATCTAGGCATAAAACTTGAAACTCAATATCACATTTATCCTGGCCTTTAATTACGATGAAATGATTAATTTTGTATGTTGAACGACATTGTCCATTGCTACGTGGCGTAGTTGTTTCATTTGTAAACAAATCATCTGGCTCGATTAGATATTCCATACTTCTTTATGGAATCATTATATATTTTGATTCTGATTACCTACTCTTTCAAGTAGATATAACGCATATAAGTATGTAATGAACATGTAGAAATAAAAATAAGAATTAATAAGTAGATAATCTAATAACGATAAAAGTAATAACATTGATATAGGTGAAGCACAGGAATTGAACTTTAAAATGTGATAAACTTTATTTCATTTCCACTTAAAAATACTTATTAAACAAATATCAGTCTATCTGTTGCTAAAGCAGAACTTGAAGAAAATTCTCCTTTAGTCGACTAAGTAAAGTATCTACCATAAAATATGCTTGCTCAATATAAAAACATAAAGACATAAGGCATTCCGTGGTGTATTCCTTGGATCACAAAGTTTATAATCCTTGACGGTGGGGCGCACCACAAGGATACAGATGTAATAACCGGCCACTTAGCAAGCGGGATTAAAGGACTTACTTTTTCATTGCATAGTTAAATACTACAGACCAGTGACGGACAATAACGCCACTAGTATAAGAAGCTACACACTGCGATAGACAACCCGCCCGCCCAGCGTGACGATTATTGGAATTATCTAAATTGAAACCCCTATTGGAGTGGCCAATCTGTCTTCAGAAATGGTCTGGGGCAGGCTGTGGAAGATGATGTTAAACAATTAAAAATGGTATGTATTTTGTATTTTTTTGTAGTTCAAGCGATTAAGGAATATATTAAACTCAAACGCCTTTGGGTGTGTGTAGTAGTGCGCTCACATGCACTCGCGTTGGCACTACGTGTGCACGAGTGCGCTCACGCACGCGCACAGGCGCTCGAACCACGCACACACACGCACGCACTTACGTACGCACGCACACTTAAAATATTAATTTTCCGAATGGAGCTTATAACAGCATATCTATCTGCAATTCGACTTATTTAGAACTTGAATGATGTAGAAAAAGATAAACATAAAATGTATACATACATAATATATATAGTTCCATGGTCAAAAATCGTGAACACAGACGTGAAAGAAAAACCGTCAGGTATGTGGAAAAAAATATTTAGAAAACCCTTTAGTCGGGCGGTTAGTCTGTTTTTACTACAAAATTACGATTTGATGGACTAGAAACTTGGAACTTTTTATTTATTTTGTTACCATGTCCACATAAAACTCTAGTTTCAATTATAACGCGTAATGCGAGAAATATTATTAAACAGGTAAATGGAAAATAGTATAAGAATAAAAAATTGTGAGCAATATTTCAAACGAATTTTGTGAAATTCAGTTTTAGGTCTGTGAATGTATGAATTAGTTCTAGCCACACCTATGGCCTGGGTTTACTTTAAGAAAACCTATATATTCTTGCAAACATTGTTCTTCGTTTTATAAACACTTTTTCTTAATTTATGTTGCCAAATTGTGAAAGACTAGTGTCATTTCACACTTTTGAAAATATACTATATATATATATATATATATATATATATATATATATATATATATACATATATATATATATATATATATATATATATACACACACATATAAGTATACTTCTTGTGTCGTTAATATTTTGGAGAGAAATGTTAAAAGCGAAACCTTTCTGAAATTACTCCCTTATCTTAAAGTAATTTATTTTTCGTACACCATTTTATGCATAAACATAATTTAAGAAGTTTGAAAGTAAAGAGGAAAACTTACATAAAGTGAACGGAATTTATTAAACTATCTTTGAGCGGGACATAAACTAAAGCTTTTGAAGTTCACATCCACGTAGATGAAAATATATAGTCGTATCGATCGTTGTTATACGTCATAGAATAATTTACCAGAAATTATTAGCTGAAATGTACTATATACCATAAATTCCAGCATTGGCTCATGATTAACATCAAATATATTCTTGTATTTTGTGTCGATATTTTGACCTTCTCGAATTGAAAAGAATGTTTAAAGAAAAGGACGGAAGTAAAAATGCAAAATAACGTTGCATTTTAAAGTTATTATTTATTATATCCGTTACAAACTAAGCAATATATGTATATTTTTTGTACGTTAAGAAAAAATATTAATAACTTAAATAATTTTAGAGAAATACTATATAAGCTTAAATATATATAAACCTTCGCTCTGCGAGTTATACTTGCGCTTATTAAATATATTAAAATTTCCTACTGAATGAAAATTTTAACAATGAGCCAGTGACGTTATACCTTTCAATTAATTTTTGAAAATATCCCATAGGGTTTTACCGTCCTAATTAGGTAATTTAATCTTCATCTAATAATTGGATATCCCATAGGGTTTTACCGTCCTAATGAGGTAATTTAATCTTCAACTCATCAATAATTGGTTCAAAATGTTAACCATTTTTTAAAGAAAATATTCAACAAATTTTACAAAAATAAATATAATAAACTTTAGATAAAAAACTTTCTCGAATTTTCTCTCCTCTTCTCCACTTGCAGCTTTTCACCCTATAGGTTGAAAATCTGAAACTAATATAATGGTATTTAAGTAATTTACTTGAGACATTTTTTGGTTATTTCTTAATATTGGCAAGAAAATATATCAATACCTTTTAGAAGTAATGACGACCTTTTACAAACATTGCATTCTTTAAACAAGGGATTTTCTAAAAAGAAAATTATTTCTTTTTAGGAAATGCAATGTTTCATTTACATATTTCATAAAATTAAATTTTTTATCAAAATTTAATTAACATGATCCACTTAATATAACCTTGGCTAGGTTTGTATATGTAGGCATTGTACAAATCTAGTTTTATACAGAGTCCGAATGACAACCATTTCAGATGTAAATCTGACTTTAACTGGATAATGTTAAATCTGTCGAAGCGAAGCTATTTTCATTCACGCTCTTAATTTTAGCCGTAAAATAAATAAACGTTATTAATATTTTACATCTGTATATTTAATCTAAAAACATGACAAATATTTTTGGTTCACATACAAAATTAGCCGTATGAAAAAGACAAAACACCTAACAAAAATGTTTACGTATGAGAAAACAACCGGTATTAATATTTCAATTCAAGTAAAGCAGGCTTTAAAAGACTTTACTGCCTTTAGGGGTAACTTCGATGTATTATAAAAATATTTAATTTCATATTAATGTTTTTAACTTTATTTTCAAAGTAGGCATAATGTAAAAATTTGCAAACCAAATTTTATTTACGTTGGATTTTCTCAAGGTAGAAATTAATTAGAAAAACATTTTATCAATCATCTTTCTTGTTTAAATATCATTACGGGATAAGAAAATTGTTTTCCTCTAATTGGAAGAAATGAGTTTAAAAAAAGCAATATTTTAGATATTTATTTCAAATTCTTGTTAATTGAGGGGTAGATGAAATTTAATAAAAATGCAAAAAGCTCTATATTTACCTGCTTTTTGATACGGCCCTATACCAAATTATAGTGAAATATAAATATATATTTTACATTTTTACATATTTTATTTAAATATTACATATTGAAATATTAGTTACATGTTTCACCCAAGCTAACAAATGGAATTATCATATTTTATCATAGTGTCATATTCCGACAAAACGTAAAACACACACACACACACATACGCATACAAACGCGCACGCCCGCGTGCACGCACGCATACACTCACACGCACACTCGTAGGTACGCAGGCATGCATGCGTGCAGATTGTACGCACGCACGCACATTTTGTATGTTTATGTACGTGTGCGTATATATGTATGTGTGTATATATTCACAGTGAATTTTATTCGTTTTACACCTAGAAATAAAGTAGACCTCTGCCATAAATACTCGGGTAGTATTCATCATTCATATTCGCAGTTTTAAAGTTGTAAAACAAGCTAATTTAATTTTATTTTAAAAAAATATCACCATCAATAACCAATTAAGCATACTATATATGGCAACATACGACGTGTGATCTTCATTGAGGCCCGGCGTCGAGGCAGTCAGTGGAGGGGCAGTGGAGGGTCAGCGCAACGCGGTGATACGAGGGGAGCGCGGGCGATCAGAGTGTAGATGCGAGTTATTTCATTTTATATCAAACAAGCTGATCGTAAAATCGCCTTGTTATCTAGGTGTACTAAAGCTTAGTTTTTTTTTAAATCGATTCAAACACTTTCGTGCAACCGCTATGGAATCAACTTATTTATTACAGATTAGGTACTTACAACGATTTAAAGACGTATGTATAAAAAGGTACACTTCACCTATTGATATATTAAGCGTTGTTCAAAATGCTAAGCAATACTGCTCTTTGCACAAATAAACATGTCTCTGAATGTTGCAAAAATTTTAGTTCCAGGTGTGATTATATATATATATATATATATATATACACACACACACACACACACACACACATATATATATATATATATATATATATATATCAAGCAACCTCTCTTATCCTTAAAGTGATTTAAGGCTCTGAAAAAGGAAAAAACTATATCCTGGTACAGAGTACGTTTCAATTCATAAATCATTTTTTATACTTGAAAGAATAGACGAAGATGTCTTTTTGTCCTTTTGGCTTAAAAATAAGTCATTAAAGAAATATGTATATAGAACTTGCAAATTAAATGTAAAAGTAAATAACTTAGTATTGAAATTAGCAATTGCAATGTAACTTCATCAAAATTGTATCACTTTTAAAGATGTTTGACACGTATTCTTTTACATTGCGATTTTAATTGACTACTTAACACGTATTTCCTTTGAATCATTTTCTTTAATTAATTAAAATTAAAATTCGTAAATATATTTACACACAACAACAAATTTTAAATACCTCTTGCTCGATGTGTCGCTCACCGGGAACAATTTGTTTATACTGTAAAATCCGTCATAAAACACACGAAAGCCGCCATCCCAAAGTTGGCGACTAATTAATAAACGTTGCCCTCGCAGGTTTAATCTGAATAATAATATGTCACCAGTAAGGATGCTTGGAAACACACATACGAAAATTAATGGGCTTTAGTATGAAACCTAAAAATTGGGGGTGAAACAAACCCTGCTTGATTTAATCAATATGCGTATTCATTGCTCTGTGGCGATGGAGTTTCCATTTTATAACTACTTATGAATATTACATTTTTACGGGTTTTACTGATCGAAGTCCAGAACGTTGTTTACATGATATTAAATGTCTAATTAAAATTATACTATAACTTATGTTGGTAAGATGTAATTTGTTTGAGAAATACAATTCCCAACACGTTCCCAACCATCTGGTTTATTGTCACAATCATTTTTTACATAACGTTGGTGTAGAATCTTGAAATTTGGAAAGTGTCAAATGTACCGGTTAATATAATCGGCATAGACAACACTTTAAAATTGTTATTCGACCATTTATAAAGAAAAGAAAATATTTTTATCCCATGTGTGGTGTCGGGTATTTTTTTTCTGAATTTTACGTAATTATATATTAAACATTTTTAAAAACTTTATTCAAAAAAATATGTCCAGTCCCAGTCCAAAACTTTGGGGCGGGGGGTGAACTATCGGGGGATAGGTTTATACTGTAGGAACCAATAATAAAATTAATAAATAATTTGAGAGAAATGTTAAATAGTCATTAATGTTTACATGTACCTAACTATGCACGGCACCCTCAATAGTACGAGTTCGACTCGTACTAATCATATTTTCAGATTTTATCATAGAATCTACTACAAAAAAATCGTGCTATTAAACATGAAAAAAGGATAATTATGGATATGGTTTCAGAAGAAAATAAAGTTTGTCATAATTTTTAGACTATTTGTCATAATTTTTAGACTATTTGTCATAATATTTAGACTATTTGTCATAATTTTTAGACTATTTGTCATAATTTTTAGGCTATTTGTCATAATTTTTAGACTATTTTTCATAATTTTCAAAGGAAAATTTAAATCATTCCTTCATGTTGACAAGAATTGATTTTATTGTTATTTAAGAAAAAGCGATAAATAGTTAGTCTTAGTCGAAACAAGGATAAGCTCGTAACATAAAGGTCCTTTTTTTATTTTAGTGTAGTTTATTAATCATACAATAACAATCTATAGAAGCAGTTTCCGTCGTCTATTTTTTTATTGTATTTGTAACCTTGTTAAATAAAACACAAATTTATTAAAAGCTGAAATATACTTTCTTCGGCATTTAAGTTATAGTCTACAATCTAGGATATTTTTTTTTAAAGTTGCATTATTTCATTAATCAAGTAATGGTCAATGAATTACGAACAAAGATTATTAAAGTAACTTCTCATACCTAATGCATTTTTTGACTCTTGGAGGTTGTCATTGTTTCTTTCACTTTGTCCCTATACTTATTTTCTATATTTATACTTATTTTTGGCAAGTTATATATCGTATACTTGAGTTATATTCGTAGTATGAATCGGTAAGTATCATAAAGTTCATTGCTGGTTTTCTTTAATTCAAAAAATTAATCACGAAAAATGTTTAAATTTTCTCAACAAGAGATTTCTCGCTTCTTTCTATTTATTTTGTTTTGCCTTAACGTCTTCAAACTTATCTTCATTTGAATTGAAAATATCAACATGTCGCATGTACATGATTTTCTTAATTTTTTGTAGTTATTTTTCTAAAATAAACGGGATCTTTTAAAGTTTATCAAAGCCTTATCTTTTAAACTTCTCATTTTAAAACAGTATAAAATTTCACAATTAAATGAAACTACGTGATGTAGAATTATTTCTACTTTCTTTAAGATCTTTACCATGACCAAGGTTTCGTTGTACCTATTACAATATCTTCAGGTGGGCTATTAGCAATCTTTGCTAATAGCCCACCTGAAGTTTCGTAATACAGCGAAATCTAGGTCGTGGTAAAGAACATAAAGAAAGTAGAAATACTACTACATCATGTAGTTTCATTTAATTGGGAATAATGAATTTCTACAAAATTAACGCCAAATATATACAATAGTATAAAATTTGTTCAAAATATTTATAATCTTAAGTAACTAATAAAGTCACCATCGTCTCATTGCTCGAAGAAAATTGATGAGTCTAGTATTTAAGTTAGTGTAGATCATCGCAGCTGTAAATGAAAAATGCTAAGATTGTCTATGTACGTGACTAAAATATAATAAAATTAGACTAGCAAGATCAACAAAAGATAATTAATCTTGACTCTGTGGAATAATCTTAAAAAATGTAGGTCGTTTTAGCTTAGAGTAAATATTAAAATTAATTATAATTTTATTATTAAATCACGCATAAATTATATATTTATTACCTTATATTCATAACGCACACAGCGTGTTTGGGGTTCCTGCCTTAAATATTTTCTTCCTTTAATACGCGCTTTTCAAAGATATAGTAGGCAATATATTTACGTTATGTAAAATGGAAATTTTGTAAACAGTCGAATAGAAAAACTATATTTCCATAAAAAACTTATGAATGCTTAAAATTTGCGCGGAACCCCGTATTGCGAATTCTACTCACACTTGACAGGTTTTCTTTAACCCTATTAACATTATCTTTACTTTACATACATAAATAAGGTTTACTAACGTAACGTAATACTAATTATAACCGACATAATTCAACTTGAATGAAAAAATATTTGAATTAGCAATTATGTTATATTTTCAAAGTGTCAATTTTTAAACATGCCAAAAGCCAAACATGTTCGATGTTAAAGTCTCAGTTTAGAGATAAATATTTTAATATCATTAGTCGATATTAAGTAAGATTTACTTATTTAATGATATGGCTAATGTAGTGAATAATCGTAATATAGGGGGAATTTAATAATAATAGGGTAGTAAAAAAATAAATCATAATTAATAAAAACGTTTAGTTAAAATTCTAATAAAACAGATATATAAAAAAATACATTGATGTGGATACCTTCATTATTTTTAAAGATATATTTGGCTTTAAGAGAAATAAATGGATGTCTGTGTTTACATATTATATATGCTATCATTATGTCAAGATTTTAATAATGCCCAAAATACAAAAAGAAATAGCCATCAAATTACTTCACTCATTAAATTGTTATAAATACAAAAGAATAAGTTTTTTGCACAAAGATTTTTTTTCAATGCTATGTTTAAATTACTCACATTTGTACACGTCCCAAATTACCGAAAATTTTTTATGAAAGAAATGTTCAAAATTTTGAAACAAATGTTCAAAAGGCTATGAAATAATGAGAGGTTTCAATGTTACATACTCATAAAGCTGTATTTTGATAGTAACAATTCTATTAATACTATCCATGCCTTTGTTCATTATACTATACCGACTTTCAAACGTTATCATGTTTATTTTGTAAACAAATAATAAACTAAATTGTGATAGTAACCTTTTAAAATTTAGATTGTTATTTATTTTACAATTGAATGAAGGTGCTTTGGATAAAGATATGTTTACTGAAAATCATTTTCAATAGCGTTTCAGATATAACGAGCGATATGATGAAAATTCCACCAAATTAAATTTTCATTGAAATGAAGCAATAAGTGAGTCTCATTTATAAAATGTGTATCTGAGTTGCATGTTAATTTCAATATACCTGAATTAAAATATAAACACTTGGCTTGGATTATGGCACGAACTTGTTGGAATAAAAGTACTAGAACTATGCAAGTCATAATAGAAAAGAATAATCTCTAGTATCTTAAATGATAAACAAGATAACGATAGCAACGACATTAATGCAGCACTTATCTTTCTCTATTATGATCCGCCTATAGCTTTTAAATGTACAGATAAAATTAGTTTCTAGCCCTTTTATTCTAAAGTACTCTATCTCATATTTTCACTAAAATAATAGATACTTTCTGAATAACAGTTTGGATGGCATGTAGTATGGTCTAATTCCAATCCAGTTAGTGTTTTAGTTTTTGAAGAATGTATATTTAAACTTTTAACTTCTATAATTAAAAACGAAATGAGTTCCCACGCTCAGAAAATTATAATTTTGTTTGTCCTGCTAATAGATCAAAAAAGTCTCTAATTATTTAAATGCTCCCTTTCAATTTTATTACGCATACAACTTACTTATTGCGTATTTACATATATATGATAATTATGCTTATATTTTTTTTAAAATGGCGAGAATTAATGTTTGTCCTTATTGTTGATTCATAACTTTTTAAAATGTGTGTTGATTCAACAGAAATACACATATATGTGTTGAGATTTATTAATTATTTATTTAGTTCGTAAGATACTTAATTTTTCACTTTTACAGAGTCCCTTTCTTTATTAACACAAATGTTTTAGTATTACCAAAATTAACGTCATATTCGTTTGCAGTGTTTATATATTTAATTGACAATGCAGATGTTTAAACTGCATATCTCAACGGAAGAACTGTAAATATGCAAATGCAACTGTGGCAAATTATCCTAATTATGGAAAGATTTTGAAAACGGAAAACAATTTGTTTAAAACCTAAATAGTCTAATTTGAAAGTAAATGCTAAACCAATAAAAGCCTCATACATAAGTAATTACACCAAGCTAAATTGCTAACGTTATTTAATGTAAACCATTGGGTCATACCACATGGCAATTAAACATGAGCAATTGAACGTTTGTGCAACGGGGAAGTATAAATTATTGACTATCAAAAAAGTTTTAATAAAATTTATTTATTATTTTCCTATTATTTTAAACGATAGAATTTAATTAAATTATGTTAAACATTTCATCTTAAAAGTTTGTTAATCAACAAAAATGGCAGCAGTTTTTATACTTTTAAAAATATGTACTTAAATGTAAGTTTTATTTGAATACCAATGAATAATACATATGTAACTACTAAGTACATTGAGTTAATAAAAAGTAATTAATATTTTGCCGTAAAATTCGTCGTTGATAACGACGTAAAACAAATGTACTGTATAAAATGTATGTATTATGTACCACTATGTTTTTAATAATTTGGATAATTGAATTTTACGTTCATGTGAAACAATATTTTACATTTAAAATTTCTGAGTATATCTGTAGTATCTCTGCAGTATTTTTTCAGAGTTTATTTCTGAATATATTGATTAACTGAAATTTTACCAAATTTAGAATTTTTACCAAAAAATAGTTTCCATGAAATATTAAAATTTTTCCTAGGACATTACATAGTTACTTAAAGGCCTGAATAAACAGTAATCAGAGTGCGCAATGTCCGGTGAATATGGTGGATGAGTGAGAAGAAACGAGCCGAGCTTCCCTAAATTATCACGAGAACATTTTGCAACTTGTGGTCTAGCATTATCATGTAGAAAATAAACTCGATCCTGTTGACTATTCAATTCGTTAGGTAATAAGTCTAATTCTTCACAGTAAATATCTGCATTAATTGTATTTCCCTCTGGTAGCAACTCCCAACGAATAATGCCCTTGATATTTCACCAGCAGCTGAGCAACACCGTTTTGGCATTTACTTCAGGTTTGGATACTGCAACTCCTTTTTCTCCCACACTCAGCCATTGACATCTGCTTGCAGAGTTAACGTTTGTAACCTACATCTCATCGCCAGTTACTAACTAATTCAGCTAGTCGAAGTTATGTGTCAATGTCAATAACTGTTGACAAGTATCAACTCAGTGCTGAAGGTGATACGATGACAACTCGTGGGTTATCCAAACACCGTATTATGAAACTATTAACAAGTCGTGCAAATGTGTTTCTATGGTGCCATGACCGCAGTGTAGCTACACTGCCTGCTGCCAATTGACAAGTCGTCAGTCAAGGATTCTCCTCAATTAGACATCGTTATTATTGAACGTCCAATTCAACAAAACGTCCGGTATGGGGTTCATCCTAAAGATCGTGGTCCTCATTCTTGAACTTACTGAACCAAGTGTATGCCAGGTCGTAAGATACCGTGGAATCGCTCATCGCATATCCTATATTATTTGATTATTTGTGGCAATCTTTGCCTCGTGAACCAAACAAAATTTGTGAAATAATAGAATCCGTATTTGATATAAATTTAAATTCATTATATTTTATGTAATTCACTTAAAGCTTCGGCGCTGACATTTGTCAACTAGCCGCATTTTGGCCTATTTTATACCCTACATCAAAACCTTCTAGAAATGTCCAGAATCTATCTAGAAAATCTCGAAGTTTTGGCTAAAAACTTGCCTACCTAATACATATAGTTAGGCAAGTTTTTAGCTTCATTTAAGTAATCAGTTGTAATAAAATATAAAAAAATATTAATTATTTGTAATTTGTTAATATAGTAATTATTTGTAAATAATAATGATTTTTAATTGTGAATTAATTTGAATTGTTGGATAAAAGTTTTACTCACAAAATGCTGCGACACTGGGTTAATTCGATTCCAGACGGTCGATTTAATATTAAACACGGCCAAGTGGTTGACGAAATACGCACAAAGTTGGATTACATAATTGTGTATATCTGTTTAGAATGCTGACACCATATAACCAGTAATTTTATTCGAAACTCATGACTTGCGCGGTACGTTTAAAGACTAAAATAGAAAAGTATAACTTGTGATTTAGTAATGTCTAAACTATAAAGTGAGGCTATTACCATAGGCTACATTAAGCTAGCACTAATTTGTCCAAATAATTATACACAACTAATTTGGAACTTTACAGTAATTAAATAATTTATATTTTTAAAAAGATATTTACTAAAACTTTGGAATACTTCTATTTTTATATATAAATGTAGGTATTTTTGTATATATTTTTTAATTTTAGTATTTTTCACGAATTTTTTTTGTTGTGAATCAAAATGTCAATTTTCAAGTAGATTTTTTTATAACTACTTATCACTTGTAGCCTGCTCCTCATTATTACATTTCATCCTAATTATATTTACTGAAAAGCAGTATTTTTATTGTAAATTTTACAGTAAAAACAACTGTGATGTTTTAATTTAACTTCTATCCTCTAATAATTTCGCCGCTGAATGGATATGAAATCCCTACGTGAAAATAATCACTGCGTGACAGAATTGAAAATGAAAATACGGTGAGCTATTTGGCTAACATGTACTAGTTAATTATTAATCCACAGGTTTATTATGAATAGCAATATGTCAACGGCAGGATTACGTACTTACAAATACGCTTGAATATGAATGTACTTTAGGCAGTATGAAAGCTACGAGGAACAATCAAGTATGTGTACCAACATGTGATTGAATTTAGTTAATGTGTACATTTATTACTCACTTTAAAAGAGTGACTAATTCATACTGACCAATAATTAGAACATTGTTAGTCCTGCCTGTGGACATGCTAATTTGCGGAACAAAAATTCGTTAATTGTTGTTGTTTGTTAATCGTATCCTCGCATAAATATTTACGTTTGTTTTTTTCTATTACTACGTATTAACTACTATAACTTCAAACATATTCTTTTAGGTCAAATAGTCTTTAAAGATATTATAATACTTTTAGTCTTTTAAGTATTATTTTGTATTGTAAATAATTAACGGTTATCAAAAACTGAAGGAATAAAATCTATATTTTATCAATTTATTTGTGTGTCGAACTCGATATTATCAACACCCGACAGTCAAAAAGTGTTCTATATTACTAAATATGTAGCAAACATAAATTCTTTACATCAATCTAAGATGTACTATTAAATGGATTTATTTGTTTTCATCAAAACTTAGCTCATTATTGATTCGTAACTAACAAATTGTCATGATTTTCACAGTTGCAGATGAAACAACATTCATATAAATTTTTATTTTTCTATCATATTTACAAGTTTAACTGCTTATATAGAGTATGAACAGGGGGTAGAGTATGAACAAATACTCGTTCTCGAAAATATTGTGTTCTCTCATTTTCTAGTACATTAATAAATACTACTTCTTACCCCCTGCTTCTGCCTGGTCTTTTCTGCGGTGGAGTTTTATTTCAATAACAATTATTCATCTCAAAGTTGTCGTTGAAAGGAATAAAAATGACAGAAATTTACAAAATTCCAAACAAGTTCAGTGCGGAGAGTGAGGAGAAAAGAGAAGGAGAGAAAGTTCTTCCTTCCGGTATAAACTCTAACTGGCGCAGTAATGTACTATACTTGATAAAAATGATATGAACTTTAAAAATATTATATTCCGTAATGTAAACTTAATTTAACCTAACTTAACTTAACCTAACATAAGTCAGCCTAATTAATATAGTCCAACATAACATCACGGGGTTCCTTCCTCATATTCAGAAGTGAACAATTATTTGGATAATTAAAAAGAAGGGAAAGAAGTGACCATGAGGGTTTAAAGTTTTATATACTAATTGGTTTTCTGAATGTTTTTGGAAAAGTATTGGAGAAATTATTTACTAACAGGCTTACGCGGTAAACAGGTTTCGAAAACAAATTGAGCCGTCGTCATTATGGTTTCAGATACCGATTCAATATTGATGCTTTTTTACATAATGCCATCAACCCGAGGAAAAATCAATTCGAAAAAATATAGCCATGATATGCTTTGGATGTTGAAAGGATATGGGATAACACTTGGTGGGTTGCTGTCGAGGATATAATTAAGAAGAATTTTCAATATATTTGCGTTAAATTTTTAGAAATTCATTGTCACTTCATGTTTATTCAGAACTAAATGAAACTACGTGATGGAATATGATATCCACTTTATTTAAAATTTAAACACGACAATGGTTTCGTTGCATAACATCATCTTTCTGTGGGAAGTTAGAAGAAATTGCGTTAATATTATTTATTCAAATTGCCACCTGAAGATGTGTTCATACAACGAAACCCAGGTCGTGATTAAGAATTTAAATAAAGCAGATATTTAAATTTACGTTGTTTCATTTGGTTGTGCATATAAATTAAGCGACGAAGAAGAATATAAACCAAGTGTACTGTTATGTCCTGTGAGTACTTTGGGGCTTGGAAAGTGACAGTAAAGTATATAAGAATAATATATTAAAACTACCAACTGCAAACATAGATCTGCAAACAAACCTCAAGGTGTGGCTATTAATAAAAAAATAGGTATAAATCTCTTGTCCAGATCTGGCAGTTATATGGAGCCTAAACAAAAACATCATACAGAGTTATGGATTCTATAACTATGTTGTATATAGTTAAAACATAGTTATAGAAACCATAATTCTGTACTTGGTCAGTGTTGGGACTCCACCTTCTTCTTCTTTAATTTGTAGCCTATAACCAATGGCAGAAAGTGGTGACTTAGCCAATAAATGCCAACTGATTTGGTGCCTCACTGAGCATCCTTTTTCTGTAGTTGGACAGATATAATAACTTCCACAATGAAATTTGGTTCTGGTGAGCTTTGCTAATGTATGGTTTAATCTTTGTTGATTGTTACTGTAGTTAATAAATTACTGGAGCAACCAACAAAGTGGTTTTCAGAACTTGAGAACATCAGAATGACATAGAATGGTTACTCATAGTCAGCACATTTTGTCAACGGATCTGATTATCAAAAGAGATGCTGAGATCTACAATATCAAGCAAGGTAATGCAAAGACAGCTTAGAAGAGGGATAGAAAATCAGTATCTTTCAGTTGCTGCACTCTTCTTATCGACACCGTGGATTCTTAAGATCTTGCACAAATAATATAATCATACAAACCCTTCAATGTAATTAACAAAACGCCTTCTCACCGGAACCTATATATTTTAAGCGATAAATGATCGGCACTCGAATCAAACATAACTAAACTCATAGCTGTACTCTTAGAGAGAAATATAAATCTCAGTCAAAGTAAATAATAATACCACACGAATTTTTGAATAGCATAGGACTACGAAGTATATCTGGAAAAAAATAAATGAAAACAGAGGTAAACTTAAATGTGATGAACCCTCGGACAAAAATATAATTTATGTACATATTGCACAAATTGCAAAATATGTTAAATAGTAAATAAGACTAAGGGAAAGGACATTGCGAGAATGGTGTTAGTCAGAAACACTTTCCTCAAATTCTGCTAAGATTCCATATGTTATAACTAAAGCTGTATAGTACTAAACCTGTCACTGAATTGTAAGAAAAAAGAAACCAAATAAAGCAAAAAAGAAGAATTTCTAGCATACAAATGTATATCGTATAAGTGACTTTAAATTAAATGGCAGTGTAAGTTAATAAAAATACAATCCACCCCCAATGAAAATTATTTCATTAATTTGAAACATAACCTAACCTGACCCTGCCTAATGACATCTAACCTGACTTAATTTTACTAAGTTTGATAGTAACTTTATTTAAAAAGCGGTTTCTTTATATGACTTCGAAATATAGACCTCTTAGACATCTTCCACTATTACTAGAAAGTGAGCCATCAGGTCATAAAAGTGATTGAGGGTTGTTAGCGAGCACATAATCAAAATTTTCAAAAATTAATTTTCTCGAAATTTACGTTTCTCCACGGAGAAAAGTGGTAATATTGAGATGGTGCATTTGACATCGAGTCTTCTTTTACAGTCGGTCCCCTGAACAAAGATAACGTGTTTTTATATTCAATCCAAAAATAATTTAAATTTTGTCCTAAATAACATTTACGGCACAAAAGTATCATTAGCCGAAATAAAAGTAGACTTGATTTTCAGCTTTTGCACCTACGGATTTTTTAGCTTGCGCACCCAATTAATTTTTTTTTTTGAGCCGCAATAATTGAATTCCTCGATAATTAGAAAACATTAACCAAAAAAGGATCATATCATCGCTATCCTTACTGGAATCGCGAATGATTTTCTACAATCTTTTAACGTTGTTTTATTCACTTCTAAGTGCCAATTTTTATAAATTTAATAGTTGCTTAGTATTCGTAAATCTTTATGTACTTTTAGGAAATTTAAAACTAGATGTTCAGTAAAAAATAGCGGCTGATGTTAATCAGTCTATTTTCTTTCTGTTCCACTATCATTTAATGTAAAAACAATGCTTAAAGCCAGACGATGTCAGCTAGAGTAATGGTTTCTCCTACGAGGTAGGTATGGCTAAAGAGACGTTTGTTAACCACTTCTAAGGCCGATAATAAATCATCCTTTTTTTTGTTAGATTGCAATTCCGATTAAGGAGAAAACCCAGACACAGGAAGCTGGCAAGACTTTGATGTCAGCCCAGTTCAGACATTGCAATACTTGAGCTTGAGCTGCGACATCGGCGCCTCGAATTGTTGATTTGCAACATAATAAGTACATTAACAACATAATATCACTATAAATATGCATTATTAGAAATGTTTGTATTAACATATAAACTACTTTCTTATAATATATCACTATAAATATAAATATTATTCACTAAAAATATGCTCATCAGTTTATTAAATTACACGACCGGATCCTGAAAAAAAAAAAACTCTGGCATACGGGCAACCTGGCGTAAAAGTGAGTAAATTTACAAAGTTCAATTTTATTAACCTACTTCTAATAAATCTTATTCAATTCATTTTGTTTATATTATAACTTTGTTTTGCACATCGTGTGAATATGTGTTTCATATCATATATTATCACAATATGCGAAACGAAGTTATAATAGCGTTTTTATTATACACATTATACTGCATAAACAACATTCTAAAGTTCGATCAGTAAACCTGTAACAATGTAATATTTACGAATTGTTACTGGACGCTCCATCGCAACATAGCAATGAATACACGCATATCGATTAAATCGGACACTGGTTGGTTCACCAACCCAATTGTTTGCTTTCATAGTAAAGCTCGTTAATTTATGTGTGTGTTTATAAACAGGCTTACTACTGACATATTATTCGAAATAAACCTGCGACGGAAACCTTTATTAATTAGTCGGTAATGCCGACGGTGGCGTTCGTGTGCTTTATGACTAATGTTGCAGTACAAACAAAATGTTCGCGGCAAGCGACAAATCAAGCAACAAGTATTTAAAGTTTGTGATGTGTATATAAGCTTGAAATTAATTATTTTTTGTTTAAATTAGTATAATCAAACAAAACGATTCGATTATGTGTCCAGAAGCCGATGCAAATCGAAATCGAAAGAGGTGTAAATTTTTTTTTTTTTGTTTTTGATTTTATTATTGCAATCTGTCATTTGAGACATTCAGCAATTGGCGCGTATGTTAGCATGTCTTGTACTGAGTTCGTCCTTTTGAACTCATTTCATTTTGCCCCTATATAAGGTCTTGGGGAAGTTTTTTCTTAAGCCTTCTGGGTGCCGTTATTGGGTTCATCAGGTTTATAGCCAGTGGATTGGGATGATTAGCGTTTCGGTCTCTGTATGTCTGTATCATCTCTGAGATTTCTTCTTGGACCAATTTTATGCCAAGCTCCAAATGGAGTCTGTTGTTTGTGACATACCAGGGTGCACCAGCTGTCATTCTAAGCGTTTTTGGTTGAAACCTTTGTAGTATTTCAATATTTGATTTTGCCGCGGTTCCCCACAGTTGTAGGTCATAAGTCCATATAAGCTTGATCGTGCATTTATAAATTAATAGTTTATTTTCGAGCGACAATTGAGAGTTTTTGTTAAGGAGCCAGTACATGTTTCGCACTTTGTGGCCCGCTGCACATCGTTTGGTCAGGATGTGTTTGGACCATGTCAGACGTCAGTCGGGATACACGCCAAGGTATTTCGCGCAATCGGCTTGCGGTAACTGTACTCCATTCAGGTTTACTGCCGGATACGTATCTCGTTTAGTAGTAAAAGTAACTTGTATTGATTTGATTTCGTTAACTTTGATTCGCCAATCTTGCAGCCACTGTGATATTTGGTCAAGGCTTGTTTGGAGTTTTTGTGAGGCTATGTCTGGTCGGTAGTCTGCTGCGAGAATTGCTGTGTCATCAGCAAAAGTGCCCGTAACAACACCTTCTATCACTGGGAGGTCAGCTGTGTAAAGCAGGTCCAGTATTGGGCTCATAACGCTTCCCTGGGGAACTCCTGCTTGGATCGGATAGAGAGACGTAGTTTCAGTTCCCTGTTTAACTTAGAAGTGTCTGTTGTGTAGATATGATCTGATGAAGTTGTAGTAATTTATGGGTAGGTTCTTTTTAATTTTAAACAGCAGTCCCTCGTGCCATACCCGATCAAATGCCTGGGATATGTTCAAGAAAGATGTAGAACTATATTGGTTTGACTCAAAGGCATTATGGATATTTTTGAGTGAAGAATAAAAATTTTAGTTTTTATAATTTATTCAAATATGGTTTGAAACGGTGTCAAGAAGCAAGTAAATATAGAGTTTTTAGTATTTGAATTCAACTGCATTCTTCAAAAACCCGTGCATCGGTATGTAAGATGATGCAAATTAGAGAAAATCAATAAATATGATATTGGGTACTTTTTTATGCAAAATATTGGTTAATTACAGTACATTTGAATGAACGTATTTTAATACATATAAATGAAAGTATATGAAGGAGCACTCACAGTGTAATTTTGCAAAATTTATGTGTAAGTTGAGAAATTGACGCAATTGGTGCAAGTTGTTTAACAAAGTTAAACAATTTTGAGTGCATGACGACCATATATCGTGAGATTTCTTATGTTATTACTTTCAATTATTTGTGCCTACATAAATATCCCGCCATACTCTTTAAATAAAAAGTATGATTAACAAATTTTTTATTTAGTTGACATTTAACCTAAATAAGTTTGATATAATTAAATTTACAATTATAAACGTCGAATCGTGTTTTAAATTTTAAAACTATAGCTAAAGAAATGACACAAAATTAATAATTTTATAGTGCACCGAACATTATTCTAAAGCTTTATGATGACTTTTAAACCCCACTTTACCTAAATTAAGCATATAAACCCTAAATACTTGTCATGTTTTTGGATGAAAAATATATGTGTGATGAAAAATATATAGCTCTGTTTCACCGAAACCTTGACTGACTGAGTCTCCGTATTATTATAATAATTATGTTCTTTATAATGAGGTAATCCCAAATATTACTCAGATGGACTAAATATTACTATACACATATATCCAGAGACATTTATATATATATATATATATATATATATATATATTCCACATATGAGCGATTATTTATTCGATATGGCGTTTGAATATCGTCTTTTTTTACTTTTACATAAAATTTGTATTTATAATTTTAGGTTTTTTCATAAAAGGTAGATCAGGTAATATATTTTCACTTTATGGTATCACATTATAAAGGCCCTTTATTGTTGGACATAGCAGTGACTGAATTTTTTACTTAAATCAAAATACATAGTTTGAAATAATTAGGTAAAATATTTATCAAAAGTCATAATTGCTCCCAGCGGGTAATACGTTTTCTCCCAAATAACTAGAAATGGTAAAGAAATTGTTAATTAGAAGTAGATCTCATGTCATACGTAGTCCGTGCGTGAGTATGTCCAAAATTGTAAATATTTAAGGGAATATAAAATGCCTAATTATTTTTTTATAAATACTGATATCACCTTTACTACTTAAATATATTGACTTTAACAGGTTTAAGAGAGGTAATTGAGTTAACATATTTGTAATTTATTGACATCATATCACGTTGATTTAAATAATTTTTGATTAAAGTAATTGTTTAAAATGCCCTCACTTTCATTTCTTTTACAGGTTTAAGAGAGGTAATTGAGTTAACATATTTGTAATTTATTGACATCATATCACGTTGATTTAAATAATTTTTGATTAAAGTAGTTGTTTAAAATGCCCTCACTTTCATTTCTTTTACAGGTATATTGATAATTTCTCAATCGAACAAGGTAAACAAGAAACATACCGTTTCCTTTTTGTCATGGACTCTGCTTAGCATTGAATAGAGGGATATTATTAAATTAGGTTGGAAACCAAAAACCACCATTTTCCAACCAAATAAATTATTTCCGCTTCTTCCCCAAAACAGGAAGTGTTTTCCATTGCGTTAAGTAATCACCCTCATATCACAAAAAAAATAATTTAATAATTTTGTGTATTTAGTAAATAATAAAGTAATGTTATAATGCAAATAATACATATTGAAACTTAAACTCACTTAGAGAAGTAAATTTTAAATATATTTTAATAAGCTTATAAGCATTGCATCTCTCACGTATTTTTACAATAAATAAATGTTTTTTTTTCTATTATTTCGACCACTATTAAATATCAATAGATAAAACTAAGATTTGTGAGACATTAAACACGTGTTGTGTATTTATAACCTCTTTAATAACTTTTATAATAAAGTATCGGTCATTACATGCATATAAATATATGTTTAGTGAGCAACTTCAATCTGCCGATTTTATTACATCATACGTGCGCATCGTAAGCAACTATCTACTGTCAATTTTTATTGTATTGTGCGCGCACATCATAAACAACTTCATCCTGTTGATTTTTGTGGCATCGTACGCGTATCCCAAATTTTCGCTCTAATGTTTTTTCCATAATACGTCTAAAGAAACATATCAGCCCAATTGAAATTTCTATCGTTTACAACAATTCGATTCGTTTTAATTTTTAAATAATTTACAGATTAAAAAGACGTAACCATTTCGTATTTCAATATCAATGTGAATACGTAAATATCCGATACGCTCTTTTTATTACATTTAGAATATTTATTTCATTACCCTTCTATGCATCTCCTCTTTTACCCTTTCATGAATATGTTCAAAAAGTAAGGTAATATAAAATATGTAGGTTAATATAATATGCGTGTAAATAAATTTGAATAATTAATTTTGTAGGTTAATATAATATGCGTGTAAATAAAGTCGGTAAGATCTACTATCAAATTTCAAGTTTCTACGTTACATGGTTTCTGAGAATATCGACTCTATTAGGCGGACAGACAGACACGTGAGTGTTTATGTAAGGTTTCCACTTTTCCTTTTACGGAACACTAAAAGCGCATGTACGAATTTTGTACCAATTTATTTAAATTTAATTAATTTAATGATGTTATGCAAACTCTGACGAATTGAAAACACGAAAGTAGAGGCCATAATTGGCTACCGATTAATTAGGGTATTACATGAGATTTGTAATTATATCAGTACCATAGTTCGCAGAATGTGCTTTAATTATCGTGAAAGTTAACCGTTTAGTCAAATTTTTGATTGACAATTGTATTTTGTGAAATGACATGAGATTACTCAGTGAAATATGAGATTACTGAACTAAATATCTTATATTATTAAATTTATATGCGTTACTAAAATAAGTTTCCATTGATGATCTTTAATTTTATTCAACTTATCGTTTTCGACAATTCAGCACATTACGTATAAAAATGAAGAAAAACTCACCTTAATCCTAAATATTTTCCGTCTCTCCCATAAATATTTTCTTTGTCCAAGTTACTAAGTTACGTAACAATTTCAATTTTGCTACAGGAAAGATTTCAAAATCATCTCGGGCCTTTCATTATTTCACGGTTATTTTTAGATTCACATCGTTTTTTACAATTTTTTATCATATAATTTTTCTCTCCCGACATGGCAAATTTAAGTAATTAAAAAAAAACGATTAAATAAATAAAATAAAACTACTTGAGATAATCAAGTTTATTGTAAAAATTATCTTTCAATAGATTTACTTTTTTTAATTGGCAGCTAAATATCAAAATCGAACCTTTATAATTTTGCCGTCTCTATTTTAAGACTGGCATGGTGCAATTTTATTGCGAGATGTAGTCGAATTACGTCAATGCCTAGAATATGAACACATAACTTTTACTTTGTAATTGAAGATACCAAACAATATTTTTGATAGGAAAGCACTTTAATAAAATAAGTTTTTAAGGGAATAATTTTACAGTCACCCCTCCCTCTATTTATGTTTTTTTAATAACGTATGTTAAAAATCTTGAAAGAAATGAAACTGAGGGCATTTTAAACAATTACTTTAATCAAAAATTATTTAAATCAACGTGATATGGTGTCAATAAATTACAAATATGTTAACTCAATTACCTCTCTTAAACCAGTAAACGAAATGAAAGTGAGAGCATTTTAAACAATTACTTTAATCAAAAATTATTTAAATCAACGTGATACGATGTCAATAAATTACAAATATGTTAACTCAATTACCTCTCTTAAACCTGTAAAAGAAATGAAAGTGAGGGCATTTTAAACAACTACTTTAATCAAAAATTATTTAAATCAACGTGATATGATGTCAATAAATTACAAATATGTTAACTCAATTACCTCTCTTAAACCTGTAAAAGAAATGAAAGTGAGGGCATTTTAAACAATTACTTTAATAAAAAATTATTTAAATCAACGTGATATGATGTCAATAAATTACAAATATGTTAACTCAATTACCTCTCTTAAACCTGTTAAAGTCAATATATTTAAGTAGTAAAGGTGATATCAGTATTTATAAAAAAATAATTAGGCATTTTATATTCCCTTAAATATTTACAATTTTGGACATACTCACGCACGGACTACGTATGACATGAGATCTACTTCTAATTAACAATTTCTTTACCATTTCTAGTTATTTGGGAGAAAACGTATTACCCGCTGGGAGCAATTATGACTTTTGATAAATATTTTACCTAATTATTTCAAACTATTTATTTTGATTTAAGTAAAAAATTCAGTCACTGCTATGTCCAACAATAAAGGGCCTTTATAATGTGATACCATAAAGTGAAAATATATTACCTGATCTACCTTTTATGAAAAAACCTAAAATTATAAATACAAATTTTATGTAAAAGTAAAAAAAGACGATATTCAAACGCCATATCGAATAAATAATCGCTCATATGTGGAATATATATATATATATATATATATATATATATATATATATATACATGTCTCTGGATATATGTGTATAGTAATATTTAGTCCATCTGAGTAATATTTGGGATTACCTCATTATAAAGAACATAATTATTATAATAATACGGAGACTCAGTCAGTCAAGGTTTCGGTGAAACAGAGCTATATATTTTTCATCACACATATATTTGTCATCCAAAAACATGACAAGTATTTAGGGTTTATATGCTTAATTTAGGTAAAGTGGGGTTTAAAATTCATCATAAAGCTTTAGAATAATGTTCGGTGCACTATAAAATTATTAATTTTGTGTCATTTCTTTAGCTATAGTTTTAAAATTTAAAACACGATTCGACGTTTATAATTGTAAATTTAATTATATCAAACTTATTTAGGTTAAATGTCAACTAAATAAAAAATTTGTTAATCATACTTTTTATTTAAAGAGTATGGCGGGATATTTATGTAGGCACAAATAATTGAAAGTAATAACATGAGAAATCTCACGATATATGGTCGTCATGCACTCAAAATTGTTTAACTTCGGTGGAGGAAAAATATTCGTAATTTTAAAAATTATTCATTCAAAACTAATTCTAAATTTTTTCTTCATACTCTTTGTTAAACAACTTGCACCAATTGCGTCAATTTCTCAACTTACACATAAATTTCCTGTGGTCATATACTTCACAAAAATTAAGAATGTTGTTGTGAAATCGCTATGTTGAAAATGAAAGTAAAAAATTATGCAAAATTACACTGTGAGTGCTCCTTCATATACTTTCATTTATATGTATTAAAATACGTTCATTCAAATGTACTGTAATTAACCAATATTTTGCATAAAAAAGTACCCAATATCATATTTATTGATTTTCTCTAATTTGCATCATCTTACATACCGATGCACGGGTTTTTGAAGAATGCAGTTGAATTCAAATACTAAAAACTCTATATTTACTTGCTTCTTGACACCGTTTCAAACCATATTTGAATAAATTATAAAAACTAAAATTTTTATTCTTCACTCAAAAATATCCATAATGCCTTTGAGTCAAACCAATATAGTTCTACATCTTTCTTGAACATATCCCAGGCATTTGATCGGGTATGGCACGAGGGACTGCTGTTTAAAATTAAAAAGAACCTACCCATAAATTACTACAACTTCATCAGATCATATCTACACAACAGACACTTCTAAGTTAAACAGGGAACTGAAACTACGTCTCTCTATCCGATCCAAGCAGGAGTTCCCCAGGGAAGCGTTATGAGCCCAATACTGGACCTGCTTTACACAGCTGACCTCCCAGTGATAGAAGGTGTTGTTACGGGCACTTTTGCTGATGACACAGCAATTCTCGCAGCAGACTACCGACCAGACATAGCCTCACAAAAACTCCAAACAAGCCTTGACCAAATATCACAGTGGCTGCAAGATTGGCGAATCAAAGTTAACGAAATCAAATCAATACAAGTTACTTTTACTACTAAACGAGATACGTATCCGGCAGTAAACCTGAATGGAGTACAGTTACCGCAAGCCGATTGCGCGAAATACCTTGGCGTGTATCCCGACTGACGTCTGACATGGTCCAAACACATCCTGACCAAACGATGTGCAGCGGGCCACAAAGTGCGAAACATGTACTGGCTCCTTAACAAAAACTCTCAATTGTCGCTCGAAAATAAACTATTAATTTATAAATGCACGATCAAGCTTATATGGACTTATGACCTACAACTGTGGGGAACCGCGGCAAAATCAAATATTGAAATACTACAAAGGTTTCAACCAAAAACGCTTAGAATGACAGCTGGTGCACCCTGGTATGTCACAAACAACAGACTCCATTTGGAGCTTGGCATAAAATTGGTCCAAGAAGAAATCTCAGAGATGATACAGACATACAGAGACCGAAACGCTAATCATCCCAATCCACTGGCTATAAACCTGATGAACCCAATAACGGCACCCAGAAGGCTTAAGAAAAAACTTCCCCAAGACCTTATATAGGGGCAAAATGAAATGAGTTCAAAAGGACGAACTCAGTACAAGACATGCTAACATACGCGCCAATTGCTGAATGTCTCAAATGACAGATTGCAATAATAAAATCAAAAACAAAAAAAAAAAAATTTACACCTCTTTCGATTTCGATTTTCATCGGCTTCTGGACACATAATCGAATCGTTTTGTTTGATTATACTAATTTAAACAAAAAATAATTAATTTCAAGCTTATATACACATCACAAACTTTAAATACTTGTTGCTTGATTTGTCGCTTGCCGCGAACATTTTGTTTGTACTGCAACATTAGTCATAAAGCACACGAACGCCACCGTCGGCATTACCGACTAATTAATAAAGGTTTCCGTCGCAGGTTTATTTCGAATAATATGTCAGTAGTAAGCCTGTTTATAAACACACACATAAATTAACGAGCTTTACTATGAAAGCAAACAATTGGGTTGGTGAACCAACCAGTGTCCGATTTAATCGATATGCGTATATTCATTGCTATGTTGCGATGGAGCGTCCAGTAACAATTCGTAAATATTACATTGTTACAGGTTTACTGATCGAACTTTAGAATGTTGTTTATGCAGTATAATGTGTATAATAAAAACGCTATTATAACTTCGTTTCGCATATTGTGATAATATATGATATGAAACACATATTCACACGATGTGCAAAACAAAGTTATAATATAAACAAAATGAATTGAATAAGATTTATTAGAAGTAGGTTAATAAAATTGAACTTTGTAAATTTACTCACTTTTACGCCAGGTTGCCCGTATGCCAGAGTTGTTTTTTTTTCAGGATCCGGTCGTGTAATTTAATAAACTGATGAGCATATTTTTAGTGAATAATATTTATATTTATAGTGATATATTATAAGAAAGTAGTTTATATGTTAATACAAACATTTCTAATAATGCATATTTATAGTGATATTATGTTGTTAATGTACTTATTATGTTGCAAATCAACAATTCGAGGCGCCGATGTCGCAGCTCAAGCTCAAGTATTGCAATGTCTGAACTGGGCTGACATCAAAGTCTTGCCAGCTTCCTGTGGCTGGGTTTTCTCCTTAATCGGAATTGCAATCTTACAAAAAAAAGGATGATTTATTATCGGCCTTAGAAGTGGTTAACAAACATCTCTTTAGCCATACCTACCTCGTAGGAGAAACTATTACTCTAGCTGACATCGTTGTTTTTACAACATTGCTTAAAGCCTTCCAGCATATCGTGGAGCCATCAAAGATGGCAGAACTGGTGAATATGATCCGCTGGTTCAACACCCTCTTAAATCAAATATATGTATAGTATCAAATATATGTATGTATAGTTTTATGTTATTAGAAATGTTTATATAGAAATTGTGAGGAATACCATTGTGGTAAACATGCCTTTTCTTTAAAACTTAATATAACGTCTGGTTTAAAAAGCAAATTATAAGAAATAGAACATTTACTTTTTGTGAGTTATATGTACGACAATTTGCAAGATATTGCTGAAAGTGATAAATCATATTAACTTGCTTATATTTCCATAGTTAATACTCAAAAATGTTTAGCCTATATTTTGTGAACAAAATGTTAAAATATTTTTACTTGGATTTTGACGTGTCCTTCAGAGTATAATTTAGTTTTTGAATTCATAAGGTCGCTCTAGATATATTGATAAAATTAACCACATCAATTAATATTGCTAGTCATAAGTAGTTTAACAGAAGTACTATATTCATTTAAATGTTCATGTATGTCTAAAGGTGCATGCAACCCTCGCATTACGGGTTCTATACCTATTTATCAGTCTCACCAATTTTTTCCTCGAATACAGGAAAAAATTGGTGAGACTGATCGGTTACAAATAAAATCTGCTGTTAAAAACTAATAATCAACCGTTAATATATATAGTTTTGGAAAATAAAGAACGAATGTTTATCAATCTTTCTTCTTAAAATTTTAAACCAAATAATTCTGTTATTTTATAATACTTTATGAACATAATTGAAAAGACTAACTATTCGAGTCTTATTTAAATTCTTGGTTGTTTTTTTTATTTTCAATAAAGTAAAAAAAATTAAACACGTTATTTATCTCAAATACAAACACGTGTTTTGACGATGTCTATTGCTCCTGTTTTACTCGCATGCAAACCGACAGTGTGCGTTGAGATCCGGTGCTAGTCGGATCTATGTGGCTTGTATTTCTCACCCGCTATGAAAGAATTAAAAAAAGAGATATAATCAAATTAATTTTAATCTTAGGTTTGGATCTTTATTTTAATATCGTAGCTATAAGTTCAGTTAAGCACCAATGATATTTTGATATTTTTTTTGATTAGGCATTAAAATATAATATATATTTTGAAATAAGTTGTGAATTTCATAATATATATGGTAACCCGCAATTATGTTTTATAAAAGATCGATATGAAAATTTTCATATATCTGTTTAATCGGGAATATGTTTTAACTTGTTTTCTTTCAAATAATTCACCTTTATTTCAATCTTTTCTGCTTAGTCAGTTTTGAATATTTTGGGTTTTTCTGTTTTTATATTTATATACTTCTTTCAAGTGATACTTTTCGCTTATTAAATTTTTGGACGTTTGGAGTTAATTTCTTTTATATTAATTCGGGTTTGTATCTATAACTTTTTTTTCATAATCCTTTTTACTTAGACAGTTTTGAATATTTTCGGTTATTTTTTTTATTAAATATTTATATTTTTATTCATAACCTTTTTTACGTGACTCATTTTGCTTATTAAATTTTTAGAACCTTTGCTTGGGTTTTTTTGCATACAAATTCGTGGTGGTATTAATGTATTATTTTACATAATCCTTTCTACTTATTAAATTTTTGAGGTTTTAAACTTTCTTTATTACCAATTCGTATTTGTATTTACATTTGTTTACGTATTAAATTTTTAGATACTTTGTTGTTTTTTTTAATATACCAATCTGTGTATGCATTTATATTTTTTCTACGTAATACAGTTTGCTTACTAAATTTTGAATGTTATGTGTTTGTCTTTTTTTAAATTAATCATTCGCGTTTGAATAAACTTTTTAAGCCACTCTTTTTGCTTATTATATTTTTAACATTTTGGTTTGTTCTTTTTACGTTAATTTGTGTTTGTATTTACAAACTTTACACAGTGGCAGTTAGCGCACCAAGAAAAGACCTAGGCTCTATTTCTATTTTTTTTAATTACTTATTTCAAGTTATAATGGAGCAAAAGATCAATGTGTCTTTCTGCACAGAGATAGTTGCCGGACCAGGAAATATCAACGGCTACGTGTAAACGCGGGAAATATCATTATACACAATTATGTAAATATATATCTTATTATGTACATAATTTATGTAGTTAATGAGATTGGAAATATAATTAAAGTTTAGATGATGTAAAAATAAAAGCTTTGTAATAAGATTGTTATATAAAATGAATACACAAAATTGTGCTGCGAACAATTTTTTCACTTTTCAAAATGGTTTTAATGCTTCAACAATCTTAATTGGGACAGAGACTTTTTTTTTCTATATTCAACTATTTATCCTTCTTTCACATCGTAATGAAGCTACGGATCGACGAGATTTTAGCACATATATAGTTATTCGACCAGAAAGTATTATAGGCTATTTTGCAACCTACACAATTTAATTCTAACTAACGTAGCGATCCCAAAGTTTACAAATTAGGAAGTATATTTGTTATTCTTTCATATAACAATGAGGCAATAGATCAATGTGTTTTCTATACAAAAATATTTGGTGGATCAAAAAATGATACGGAATCGAAATATTATCCTAACAGTACAAACCCAATTTAAAATTGTGTTTGTTTGTCCTTGTTTTACGTCAAATTAGCGCAATAGATCAAAATGGTTTTTTATAATTAGTTGGCTCTGAAAATGTTATCCTAACTAATATAATAATCCCAAATATTATTAAAATTTCGAAAGTATGTTTGCTCTTTCATTTCACTACACAGCAACAGATCTACGTGACTTTCAGCATAAAGATGGTTGGCGTGCCGGGAAATGATATAGTCTACCTTCCAATCTGGGAAATGTTATTGTAATTAGAACAAAAATCCCAATGGATATCAGAAATTCAAAAGTGTGTTTCTTTTTCAGTGTTTATTGAACAGAAAATAATATGGGATAGTTTCAATCTAAAAAATACACTCTAATATAACAATCCCAACATATGTTACAAATTCCCAAGCGTGTTAGTTTGTCCTCATTTCAAAGCAAGATATCAATAATTTGCGGGCTAAGAAAAGACATCGAGTACTTTCCCATCCGGTGATTTCATAGTAACTAATATGACAATTTGAAAATAAAATTATGACATTTACATTAAATAAATAAAGAGAAAATAAAGAACATTTAAATTTTAATTTTGTCTATTTACGCGTGACTAAAAACACCAAACTGATCATTAAAAATGAAGAAAGATACTAATTACGAAATATGCCACATTTCCTCGTGATGCTTTTCCTTTTTCACCATCACATGTGCGATGTCATGTTCAACTCCAAAACAAGTAAAGTTTGCATCAGTATCCCAAAATGACATTCTTGATGGGGCGCGAAATTCTTTAATTAAAATTAAATTTATGTAACCAATTTTATATTCAAAACACTTTCTTTTATATTCGTATATTTTAAAATGAAAGCTTTTCATTTATTACTCGCTTTAGTTAATTAAATAATCATTTGTAGGTTTTTTCATTTGAAAAATATAAACTGCAGGAACAAATAGCCGTAAAAGAGTCAGGACCTTACATGCTTTTCATTGCAAACTTTTATTTTCATTATCTTTAGTTATTCACCATTATGGCACTAATGGAATTTGATAAACGATCTCTTAATTTCATTGATCTCAATAATAATTTATTGTACCAATCCAGATCGCAAATAGGAAGAAATCGTGGCCAGTGATAAGAAACTGTATTTGTATTTGATAAAACTACGGATGCTTTTTATTAATATAAATCGTACCACTATCGTACTTCAAAAACTTAATTTTGTTTTATTCTATTGATTCATCGGGGTGAAAATTGAAGTTAGATAAAAGACACATGAATTCTACAATGCCCTCTGCATACTGACCGTCTGGTGTGGCTCCTGGAAAAGAAAATTTCTTATCAGTGAATAAACCGCACTCTTCAATGTCGATATGTAAAAGAGTTGCCAGTTTTCTCAGTGCAGTGTACTCATTGTTTTTTTTATGTTTTATTGATGGCAATTTTTTCCCGTATATAATCTGTTTAATCAATGAAGCGCAATTGATATTTAACAAGTCTCTTGCATAATTTGGCAAAATAAGCAACTGTTAATAACTTCTGCCCACGCTCCAATAAAAGTAGAATAACGCATTGTAGTGCTCTAGGTCATGCCGTTGTTCAGGGGTCAATACCAATTCTTTCAGAAACTCTCTTATTAGTTCCTCTTATACTCCGTAAATCATATCCGGGTTCTCACAACTTTCGTCATAATAAGAAACTTTATAAGGGCTTGGTTTTTTAATACCTTTAAAATTGATTTCTACGAAATGCTTCCAATTTCTTTATTTCAGAATAAAAACGTGTTTCCAAAATTAAATTAAGCACAACAGATTGCAAACAGCCTTTATTAAAAGACACTACAGCAGCTGCATTTCGCCCACTATAGGAACCTCTGGGAGAAAAGTTAACTCTCTTTCCTCCTGCATATTTGGCAATGCGCGACTTAAAGCTTTCTGATAAATTATTTATTTTGTTGTGAAATGAACAAGACTAAATTATTTATTTTGTTGTGAAATATACAATAATAACGTAAAGATAATCTACAAGTGGTATCATTTATTTTATGGAAATACTACACATTCTTAATTCGGCAACTAAATTTTCACTATTACACATATGAATTTCTTACATACTCAAGCACTTATTGAACGTGCTTGAGTATCCATCGGCAATCAATTATCAATAAATGAGACCATTTTCTGAAAGAGATTTTTCCAATCCACTTGCAACGATGGCTGCCTGCATTTTAGTTGAAAAACCGGTATAATTTTTAAAACAGGTTCGTAACGGAAGCTCGATAACTTTATTGGACGACCGAGAACAAGTAAAAGAGTATTTATTTTTAACTCCTAAATAAATAACTTTTTGACTATGTTGACCTATGACTTCTGCAGCACGCTCAGAAGTGTTATAATTGATGCAGTAGCACCGTTAACATCAAACAACCATTCAATACCTCAGTGATCATTGGTACATCGTTTCAAACATGCATTGCTATGCTGCTTATTTCCACTATTTGCAAATGGTATCATGAGTTATACAATCTTAGAGACGTGGATAGAATATCAACATGATATAGAGATATAGGTAAATGTGTAAAATCACTACCAATATAAATGATACCAGCAACAGCTTCTTGGTTTATATTAAATTTTATCCGATATATCCGTTAAAATTCCCACCACACGTATTGTAAAAAACCGTAAAATTTGAATATAAGCCTGTTCTCTTTTCTTTTGCAATACGTATGTGAGATATATGCAATAAAAAAGAATATAACGTCCATTAATAATTAAATACTATTTTAAACAATAATTAATATCTACTATTCTTTCGCATTTTAAATTTAATGTTATGTCGTTAATTTCTTACCGTAAATTTAAAACACGATCTATAAATATGTGACAAACAAAACGGGAGAAAGAATTTAATGGATCTAAAAAAAGTAACTTCTCTAACACTTTCTACGGCTGCTGAGGCACTGGTTTCATCCGCCTCTATCCCTAATGCGTGTACTGGAAATGTACAATTTAGGATATATTAATTCGTAATAATTGAGTTGAAGACCCATTATAGATATTATAATTATGGATTTAATTATTTATAAACCAGACTTTTGAAAATAATATGTCCTAAAATACAAATATATCCTGGAATAAAAAATAAGTTAATTTAACGTACCATAATAATATATATTTAGCTTTGGGTTTCTTTTAGTCCTTGTCCATGCGTATGATTGGTTTTTTAAACTTAAGGATCTGCAAACCAAACAAAGTTGATGAACATTTACTCCCCAATAAAATAAGTTACCCTTTCAGAGAAAAACGGGACTCGTCATGATGTTTCATTAATTTGAATATATTTAAAATTAATCAATTAATTATAATAAGATTCTGAAGCATTTAATTTACCTACTAATATGACGCTAGAATGACCACGACAAAGATACTTTGAAATTATGACACGTATACTTATTTGCAGAATAACTTATCAAGCACGAGTAAAACTTGCACCACAAGAATTCCGTACATAGACTTTCTGTACATGGGTAGTTATAAAAACTTAAGAGCACATAGTGTATCTGTTAAACTATTTACAAATATTTACTTTTTATAACTTAGATATATTATCTAATGGTGTAAAAACATAGTATATATTTCAAAAAGTACAACGTCTAGGATAATCGCTGTAGTTTTTATGTAATCTACTGGTCAGATTTAACCGATGCTGTTTTCATCTTCATTGTTTTTGGTTCAGTCGTTCCAGTAATAAGAGGGGGAAATGCTAGTTTTTGTGAATATCTTGTTAAATCTGGAATTTAAAACTATAATAAATAATATATTTCTTATCATCAAATGATATCCATATGATATATAAAACTACCAAAAATAAGGCATTTGTTTATCCCTCTCTCATTTTTACAGGAATATTTAAAACAAATTTAGCTTGTAAAATATTGGGGTTTATAAGATATATTACTATGCCAATTTCAAGTTTCTACGTTGCATGGTTTACAAATATATCATAAAAACATACTGTATATTTAAAAAATTATAACAACTAGAATCATCGCCATAGTTTCCTATAATATTTAAGTGGATTTTTTAAAAACCAATTGTTTAAAATTAAATTTTTTTTTTATTTTTTAGCATCTCTCCGAAGATATGATACCTAAAATTATGAACAAACTATACTTATAACTAATCGTTTCAAACGATATTTTATATATAACATATCATTTAAGTATAGTTTCAAATAATTAATTTTCCCCAATGAAATTTTCATATAAATATTTTTGAATGAAATAAGTACATATTAATATTTTTAATGAATATGTGCGGGATAATATGTATATTGTTATACTACCATGCCGAATTTCAAGTTTCTACCTCAAGCGGATTTATGGACAGATGGGCTGATGTGTGAACAATCTTTCTAGGATTCTGTATTTTTTTTGAGTTACAGAACCCTAAAAGAAGTAATAAAGAATAAATAACTTACAATGTTGCCAATTATGTATTTTTTTTGGCTGATATTTAAAATAGAAAGAAAGATTTAGTTTTAACTAACAAGCCCTGAGGGTCATTAATTACGTCCGATAATTTGATTAAGCAAACACACACGTGTGTGTGTATTTATAAATTTTGATCTGTTACATAACAAATATATTTCAACAATTTCAGAACAAAGTTAGCAGACTTATTTGAATTACACGAGAAAAGATTGATATCTGGAATACGAGATATCAAACAACGTAACCATCGCAAAGGCATTATTGTGGTAGGCATCTTTCTCTACTACAGGCGTGCGGCCCACCACTAAGTTTCTGGTTCATAGAAAATAATCCAATTATTTGCTATTAGACGTGGAAATTTTTTTAAATTTTTACAAAAAAGAGTAAACACTATCTAAAAAAACAATACGAGTAGCTATAATTCGTCCCTATTCAATCTTATTAGTTTTTTTTTGGTAGATCATAGGTTTAAAATTTCCGTCGACAACAATATGACCGGACAGGATTTCCGAGTTTGAAAACTTATCATACTTTCCATTCTGCTGAGCGCTATCCAAAAAAAAGTCCGTAGTAAATGAGATTCATCAAGATCCCTGAGATTTTACAACGTTTTAAAACGCATAAACATAAGTATGTACATTTGTACATATATAGGCGCACAAAACCTACTCCGACGTGAATAGTGCCATTTTTATTGACTGGTCCTGGATGCTAACGCAATACACAATTAATAGTTTCATTACTTTGATAAAATATAAAGAATGATTTTATCTTATAGAGAAAGTGTTAATTATTTAAACTTAATAAACAATATGAATCAGAAAAAAATTCTAAAGTTTTAGAATATATCTTACCTTTAATGTAATGAAATTTTAAAAAGTAAATATTCTGGTAGAAAAGTTAAAATAATTTAGATGAAAAAATAAAAAAATAATTTTGAACCAAGAAGGAAGATTTTTTCCTGCTGTTTATTAATAAAAAATGTATTCCACGTTACGTATATTTTTCTTAAAACCTTCAAAATCTTGCTTCCGTGAACATAGAAAATTTAAAAGACGTCTTCAATAATAAACAAAACTCTTCCAAGATTGTAAAGGTTTTAAACTAGTTAAAATTTGTAAAGGTTTTAAACTAGTTAACGAGAAATTTTATTTTCAATGAAACATCTCATTTACGTAGAATTTGAAATTTTTGCATGATGTTTAATAAATCTTTCCCCAAATATAAATATTTTCCATCGTTAAATAGTGAAACTACACAAATAGTCAACGCGTCACTTTAATTAGTAGGCTAAGTCTATTCAATGAAAATAATTGGTTACATGTAAAGAAAATAAAAAAGGCATATTTGATTTAAAATTTAAATATCGGTCCAAAAGGTCCCGACTGAAAATATATCATTTTACACTGTTGAAGTTATAGGATATATATATATATATATATATATATATATATATATATATATATATATATATAAATTACGCCTATGTGTGTATATATGTATTAATTTTGCCGTATAATTTAATTTACTTTAGGTTCTGAGGGTAATATAAAAAAAATTAATTAATTATTATAAATTATAATTATTATTAATTATATAAATTATTAAATATTTTCTTGCACGTATTAGACGTAAACAGAACAAAAACCTAAACTAAAAATAGTTACCCGCATTTTCTTTCTTTTATCTCGTTCGTATTCTATCTTAATATTTTCTCCACTATCTTTTACATATTTTCTGTTTTACTTCATAAAGGAAATAAATGAAATTTTTCTCCATATTTGTTTAGTGCGAGGAAATAAAAAATTACTTAAAATGAATAATAACTTTTATCAAAATATAAAATAATGTTATGTAATTTTGAAATAGCATAGAATCGGAACTTACTTGATAAATGGCTCTTTCTCTCTCTCTCTCTCTCTCTCTCTATATATATATATATATATATATGTGTGTGTGTGTGTGTGTGTGTATGTGCGTGCGTGTGTTTGTATGAAAAATATGGTAGGAATTTATCAGTATTTTCTGAAAGGAAGATTCTCTATTAAACACATTTTTAATTGTGATAAATACTAGGCAAATAAAAGAATTCTGAATTGACATAATAATTTAACTACGAAATTTAAAACCGCGTAATTCAAATTAAATATAAAATTTATCTTTGGAACTATGAGAGAACTGAACCAACCTAAATAACTTAATAAACTTAATTCCCACGCACTGAAAGGAACAAAACTGAGTTTAAATTAAAGGTATTTTCTCTAAATCACTGGAAAACAAGTAGCGTTAGACAGGGAGATGCACTAGCCTCCTTGATGTTTACCATTACTCTGCAGTGGTGCAATTTTTTCCTTATAAAAAACATGTTGACAAGAACATATTATCCTATATATGATTTCCATTTTGAAATTGAATACTATCAATCTATACTATATATAGTGAAAACGGATGAAACAAGAGAATATAGAAAAGAAAAAGTGGACTATTTGAAAAAATTTGGTAAATTGAACTGACAATGAAACCTTTATGGCATATATACACACACACATATATATTTAAATCTATACCTTATATTATATCTTATATTATATATTCTATACCTTATATTATATCTTATATTATATATTCTATACCTTATATTATATCTATACCTTATATTTCATAACTTACCCTACATATATATTTTATTTTATAATTATTGATACTTACCTTATTAAATAAAACATATACGTAGGGTAAGTTATGAAATATAAGGTATAATACAATATGGGTGAAAATTTTTTATCACTGACAAAAATTAATGGTAACCATACTTTGACACAGTAACATTTAAAAGATATAGAATATTATTCCTGCTCAATTATGTTACAAAGAATTGTGAAGTGTTCAAATTATATGATAACATTATATAATGCTTATATAATAACATTAATTGAAGATTTAAATTAATGTTTTTATATAAGCATATCACTAATTATATTACTTTTTACGTTTTTAAGATTAATAGCATTGCACACTATCTGCACGTCTACCGTTTTACTTCGTCACATATTTTGTTGATGCTGACCAAAGGCATTTACGCCTGACCGTAATGAACATATAAAGTATGAAATTGTAAATCCACTCTGCGATTTAAAATGCAAAACTCGACTATTATTTGTATATAAGTCTTTTATTAACAAAATTACCAAATATGTCGCATTTACTTATATAACCTTCACTTACTATTATGTTCGGTGATAATTACAATACTCACTGGATACAGTTTAAGTCGAAAGACCAAAATCAAATAAGATGAACAAAGGTAACTTAGACGTTTGGTTTATCAACACGACACTGAATTCCCTAAGTTGAGACTTGCATAAAACACTGCACTATGTGAAGTATAATCATATTGTATTAGGCTAAATCCGTGATGCATCCTTCCATTAATTCTGTGAGAAATCTGTATTGCAATGTCAAAATTAGGTGTATTTATTTTAGTGGAAAGAATATAAATTATCTATGGTTTACAATAAGAGGAAAAAATATAAAATGTATAGGCCTAATCCCCATTTTTGTAAGGATGTAGGTAAAAAAATAATAGTGGGATTAAAGACGAGTTTAATAACCCATTCTCACATAGTTGTAGACCACCGATGACCCTACAGATAAATTTTTGCATGAAATGATGTCATATGATAGAATTTGCCTCTCTACTTAAATTTTTTTTATACCAGCATATTGAAGAGTTATTAGGAGATAAAATAATGTTTTTGCCTGAAATTATTGTATATCGGTAAGAATTTTATAGATAGACCATCTTTAAAAATATATAAATTAGTTGAAATATTATTGAAAATTTCATGTGAAAAAAAAAAAATTTTCCGAGGAAACTTGACACATTTAAGCTTTCCGAGGGGATAACAAGAGATCGGCAAAATAATAGAACGTTTGCAATAATTAATCAAACAAATATCGATATTATTTAAGCGCATTATTCAAAAGCGCGAATTTCAAATAAACTCTAATATTGTTTCTCGTTCTATTGTAAAGTTTCGTGACTTAAATAAAACGTTGCAACTAGTGATCACGATTTATCCTTGCAAAATTTATCTGACACATGATTTTAATGTATTTAGTATTCTTAACTCGAAACGTTTCATAGATATTTACTTTTATAGAGCAAACCTCAATATTATAAAATTAAATTTAATTTAATATTGATTGCAAGTAATAACACTAGCTCTCATTTTATTACATAAATAAATGAAACAGCATTACGTAATTTACAAAATTACGACATTACGTTATTCATCTAAATAATGAATTAGTTCGTTATTTATATGTATAATAAAAGTAAATTTATGTAAAAAAGCAAAGAAATATAAAAGAAATGACTTACAACTTCATTAAATATAACATTATTAATATTAGGGTTACTTTCCTAACCTACAGAAAAAAAACACAGGATAAATTACATTTTTCGACAAAGGTCAAAATGGTATTTGAAAGGTAAAGGCAAAATAGTAAAAAGGAATGAAATACTGTTATCTTACGTCTAAGCAAAAAATATCTTGAAGGCATAAACTTTACGTTCAATTTTCTATAGTCTAATATAAAATATACTTGATACTCTCCACTATATTACACTCTCTCGGGAAACTTTCTACTGAAAATATTCTCGTAAGTTCATCGTGAGAAATATTTTGTTCATGACGGCAATATTGGATATAATATTTTAGCTTCCTATATGGATAAACGCACGAAGAAGGGCGACATATTTTTATTAAAAAATCGTCGCTTCTGTTTTAGAAGAAGCGTTTAAGTATCATGAAAGATTATATTTAGTTTATTACAGGTATTTTAAAATAATACTGTTACATGTAATAGAAATATATATAAATTAGAAGTAAACTACAGTTTAACTGAAGATATAGACAAGATAGATTTGTATATTTTTAATATTTAAAATTTAATTAGATATATAAAAATCAATTCCATGTAAAATTACCAAAAAAAGGAAAAGTTCAAGACAAACAATTTTTCAAGCTCTTCTCAGCTCAAAATTATAAGAAATAATATTTCCTGTTTCAAGTCGAATTCTGACAGATTACTAGCTACTGTGGTTGCTAGTAATCTGTCACAGACCAGGAAGCTAGTATGCTAAGTATTGTCACAGACCAGGAAGTAAATGTGGGTAAATTATAGCATTTAAACGTCAGCTGTAAATAATATTTCTAAAATTTGCTCAAATTTGGTTTATTATTTTGTATCACGGAATAAAATTTAAAAAAAATGACTATTTCATCTAAGAATTAAACCACGTTTTCGGATTTAATTATTTTAAAATATAATTATTTTTATTTCAATAATTGTTATACTCTTTGTTTATTTTCAGATAAAATGATTTTTATATCGTTATAACATTATGATAAACTAAATTCTCTCAATTGTGTATATCACTCCAGTAGTTAACTCACAAAGTTTTTAAAAGTCTTTTCTTGAAATTAGGATAAAATGAATGTCCACCTTTGTTTGTATTTAAGATCGAAGCCATTTATAGGAGAAAATCTTTTATAGCTTTAACAGCATGTTAGATATAGTATATGTTATAAATTTGAATTTTTCTTTAGCGACAATAAATATTATATTGTTCAAAATTCACTTCAATGCAGCAAAGTAAGATAAACAAAATCAAAAATTCACAATTAAATGAAACTACGTGATGTGGTATTATTTCCACTTTCTTTAAGTTCTTTACCACGACCTAGGTTTCGTTGTATTAAAACATCTTCAGATGGGCTATTTGCAAAGATTTATTTTCTTAGATTATATTCTATCTTTGCTAATATGAATATATTGTAATACAACGCAACCTAGGTCGTGGTAAAGTACTTAAATTAATTAGAAATAATACTACATCACGTAGTTTCATTTAATTGTGAATAATGAATTTCTACAAAATTAACGCCAAATATATTCAATATTCAAAATCAAAAATTTTATTCGTATTGAGTTTTTTGCAAACTGTTTAAGGTACGCGAGAAACATGATATTGTCATCCGGCTTCGCAATTCTCGACGATAATTGTCGATCATATATAATTATTGCGAAGTGAATGCGTATACTATTATAAACTTTATACCTGATAAAGAAAAGTTTGGCAATTATTTCGAAGGAAAAATATTGATACTTCAAAACGTTGATATTAAATACAAATTTCAGCAATAGTGTTATGAAAAAGATAAGCGTTAATTATGAATTTATAAATTAAAACGCTCACCGGAAATATTCACAAAAATTTCAAAGACTACCTAATAGCACAATGACTAAGAAAATTAGGAAATAGTTTATTTACCCTAAAGCGCAAAAAAAAATTTCCAAGGCGAACTTCAAAACTGAATATATTATCAGGTGATTAAACCAATAAACGTTCGTCATCCAGACCATATAATTTACATTATCATGAGTCATTTTTTCTACCTACAAGGATATTTGAATATTTTTCCTGATTTTTTTCAGCATTTAAAATAATTTTTCTTTTTATTAAAAGAAATATAAAAATTAAAGTTTTATAATTTTGAAAACCCGGTTGTCTGTCTAAAATATTTATCGTAACCTAAAGTAACAATTACCAGAGAAGAAAATGATTTTTAAACGTCAGGTTAAATAATGCGAATCGAAGTGGTATTCTTCAGAAATATAAACTTGACGTTAATTTAAATTGAATCATAGTTAATTTAACCTCTGTGGCTATAGAGGAAAACACAGTTATTACTGGGTTATATTAGATATTGCAAATTTAGATCATTTTCCCTTTTGGAATAACATTTTTGACAAAATATCGGTATATTTCCAAAATAGAATACTCAATTCAAATAGGAGCTGTAAGCTGTAGAGATAATTTTAATAGACGGGATGGGAGTACAATGCCGAAGCAAATGCAATGATTATGAGAAGATCAAGTTGCAATCAAAATTGTTATAATTTCACCGGATATTACACATCTTTTTTCATACCATTTCATCCTAAAATTCAAACTGTATATATTACACAATTGCTTTAGTTCGACAAGAATAATGAAAACATAAATAACTGTAACCTAAAATGATTCATAACAAAAATATTTTGCCTAGGAGAGAAATTTGATGAAAATTTATAAAGGTTTTGCCACAAAAGTAATATGAATCAATTTAAATAGCATTTTATTCTGAATTAAAAGAAGATAATTTATCTGCACTTACGTAATTTCCAAGGTAAATTATTTTTAAAAACTTAAAAATAATAGCCAATTTTTACACTTACACTTTCAATTAAATATCTTAGAAGATAGATTGAAGTATGTTTCCTCTTTTAGATTGGAACGACCATTCATAATATTAATAAAAAAGGAACTTTCCTTTCCTATAGGTACAGAATATAAAGAGAAAAAGAATGCCTATACCCATGCGAAAAATTTGCAATAAATTTTCACCTATTAGTTTTCATTAATACATTACTATGCAGCCACCTGCGGTAAATTTCCTTATCTTTTCACTCCTTACTTCCGTTTAAGTCCGATCATTCTAATAGTCAAATATATAAAGATAACCTCTTCCCTTATGGACTAAAATAGAACATTGGAGCAATGTTTCCTTGGCCCTTAATTATTTTGTTCATTTGCATTATTTATTACTTTCAGAAATATATTTAGATATTACTATATGACGTTGGCTACTTTAACTAATACTGTTTTTGGTGTTTAATGTGTATTCCAAATAAAAAATTTTCCATCTAAGGCAAGTAATTTATATCAATAAAAACGATAACTTCTCTTTCAAAATGTTTGAGGCTGATATTTTTTTTATTTGTATAAAAACTTTAAGAAATTAAACGTGGAGTATTATTGCGCGTATGTACATAAATAATTCTGCCGTATCCTTTTGTTCAGTGTTGGCGCACAATGTAACAACAAAATTAAAATATTGAGTAAATAATCATTGAGGAATTCGGACACTCCTTTGGTGTTTTTATGAATATTATTAAAGTTTTTTCGTTGTTAATAATTTTATAATGAAGGTGTACTTTCTATTTAAATAAAATTGAAACAAGCAAAACAAATATGACATTTTGAAAAATCATGAGTGGGTTGTAACAGACAGACGGAAATGTTTGCTCACTCTTTCTCTTTAAATAATAAAATAATTTGAAGACTCTGTTTAGACTATTTATTAACAGTAATAATCCTGAAGTGTTTTTTATTAATAAAAGTAATAAATTAAGCTCTGTATTAAACGGGATTTGTACCAACCCGAATGAAATGAAATCTGACTACTCTGCTGACAATTGCCACTTGCACAAAAACGATGAGAAATAAACTTTTAGGACACTCACGTTTGTTAATATATTGCAATGGAAACAGAACAGAAGCGTCTAACTGCAACATATAACGCCGTTCTGGATAATTTTCAAAAGAAGCTTGATGATCCGTTATCAGTAGGAAGTACTAACTCACCCTCAGTCGAGATTTTGTTCCACTGAGTTCAAGCAATTCCGCGATCAAATTCAGAATATGATGGAGTCGATTTTAGTTTTACACAATGTTTTGGAGCACCGTATACGCTGCGGGGTAAAGGGATATCGCTGGGCACTGCTGGAGGCAAATGGATGACGAAATACCATCCTCATATATGGTGTAAAATAAGAAGCCACTGTCACTCTGACATCAGCCACTCTTAGCGTCGTCGTTGACAAACTTTGCTGTTCTGCAATAGATGAAGTCAACCTGGATTCGTGCTACCGTCTGGGTGCTGCAAATTGGCAGCGCAAGACTCCGAGACCAATAGTCGTTAAATTCGCCCTCAGCGAACATCGTTATAAAGTATAGTCGATGAAGAAAACGTTTAAGGAAACCGGCGTGCTCATCACGGAGTCTCTAATGGGACCTTGGACAGTTATTTTTCACTGAGGCTCGTGCAATCTTCCATGCTAAAAACTGCTGGCCTCGTGATGGAAGGATTGTTGTGACATTTCCCGATGATTGCAAGGAATATATCACACGTCCTGCACAGTTGGAGGAAGCGAGATTAAGGTTATCTGCTTTTCACATTAAAAATAAAACGAATCGTCACGCACAAAAAATAATCTACTTGCAAATAATAATTTTTAATTTGCATAAAAAATTACTAGTTAACTATATTTTTTATAAATTTTATTTTCATACCAGCCATATTTTAAATTTCCCTAATGTTAGTACTTACTTAACACAGAAATACTAATTTTATTAATATGCTTCGGTTACACTTATGAAAGTACCCGTGTTATTTATATTCTGTTATTTGTGTATTCTATATATACACATAAATATATATATATATATATATATATATATATTGTGTATTATATATATATGTGTGCATGTGCATGTGCGTGTGCGTCTGCGTGTGTGTGCGTGCGCGTGCACGTGCGTGTGCGTGTGCGAGTGCGTGTGCGTGTGCGTGTGCGTGCGTGCGTGCGTGCGAGCGTGCATGCGTGCCTGCGTGCGTGCGTGTGTGTGTGTGCACATTGTTCGTATATTTATTTGGAAAATTACGTTATTGTAAATTTCATTGTGTTCTTCTTTCTCTGTTTATGTTTGGTGTAAATTTTCACTCCTCAACACGCATGGTTTAGCCAGAGAATGGTGTAGCTCATATCTATATGAAAGTCGGCGATCTATGAAATATTTAGATGCGTCATCTGAATAGAAGGCTGATGTGCCTCAATGAGGGGTTTATTCTCCACTTTTTTTTTAATATTCATTAGTCGGGTAGTTATGAATATACGCAGTTATTGTCAACTTTAAGCTGATGCTTTATAAGTATATGCCCATACTAATGTAAACTCCATAGCAACCGTTATAAATAACCTCAATGAAGACCTCGCTTCAATCGATCCATGGGTGCATAAAATAGGTAATCAAAGACTGCCTTTTTGATTAGGCTATCAGTTCTGCTGCACCTCACATTAAATGACACACCGATTCCATTAACTGTTAAACTGTTAAAGACTTGGGTCGCTGATTGATACAAATCTTCGCTAGCAAACTCAAGTAAATGATGTTAGTCATCGTATCTTCAGCAAAATGCACTCCCTTAAGCATCTTCAAAATTTTCTAGACCTTCAAACCAAAGCTCACCTCTGTCAAACATCCTTACTGCCATTGTTTGATTATAGAGATGTATACTATCCAAACCTTGCTGAGTATGGCCGTATAAAATTAGAACGTCCATAAAATTGTGTATTTGCTTTGTATTTGGTTGCAAAAAATATGATAATGTATCTCAATTCAGAGCACAACTTAATTAGACTGAAGTTTACATTCTTATGCTTCTCTATAATATTTTGAATAACGCTACTTATTCAACATATCTCAGGAGCAGATTTAGTTACTTGTCTGCACACGGTATAGGGTTACGCTTTGAAAACCAGCTCAGTCTTTCTTTTCTCAAACATACAACCACCTTTTATGAAAAGTCCTTCGTTGGCCAAGCTATAAGACTTTGGAATCAACTAGGAACTCGCCCTCCTTAAATGTACTCAAAGATCGTCTGAAAAATTCCTTCCATTCATAATCCCTCAGATCTGTCGTTCCTAATTCCATGTTGTTCCCCATTTTCCTTGTTCCCAATCATGTAAAGATTTATAATTAACCATTTTTGGTTTTGTATTATTTACATGTAGCTTAGTTTTATTTATTTGTATGTTATGCCGTTTTTGTTAATTATCCCATCCTAAGTTTCATTTTTTTTTATTAAAGTAGTACATGATAGTTTTTCAAAAATATAAAATAATTTTGTTTAATACCAGAAACTGCAACACTTTTTTTCTCATTGTAGTTTCAAAAGAAAAGTCAGCACAAAGCTAGTAACTCATTGAAAAAACACTTATCGATCAACATATTTACGTACCTATTGCTGATATCACATCTCTCTCCATGTCTCGAGAATCAGTTTCGTGAATGATTACTGGAAATAATAATAAATTGATTTCATTTCATATTACACAGTAAGTAACTATATGTACTCTTAAATAAACCATTTCTTCTTTACTATTGCATCATTTAATAGAACAATAGCGAAGTTAAGTCAAGATTCACGTATTACTGGTAAAATTTTTTAATTTGGTTAGGAAATGATTTTATTACGTAAAAGGTTAAACATTTAACAGTCTATTAATGTTAATTAAATTAAATGTATTTTAATCCTTTTCACTCACTTTTTAGGCGACAAAAAGTGGATAGATCCATATTATCTTGTTTACAACTGTAAATAGGTAAATATGTACTATAATGAACACATGTTTTTTCAAGCAAAATCTAGGTGCTATAATGTATCTACTGTAACTCTTATCTTCAGTTAACCTCATAATCTGGAGTGGAATTTCTGTAGTAGTTTTTGAGTGAAATGGTACACATGATTAGAAGGTTTTTCGTTTCACTGCCAATTTTGGGACATATGTTATTTAAATCTATTGAGATGGTAGATACCTTATTAAAAATCATATTATAATTGGCTGACGTTAGCCAGAAAGAAAGGGTTTACCAAAAAAAAAATTCCTTGGAAAGAGATTTCAATTTTCTACCTGTCACCCATGTAAGATTTCACTGATTATTGACGTAATCGTTTCTCAACTATTCAATTACTTCGCTCTATGAAATTAAAATTTTATAAAATAATTTCACGATCCCACTATACCTCATTTTAGGCAGAATCATGATCTTATTTTGGTCCTCTTGCGTAATGAGAGACCAACAATAATTTTTCTTTCAGACTCAGTATATGTTGTTGCTGTGTCTCCAAAAAAGGCGATATAGATCGAACAAATTTCACTTCATGTGCAAAATCCCTACAAAAATGTTTTTCCCTTTTGTTTAAGTCTTATAATTACTTCGGATAGAAGGAAATAAACAAACTATCGTGAACGTTTCATAATAAAATGGTTAGCCATTGTAATAATATCATAGTACAGTAATTTAATTACGAGTACGTCTCTACAAATTTTCTAGTATACTTGTATTAAAATTTACATAAAAGCTGATCAGAACCAAAGTTTATTTTAAGCAACTTCTTTCTTATAACGAGAGTAAATTCAAATATCTCATGGTGATATTCTAAGATTCCGAGGCTTGTTTAAACTAAAAGAGATGCTTGAAAGTATTCACGTATGCACTAACATAAAAAAAATGGAATTTGAAAGTAAAAGGAAAATTGAATTAAGGAACGTTGAATTATTTTTATCAGATGTATAAAGAATAATGTTAAATAGAAAAGTTTCAAAGAAGAAATTTGTTTTTTAGATGAATAGTTAAAGGCTGAATAATTTTTAACACAGAATATATCCTAGCGGCAAAATTTTAAGAAAAAATATGTTATATGTATTAAATACTAAAGGTGATGACAGGAATAGAAGACCTTAAGATTGTGAAGGTACAGCCGTACAATAATATATCTTATGTTTATATTATAAACCTTCAATTTAAATAATGGAAATTAATTGTTCTATTAATTATTCAACATCAATCATAAGATATTGAATTAATAACAGTAGAAGGAACTCCAAATCAATTGGAACACAATATTAAAAAAGTAAGATAAAATTATGAAACTAAAACAACAATCACTCAATTTTCAAGCGGACAATCCACTTCTCCACGTAATGGTGTTTCGACCTTTTATGCCAGGGGTCAGTATAGTTAACTGGGTAGTAGCTAAAAAAATGGGTTTTAAGTTCTCAGATGCTACCTTAACCTCCCGATGGATCCTCTTTCCATTTACGGTATTCGTTGTTATTGGGACGTGGTCACCGGTAAACTGTAGGGTGTAGATATACTCGCCCACCAGATGGAAGGTACTAGTGGTGGCTTTCATCTGGTCTGACAGCCAAGAGTACTTCCTCCATAATGAGATTTAGAAGGAATTATGTAAGTGGATCTCCTTAGCGTTCGTCCCTTCTGAACGGATAACTTCTGCTTTTTTTGCCTAAACATCTATAAAAATATTAATTATATTTTTTCATATAATACTTTCCTTACGAGATATTTTCTCCAAAATATTTTGCAATGCTTCCCATTAATCACTAAATTTATAACTTTATATGTCAATATTTAAAAAAGTAATCAGGTTGTTATTCTAATTTTTTTATTAAAAACCGCTTTAATACAAATTTTTTTTATTTTTAGGCATTTTAAGTAATATTATTGCGTTACTATCAAAATAATACAGTAACCCCCTAAAAACTTTTTGGTAAGCAATTACTAAGACAAATTTTGTCGGAAATAATATGTAGTAATAAGGCATTAATTGCGTAACTATGTACATACACTCGTCTGCAGAAACGAAAGGAAATGGGCGTCTGACACCTTCGCTGGTTTTTTATTTTATAAATTCGATTTTCAATAAAAATACGCATGTACTAAACTTTTACATTTATTTTTAAAGTGACGGTCATCTTAATCGATTCTATTATTAAAACAAATTATATTTATTTATGTTCTAAAACTCTATGAAGCACCTAATGCGCTCTTGACACGATTTACGTCAAATTATGAAACATTTTTATAATTAATGAAGTATTATACAATAAAGACCTTTGAATGGATAAGCATGGCACGAATTTACTTAATGAAGTAAGTTAAAGGGCAGACAGACTGGAACAATGTAATGCTTCCATTCTTGAGACAATATAGCATAATTCGTATTCTGTTAAGCATAGGAAAATATCTTAATAAATAAGTTTCATGAATTTTCTTTTTTTTCTAATTAAATCATTTAATTAGAAATAAAGAATTAATCTGTTGTATATGGGAATATATAGTTTACTTAGGTATAGACATAAATGTGTGAATATGCGTAACAACTTTCTGATAAACCTCCTTTTCATATAACATTTTTAAAAAACCCTTTATTTATTTACAATTTGGACTAATTATTATGCTTTACGAATTTATATTGTTGTAAATCACGTATTTCAAATAGAATTAAAAAAAAAATATTAGTCTATAGGTCATCCCAAACGGTGTACAAAACCCGGCGACCATCCGTTGTGTGTGATTTGGTTTATATTCGTGGTATTGATGGTCGTTTCGTTTCGAGTTAATGTGACCTGTTAATTACTGTTATTTTAGTAATTTGCAAACGTTTTATTACAGTTTTATTATTCTCACTGGTTTGTGCATTCACTCCTATTCAATGGTAGTTTGAAAACAATTAGTTTTGTCTTTTAAGTATTTCGTTTATTGAAGCACGGTTCCAAATTTCATTCTTAAAAAAAAATTATTATGTCCAACCATCCATAATAATTAGCCACATATGTCTTAGAATTTTTTTCTAAATTCTATTAGAGTGTATATTTTTTTCAAAAATATTTTGACTTCTAGGCTCAAATAATTATTGCTTATTAACCATAGGTTTTATAAATATGTTGCATACCATATTTTCACAAGGACATTTCAATGGATTTATATGACTTAATGTCTAAACGAGCAATCTGGCAAAAATTCTGTAACAGGGAAATTATTTCGTTTTTGGCACCTATAACAAAAAATAATAGGCACCATCTATGGAGGGATACAAATGGCCCGCAATTATGTAAAATATTCGTAGTCAATTAAGAGCTTGCTTCAGATTTTATAGTCTATTGCAAACACACATACGTGCGTACATATATATATATATATATATATATATATATATATATATATATATATATATATATATATATATATATATATACGTACACACTTAAAAGCTTCACTGTAATTAGGTCTTATCAATTTCTTGTGAACATCCTTCTCCTATTATTTTCTTCGATATCCCTAGATGTCCTTCTCCTAGATGTTAATGCCACACTTTTATAATTTTGTTTAAATGATAAACAAACATTACGTTTTCTTTTTTAAAAGTAGCACCGTAAAAAATTTTAATGATAATCTATGCTTCCTCTATAATATCAAATCTAAATTTATATTTGGTTGTTAATTTCGAACTGAAAAAATAGTGTAATATAATTATAATTGGCAGTATTTCTGAAAGGTTCATGTAAATAAAATATATTTCTATTAAAGAAGTTACTTAGGGCTTATTGAAATCGATAAAAAAAATTATGAATAAAAACCGAATTAAATATTTTTTGAATACTTTTCTTTAAAAACTGAAAATATTTATTGTTATATAATTTTATATATTTTGAAATGCAAATTTCTAGAAATATTTTTGGACCCGAAGAGAAAACCAAAAGTCCAAATAAAAAAGGTAAATTGCTATTAACAAATGAATACTCTAGGACGTTCCAGTGCGTATTATTAAATACGAGTAATTTCGTAAATCACCCTTTTCCTTTTTACTAACGGGAAAATTTCTTAAAAAAATATTTGATTTCTCAAATATTAATATTTGTCAGTGAAATATTTCGTGCACATTTAAGAATTTAATAATAGTACTTAGCATTGAATGAACCATACTTTTTCTTATCACTTAAATATTTATGTCATCAAACATTTGTAAATTTCATAAATTAAATTATTATTTTTGCGTTACTTTCTGGCCAACTCACTATGTATAAGCAATTCGAAATTACGAAGCCAACCTCAAAGCAGACTCATTCCTTTGAAGCTAATATATATTGTCCGTGTTGTCAAAAAAAATTTTGCAAGATTAAATATAAAACATTATATTAAACTGGAGGCAAAAAATTAGGAGTATGGTTTATTACATTCTTTCACAATTTTTTACCTTTTTTTCAACATGTTCCGCACTTATAAGATTTACATTCTATATACTACTACAGCACCTAGTACTCAAACGAGGCACTTATTTATAATTCCCTAAAACATTCTCTAATACTAAAAGATATGACTACCAAAAAAGCGTAGGTATGGTAGACTTATTTATTCGTATTCCAGTTAACAAGTTTTCTCCTATCTGCTCCAATAACAATTTCTTTTCATACCCTTAGCTGCAACTAAATTGGGTACTCTCAACTAGAATTCTGACGGCTATACTGATGCTATAATTAAATTTGTCATACACTGACAACATCCTAAAATGCTTATATGTTCGGAAACAGAAAGCCTTCTCAACTAATTGCTATTGGGTAATCGCTATAGTATTTAAACCATTACAACAAAATGACTTGTGCTTGTTTCGGAGCCTAACTGACGCTCAGTTACAGTCAGTCACATTAATTTTTTTCTCTTTTTGTAAATGTTTTGATTGCGCGTTTAAACAATTACGTCACAGAAAAACAAAGCGTATAATAAAGAAAGTTACCACCATCAACTATTTTATTTTTTTTAGCTAAATCTACGACTTCGTTCGCATGTTTAAAAATATTATTTAGTGTAAGATTTACGCACGTAGCGCCATTTATTATAATAATTTTATAAACTTTTTTTATAAACTTTTTTTAAAAATAAGTTTATTTTGTATCGAAAGGGCAAATTGACATATCTCCTTTTTTTGTTGGTCGATTGTAATAAAATATTCTACGTCTCGCCCAAAAAAAAATTTCGTCAAACTCCTTTTATTTGTTTTTGCGTTTTACGCGAATAAATAAACGGGCTCACGAATAAATGTAAATATATGTAACAAAGAAAATTTTTGTTTGCTTTGTATTATTTACTTTCTACCTACTTTTATTTTGTTCTACCGAAAATGTCAGAAAACCCACAATCATATTTTTATACCATAATGAAATTTGATCAATAACTTGAAAAGTAACCCAACAATTTCGTTGTATTTTTGTGGTTAGTAATAATTTTTAAGAATATTTGAAGGTTTCAAAAGAAATTTTCATTGTTTCTGATAAGCTGATGTAGGAATAAGATTTAAATAATATATTATATTGCATCTGAGTTAATTGGTAATCATCACAAAGGACAAATTCGTTTATAATATCAATTTTTGTACACATTTCGATTTTGCTTTAAAATACATTTTCATTATGTAGTGATTATATTAATTTCAAATTAAGCACTTAATGCGTTCTGTCTGTTGTTATTTTAATTAATAATTTAGAATGCAAAGACATTCTTTTTTTGATCTAAATAATAATTTCATTTTATATTTTATTTTCTTTATAGGTGACAGTGGAATATAATTAATTTTTTTAACTGTATTCATTTTATTTTGGAAGCATTAAAAGTTACTCGTATAACTTTAGAACGTCCATCAATACATTTGTTTCATTCCAGGCAAGTTTTTACACTCCGTACAGAATGCAAATAAATGCTAAGTGCATTCGTTTTTATTTTAGAGTAAAATTCTTATCTCTTAATTATAATTTACCCCTGCGTAGTTATTTGAACACAAGTCGGCGACGAAAACAACACTAATATTAAAAAAATTACCTTAACGTTTTTCGACGTGACCAAGCTTATGACTACATAAAAACTTTCTTTTATATGACAAACTAAATGTAAATCAAATTTCAAACTCTAAATTTGAAGTTGAAAAGGCAAGGATAAAAGGCCAGGTAAAGCAGGATAAAGTTAGGTTATATTACCCTTACGAGTATACACGTATGTAATGAAACTATAATGTCATTACCTTAAACTTTCGTCGTATGAACATAAATGGCATAAAGGTTTCAAACACAAAATATTCGTCTTGTAAATTTCTTACATAAAATATTTTCGTAAATACTTCAAGGGCAAATACTTTGGTCATTTTCTCTGGTTTGCGACTAAGGACTTAGTCAACTATAGCATTGTTAATAATATTCAGATGGGAAATATATTTTTAGAGATATTTTTGGTTTAAAAAAAAGGTGAAAAAAATGAAAATCTGTGTTTGACTGAGTGACAGAAAACTTCAAAAATATGAACAAGCCATACAAGTTTACTCCCATACCTCTTAGGATTAACATATTAGTAAAATTTCCCCGCTAGATTGAATGAAGTCAAAGATTTTGCTAATTTCACTGTAATCGGTGGCGTGTCAAAAAAATTCAAATCGTCACTATCCATATTATTACATGAGTCATATGAAGTTCATATGACGTGAGTCATATGAATATCATTTCTAAAGAACTTGTCAAACATTCTTGTAAGTTTAATTTTTTTCCTAATTGGTTACCTGAACTAAAAATATAATAAATAAATTATAAAAAAATCATGTTGCTTATAGATAAGGTAATAGATTCTTTGATATTGGAGTAAGGGGGACTTCATATTAGTTTGTATATAATCTATTAAATTAATTATACTAAGAAAAGAGGTTCTTCCTTACATAGGGTGTATGATCCAAAATCTATTGTCTTTTGTCATAACACTTTAATTGGTTTACATCATCCGATTCGACAATCTGTCTTAGTCCATTACTGAACATAAACTGACGACTCCAATGGACGTATTATTGGAAGTAATGTCCATAATCGCTGCGCTGAGTAGGCGGGTTGGCTATCCCAGTGGTATTTTTTGTTGTTACTGGTCTGTGATATTTAGCTATGCGATTACAATAATTAATTGTAGCCAAGAATTAAATCCGGGATCCCATGGTGTGCCGAACCGTCAAGGCTGTATGCTTTGTGATCAGGGAGACACAACACGGTGCAGACAAAATTGTTCAAGGAAAGTTATAAACTGTTTCTACATTTGTTAGCGTCTTATCTAGTATTTTCGAACCTAAGATATAAAATTCATATTATTTTAGTTCTTTTGTTACGTCATATACCATCAAAAACTAAGTTTTTTTATCTGATATTTATCACGATATATTATTCTTTAAATTATTTATTGAGGCGGGTTGTCCTTACCGGACTCCTTATTTTATTAAGAACCTGCTCTGTATATATGATGTATAATTTATGCCTTTAATTTTTAAATCAAGCAAGTATATTTTAATTTAGACATTTATTTATTTTATGTATTTTATTCGACTAAAACAGGTTTCACTTTAGCAACGGATAGGTTAATACTTGCCTGTGGAATTCAAACATACATGTATATGTGTGTGTATATATATATATATGTATATATATATATATATATATGTATATGTGTGTGTATGTGTGTATGTGTGTGTGTGTATGTATTTGTGAGTATACATATATCACATTTACTTCAGGTATATGTTTCTAAACCAAATACATACGTTTTTTCGAGTACAGAAATAAAATAAAATCAATCATATTTTAAAAGTTTAATTTCTATGCTTCAACTACATAAGTACATCTTGTCGTACATTATCGTTATTATGTTATCTACTCGCTAAGTCTTACTTTCATTTTTATATGTCAATTACTCAACTATGTACGTTATATCTACTTGAAAGAGTAGGCAATCAGAATCAAAATATATAATGAATATTACCAAGAATGCGTTCCATAAACAAGCATTAAATAAATATTCAAGCTCAAGCTTGGATATTTAATATATGATTTCATTACAAATGAAATAACTACGTCACGTAGATGTGAACAATATTGTTCAATATCAAATATTTAATCATTTCATCCAACTTAAAGGCCAGATTATAAATGTGTTACCATTGAAATTTGTTGTATAATAGTTACTTCACTTATTAGATAATATCAAGAAAATTTATATAAAAAATATTCCATTAATCTTTTATGAACATAACGAATACTAGGTACATCTCTATGCTTCCGTTATGAGAACTCTTTTATTATAAAAAAGAAATCGCTCGACATATGCTCACGGGATTTTAAAGGTTTTTCTAATTTCGAAGGACCTCGGTGAGTCAGAATCTTGGGTGAGTTGGTAATTAATTTAAGTTATTGCATTCCATTTTAGTACAAAATTAATAAATTAAAAAATATAATTGGATATATTTTCAAAAAATGTTGGTTTGCTATGTCATTAAACCCATAAGTAATTTTCAATATCATTTGAAAAACGAGTGCTTGGTTTCGAAACTTAAGTCAGTTGTCTGATTAACTTGAATTCATTTTAATGTCGTAGAATGAAATCTTCTAATAAAACCATCTGTTTAATATAATTTTTTTTCAAGAAATATACCCACAAAACTGACATTCTTCTAATCCTGTTAATTCTAGCATCGTGTCTAAAAAGCTTTGAAAATAAACTATCAGTGTCTCAAAAATATGGTTTTTATTTCTCTAAAAGGTTGGAAGCGATCTCTGGAATCCTTTTCAAACTAATCTTCCGTCGTACCAACAATTTTTCTCAGCAAAGTTTTGATGTAGAAACTTTAAATTTGGCAAAGTTTTAAGGCGTTCACCACCACGTCATCCACGTATATCTCCACAACTAATACTGGAATGTTTTTAAATTCTTATAGAAATTTTAGAAACGACATATGACTGATAATTTTATTTCTCAATTTCCTGAATCATATGGATTAAAAATCGATTTATAAAAATACCAAAGCTATTTATTTTAGAATTTTATATTGTAAAGTGATAGGTATTTTACTGTAAATGTACAAAAAATATTTTCTCAGAAACTTTGTAGATGTTTTATGTTGCGTTCTGATGAAGTTTTTTAACTCTCATGTGACGATAAAGTATATTAACACACTCACACACACACGCACACACACGCGAGCACACGAATTAAAATACACAAAACATCTTAGAACTGAAACGTTAGCTGTCATAAAAGAACTGTGACAAAGACAAATATACCTATTCCGGTTCAAAATGAAGTAAGACTTAAGCAAAGTTGCTTTGAAGAATAAGTGGTTATAATTTCCTTATCCTACAAATCTAAATACTAACTTTATCAACTACATCAATTATTAATTTTTCTATCACATAGTTTTATAAAAATTAAATTATCAAACTGAGTTATATGTTGACTGTCTTTTCTGGTATGTTTTATTCTAGACATATCGATTCAATCGATATAAAATTTTGTAAAATGGATCTGTGCATAAGTGCTTCATAAAAGCTTCTTTCTTAGTTATAAAATAAATAATTATTTTTTACATAACCTAATGGTGAAGGTTACATTATGTTATTTTCTATTTCAATGCCTAGATGATGACAAAAGTAGTTCTTTTTAGTTTTCTTATCTGCACTTATAACTTATAACAATTTTTTTATCTCAAATAATAAATTCGATATGCTTGAAAATTTGGATTATTGGCAAAAAACATTTTAGGTGAAAATTTTATTTTTAAGCAAAGGATTTGAATACATTTTCTGCAATAAAACACAACGTAACAGATAATTTTCCCGTTTTGCTAAATATCTAGCTTGCCTCTCTAAACTATTATTTAAAATCGTAGTGTTACTTTCGTTACAAGAACTAAAATAATAAATTATAACTAAACACTTTTTTCGTAAAGTTAATTAATTTAATTACATTAACGATAAACACGATGCAGAGAAAATACTCAAGGTAGTAAAATGCCATCCAACAAAGACAGTAGGGACATCCTACATACATGTTGATATAAGGCTTCATAGTACTTTACTTATTGCAATTTGGTACAACAAGTAGATATTTTAGTAGCGGGTAGATATTAAATTAAATAGCAAAGGAACCTCAAATCAAAGTTTTAAGGCTAAATTTGGTAACTCAAATTTCAATTGTTATTAAAAACATATTTTTTTGTAATCTATACCATAAAATAATACCATGGTGGAGAAATATGTTTTGAACTAATTTTTTTTAGAATAAAATAGTTTGTATAATTAGGCATCAATTATATTGGATACGCTTAAAAATATACACAATGTAAGTTTGTTCTTCAAGAACTTGTAAAAATATTAACCTTGAAGTCGTTTGGAGAACCAAATATTTACATACTATGTGTATTTCCTTTCAATAGTTTTATATAAAGATCGAGGAAAACATGTAAACATAAAACTTTACTAAAACCGAAATGTTATTTCAATTGAAATTAAAAAGGTATTTAATGGTTAATAATAATTAATAAGTCAACAAAATAATTTGATTCCGTATCATAATTATACTAAGCCAGCAAATATTCAATGAAAACTTCACTAAATTTGTGAACAAGGAATGGTATATTTAAGCAACTATTTAGAGCAGACTAATATACAATGGCTTGTGGTGAGGTCTAGTTTTGAAACTGACTAAAAAATTTATTGATTTCAATATTTAAAATGAAAGGAGCCATAAACTGTCTTGATGACGACATACATTTAATGTAAATTCTGTGCAATATGTGGGAAAGCTATTTTTTTTAAAGTCTTTCGAATTTATTGTAATATATTGTGACGAAAAAAATACCGCTTTGACGATGAATTATACGTAATAAAAGACTTGTTAGAAAATGTTTGCAAAGAAAATTTTATATAGTAGATACATAAGTACTAGAATTTATGCTATTACAAATGTACTAGCATAAATAAATAAATATGTGTAAATACGAGGAGGAAGCACCTACCAATTTAGTTTTTTAGTTTATCCGACAAAATTATATCTAACTAAGTTATCATTAGTTATAGAAATAAAGGTTATTATTTATTAGTGAAAAAATTTAGTTTAAAAATTATTGTTTTGAAAGTCTCGCCAAAACCCATCACAAAGGACCGTACTACTGTCATTGAGGTTAACGATAAATACACTTATCACATCAATGTTTTCAACGTTTGCAAATCCAATTGCACTTTTTTATTTTTTATAAAAAAAAAATGGTTTGACTTTAAACTATAATAAGTGATGTTCGAAAAACGTAAAGTATGAATTCTTGCTTGGTATCTATATGTGAATCGACATGAACAACGTGTTTATATTAAGTATTTTAAACGTATCTGCTGATATCAAGTTAAATAAGAAATGATTTGAAGCTATAATGAGATTCCTGTGATAATAATTCCCTAATAAACATCTTTGTTGAATGTCATGAAGATCACCTGATTGTCAATTAATAAACAATTAGAGGTTCAAATACCGATTAACGAGAGTGTATTTTTCTCCGTTTTACTATGTATTTAAAGAAACTTAGAACATACAACGTTTTTGTATTCAAAAATACCACTTGTAATTTTTTAGTAAAAAATAAAATTAGAAAAGCCATTTTACCTCCAGCGGATGTGGTAAAGAAATGAAACTATCGAATATTACATGTAATTTCAAAAGTTTTTCTTGCAAGAACGTCATAATTTATATGGGAAAGTTCTTTTAAAACCCCATTTTTACAAATAATGTCATAACGGGTGTCTATAATTAATCAAATTATTGTTTAGTGCAAGTTTCCTTTTCTTTAATTTTTTTTTCCATTTTTTGTTTCTTTAATTCCATTTCTAGACTCGAAAATTCCACACTATCTACATTTCATGAAAACACTCATGTCCATGTCGATATTAAATATTCTGAAGTAAGTATAAAAAAAAAGTTTCTGGAGTGAGTTTTCAATACAAAATTATCCATTTCTATTTATTATTCTTGCGTCGGTGGAAGGGCGTTCTTGATTGATGAGATGTTCCTAGACGAGGAATGCGGATAAAAGTGCGACTCTTTATGTTACCGAACAGAGAAAAGGAGGAAGTACAATAACAGAGTTGTGGTTTCCATAACGTTTATAATAGACCTATGTTTCATACAGGAAGAAGCGACATTATCGTAAGCTAAAATGTTCAAGATTATTTTTTTCTGAGCCGACTGTTTTAAACAATTACTTAAACGTAAAAGTAATACTAATGGAATGACGACAGGCAATGGCAAGAAAAGCAACACTTCAATATCTTCACTGGATTTTGGTCGAAAAATGATTTTTTAATACCATTTTCTATAACATTTAAAAAGAATTTCTTATTAGGAAATATAAATGGTTTAATGAAAACTTACTATTTCTCTTTTGAAATGTTTTTATACTCCTTTATCTACACCATATTGAGTTATAAGTTTTATGCATAGGCCATCCATTAACCTTTGTTGATTACTTAAATAATCTAATATCGACAATTTCAGTGTAAATATCTAAAAATTCGTTATAACGGTAAGCTTTCAAGGTATATAGCTTTAAAATATCATAAATTTTTTCTCCTGAATCATATATACTGTAGTTAAAAATACTTTTTCCAGTCACGAAACAATTTCTCAAGTTACGTTGTTATAACAATACGAGTACACAGAAAATATTTCGAAAATAAAAGGTCTAATTAACCTTAAGAGCTTTGTAAAAGTTATTTCAATTATACCCGTTTTAAGTCGGATTTGAATATTTTCGAAATGTATGAACTTATATTTCTGATTAAGGGCGAATGAGCGTCAAAAGTTATGAATATATTTTTTTAAATTTTATTTTTAATCAAATGAACTGATTTATATTAAGGACCTACTCAAACTTTCTACATTGGATATATAAACCTTATTAAAAGTTCCTAAATTGTATTTTAGTACTAAAGATGAAAAGTCGAAAGAAAATAAGTTGGAATGTTGCTATTATACAGTTAAATACACTGAAATACGCTGTAAGTTATGCCCAGTAACAAAAGATATATCTGTTAACATTTTCCAAGAAATTGTTGCTCTTGGCAATTTTTTTGGATTTGAGAAGTAGATAATATATCATAAATCAAAAATAGTTATTGGAACTTATTATACCCCGCATCACATTTTTGTACAAAAAAAACCAACGCTTAAAGAACATTTATTTTTTTTAAGGACTATTGAGAAGATTCATTGTAAATTTTGAAAGTTAAAATAATACTAACCGACAATGAAATGATATCTGAAATATTATGAAAACTAATTTGTTCTCATCTGGTTATGCTGAATATGCATTTTTCTTAAAAATGTATTTTTTATTTCAAGTTTTCGCTATACGTGACATTTTGGAATATTCTTATTCTACTCTCATTCAACTGAAAAATGTTAATATTTCTTTAAATGTCGGTAGTAAAATGTTAAAAATATTATTTTCTACTATGTAAACTGCAATCGGCATAAATTAATAATAAACCAGTTTAAATATTCAAGTTTATCATTTCATTACCTAATTTCCAAGAAAATGCGTTAATAATCATAAGAAATTTTATTATACTTGTTGTTAGATGCGGTTAAGGAAAAAAAAGGTTGTATAATCTATGTCACATAAGATGTTTTCTAAATAAATATTTAGTTTTAAAATTACAGAATTAATAGGATTAATCATTGCCCTATAACTAACCAATAATGGTTTTTTTTTCTAAATATTGTATAATTGATAAAAGTTGCGAGCAAAACCTAATACATAGCTAATTTTTTCTTTGTCTCAAGTTGGTTATAAACGACACAAAGACGCACAACGGTAGAGTTGCCGCGAGTGATTCATGTCATATTGGATTTACAACGATCTGTTAAGGAGTTACATTGTTCATCTTAAAAATTCATTATTCGACCAAGTAAAAACTACCCGTAGAAATGATTTTGAATCACATCTGATTTAACATCGTCCGTTAATAAATATTAAAATCCATTTCCGGAATCAGGTTCTGAAATAGTTGATGGTGTAGATATTTTCAATAATAAAAACTACCAGGAGCTTGAATCACGGTTGATTTACTAACATCAGTTACGGAGGTACGTTATTCATCTCCAGACGTTATTATTAGACCGTGTTCTAGTAAAAGGTGTAGTTAGTTATTTTGCAAAGTAAGAATAAACAGGAGCAAATGTCATGATTAATGATTGATTTAGTACCATTCTTTATTAAGTTCCATTGTTCATCTCTAAAAATCATGATGGTAACATGGTCTGGCTGATAGTGCAATTATTTTGAAAAATAACAACCACCAATAGCGAATATCTTGAATCACAACTTTCAATAGCAAATATCTTGAATCACGGTTGATCCATCACCACCCGTTAAAATATCTACCAGTGAAAATGTCTCAAAGTACTGCTGATTTACAAACATCCGTTAAGGAGTTCTATTGTTAATCATCAGACCCTGGCCTGGTAGATGGTGTAATTATTTTGCAAAGTAACAACTGACTGTAGCAAATATCTTGAACAGCAATTTATTTACTGCAAGTTATATTTTATTTATTCCTTTCGTATATTTAATTATAATATATGTTATGTTGTATATATTACAGTAACGTCTAAAGCTGAGGGAAAAAGGAAAATGTGCCATATTTTGTCAGTAGTTTAAATGTTGACTGATTAAAAAATATTTTTATACCAATGAAATCCTGTTTATGATTATTCCTATGTACATGAACTGTTTTCTATCGTCAGTCACTTAAATATGCAATTTGCATAAAGAGCGGGGCAAAATAAAAACTAAAATAGTTGTAGATTTGAATTATATATTTAGCATAAGTATGTTTTCATATTTTTATAAAGTATTTGCATGTATATATTTAGAAATAGTAAAATATATTCATTTTCACTTTTATTAATTACTAAAAATCATATTTTATATATTAAAAATTTAAACAATATTAATTGCAAAAGTGTTCCCTAGTTTTACATAGTAGGTCTATGTTCGATAGTCGACGTTCGATATCGGCTTGTTTAGTAGCTAGTTTTGTCGTTCGTTATTTTTAATATTGATTGATATTCTGCCTAAAAATTTAAATTTGCATATATATTAACTTCAGACAAAACGATTAAATTTCAGACGGTTACATTATATAATTCGGTACTGTAAATGACCTAAAAATGTGGTCATTTTAAATTATCTCAAAATAAAAGAAAACAACTAGTCTAATTGTTAATCACCGATAATAAGTATTACTCCTCGAGCTTTCAGAGCGTGTTTTCAAAAAAATATTTACTTACAGTCACAACCCACTTCAAATATCACGTTCGTAAACAAAAGTCGGGTAAAAGGTGGATGGAAAATCGTAAACCGCATGTAATGTATGTGTTTTCGCTACTTTTTAAAGTTTTTAATAATTCACGTAGTTATTTTTAATTTTACCTTTGTTGAATGTGATAATGGCGAAATATGTTTTATGAACCTGGGTTTAACGACTTGAAGAGCTTGTGAGACCAACAGGCCCAACATTAATTTAAAATCAATATTCCTTAATAACAAACGAGATGAATTTTTTTGTTTCACTGTTTATAAATTTGAACTTTTATTAACTATTGCCTTGAATTGACGTCATTTCTCATCAAGGTTTAAGAATTATTTCAACATACTTTCAGTTAAACTCCCTAACAGGTCCTTTAATGAAGCACTCAAAGAACTTTTAGTGGAGAAAATTGGATATCCAGTTTATTGATATATTCTTAAATATCTATGGTAATATAGACTTTTACATTTTTGATTCTATTTTTATTTATACTTACCTAAACGGAGAAATTGCAGACAAAAATATTTGCAACTTTTGGAAATATTTATTATCATACAGTTTTAAGAATGAATATACTATGGGTATATAAATTAACAATCTTTCTAAAATATGAACGTAACTTTACTACGTTAAATATTTTGTCCTGTAACACATAGTAAAGCACTCAAATTCAGAAGTATGTACAAAATTATTTTAGGGTGAGCAAGGAAGACATTATGAATGCTATCAATATTTCGTATAAATGTAACGCTTTATATTGCTTCGTTATCGATATATCAAAACACGCAATAAGACGCCAATAAAGCTAATTAAACTAATCAAAGATGTAAATACAAAATTGTATAGTTTGTAAACAGATTCTAAAGCAATAGCGCCATAAATCAGATACAATGCTGTATTCATAAAAACTTCTGAACTTATAGCCCTTTACATTGCAGTTCTTCACTTTGAAGCTCTTCGCTTTCTAGCATCACGTAAAAATTTTGTCATTTTGTCATTCAGGCAAAGTAAGGCAGTAAACACTTAGTTTTAGTTTGCAGATTAAAACTGATTAGATAAATGAAATGCCTTTTACTTAGAACTCAGCACAATATAACAATACACAATAGTGATAAATCAAGCAAAGTAATTTTAAATATAAGTAATTTTATAATCATTATTAATTTTGTATTTATGGCTATATCTCCCAAAATAAGTTATGTTTTAAATGATGCCAGTGAAATTACTATGAAAAATTAACTGTTTGTTTTATTGGCATTCATATTTCCTTACTCGTCTAGTAGTTAATATACGAAAAATCATGCCCAGTTTCACACGGGCTTTGACATGTTATACAATCAGAATGAAAGTATATTATTAGTATTCAAAAAATTAATGAAAAACTCCAACTGTATTTATGAGATTAAATTAAAACAGTAATCCCAGATTTAAAACTGAAAATGTTAGTAAACCCCTATCGACCTTAACCTTGACCGGCCTAATTTGAAAGGTTAGGTTTGAGCGACGCGTTTTAAACGTCAGTTTAACACGTGATATTGCGTGCCCTTTGCACCTTTACGTACAATAAGTTAGTTCTCTGATTTTATTAATATGGAAAAAGACTTAATTATGCTTCCCAAAACTCTTCTAACGATGAGCTTTATTGATGATCGAAACTGAATGAGGATTTGTAAGATTTTCATTTCATTAAGAAAAACTGATCTGGCAGATTAGAAAGTTTTTATGAAATTATTAAAATACATCCGACTTAAATTTGTATTTGAAAATGAAAGGAGACTAATATTTTTTTAATGTGCAGTTCAGTGAGCTAATTTTACAGAAGTATTTTCAAAAATAACTTCAATATATTAATTTGCTAATGAAATTAATAACAGAAAATTTTGATGCAGGAATCGAAATATTTAGAGCGTATAATATTCGTGAGTTTACGTGAAACCAATATTTTAATTGATCATGTGGAATCTCAATGGGTATATAAATATATTTATTACCATACCTATAGTTTATAATTTTAGTTTTATATTGTTTAATATTTTAATGTCAATGTAACTAAATTATGTTTTTATTTTTTATGTTGACGTCAATTTATTGAACCATGCAAATTAGGTTGACACTTCCAATCTAAAACATATGACATGAGTGGTATTAATGTTATATTAATTGGTACATATAAATGTAGTAGCGATATACTCTATTTTTATCTGTAGAATTACTTGAATCGCTATCAGTTAATTAAAAATCACTTGCTTTCAAACTAACTGGCTGTGAGTGTACTCAAACATAATGTAAAAAATGTTGGTACCAAATATTCATAGTAATTATAAAACTTGACTGCGGTCAGATGTGTAACTTTGACAGCGTTTATTGTATAAATTTTTTATTTTAAATCGATAAGTAACTTTGAAATAACAGACTATAAATCAATGATAAATGAGTGCCATATGGATTGGTTTTGGTGAGCCTATTCGGCCTATATGGTGATCTTCAATCTCCTAAATCAAAGGACATTGAAGATCACAGTATTCATAGATGTACGCGTTTTACTTAAATTCCTAATTTTATTTTTTTTAATAATTTTTATGACAAAATCCTACCTTGTTCGCAATATTTAACTTTTTTACTCTTTATTCTTCCTTATAATCTTTATTTCAATCATAAAATTTTGCGCCATTTATTCACATTATTTATAGTCCAGTTAGGACACACTCTTGTTACCATAATCTCATTATACTTCGTTTAATTTAATATTCTTTCTACTTTCTAATATGATTTCCAGAGTTATATATTCTATCTACTTCTTAGTAAAAACGGTTACTAAACTCATTCGCATTAATTTAAATATTTTGGGAATATTTAACTTTTTTATTCTTTATTCTTCCTTATAATCTTTGTTTCAATCATAAAATTTTGCGCTATTTATTCACATTATTTATAGTCCAGTTAGGATACACTCTTGTTATAATAATCTTATTATACTTTGTTTAATTTAACATTCTTTCTACTTTCTAATATGATTTCCAGAGTTATATATTATATCTACTTCTTAGTAAAAATGGTTACTAAAATTCATTCGCCTTAATTTAAATCTTTTTGGAATATTAACAGTGCAAGTAATTTAACGATTCAATTTGGACGCTAGAAATATAAATTTCTTCGAATAAATATAATTATAAAATATTCAAAATAAGATAAATGTATGATCTCACTTCAGTTTACTTTTATTCGTATCGTAAGGATTTAATTCAGTTGAAAATGTAATTCAACTATGTAAAATTACGTAACAAGATTGCTGAAATATTAATTTTTTAATGTCCATTAATATCAAACAACTTATCTGACGTCCATTTAGCGACTTATTTACTTTAATTATTTATCCTTTTCGATATCGACATGTTATCGTCAATATCGAAAAAGGATACTACATGTTCAGATCAATACATACAAAGATTTTTATAATTGTTCTTATTCCTTGAAAAAAATAACTGAGTAAACAGCACAGTTTTTGTATAAAAGTAACGGCACATGGATACATCGATACCCGTAAGTATAACTTTTGTACCGGCGTGCTATTATTCATTAATCTGTCTACATCTAAGGTTATGCGGAGCTACGATACTTAACATTAATTTATATTTCACGCATAAGGCTCATATCTTTCTGTTGATTCTCCTACTTTACGTGACAACGACGATCATCAGTTATGTGGAGGAATACGTGTTTAATTTGTGGCCTTTATTTGTTTTATCTATTATAGAAACTGTCATGGTTGAACAATGAGTTGGGAATAGCTAATGATATCATAGAGGTATAAATTGTAATGAAATGCGAGTATTTTTCTTCAAAATATCTACAGTGTTTTTGTCAATTTATATGAACATTTAAATAAATTTCCGTTATATTTATTTTAATCCTAATAAAGGAAACTTGTCGCGAATCGGAATGAATAGGACAGAACAAAATATTTTGGTTTTAGCTATAAAAATTGAAAACAAGTGAAATGCATTTAAAAATGTAAAGCAGTCCACACTTGCTTAAGCGTTTCGTATAGTAATAAATAATATATGTTCTGCTGATAATTTTGCATAATTGTAAAATCTATTATGGATCTGCCTCATTTTTTAACAACTTTATTAACGTATCATTAAAAGGTGATTGAATGGAATAATCATTTTTAAGATTTTTTTTTAAATTTCTCTTCAGAATTTGCATTTATATCAGATGTAGGAACTTTGACCGTCTCAGCTTAAATATTAACCAGTGAGTAAGTTTATTTTGTAGTATTTCCATAAAAATTATTTCCACTGCGAGGAGGTACGGATAAGTGATTTTTTTAATCGACTTTTTAAATTATTTCGTTCTTATGACAACTAATGTTATAAATGCGGCAATGTGTGTTTGTATATTTCATATGAGCCATAAAGCTCAACTTTTGAGTTAATCTTTATAAAATTTGTCTTTCAAATTACAGTTCATAAAAATAAATATAAAAATGTATCATTTATGTTTTATTAATGGGAAATGTGATATTATTTCTATTATAACTAATTTACAGTTTAACTCTTTTATTTTCTACTGAGAATGGCGAAGTGAACAAATATTTTAGAAATTTTGCAATAAACACCACATTGTGAGTTTCGAAGGCAATGTGTAATTTCGTTCACATACCTACGTCTTCAACGACAATGAATCTCATCGCTGCTTGAAGGCCGACCTCGAAGCAACCACATAGGAATTAGCAACCTTACTTAACAGTTCTTAAGGATATTTGGAATGTATCTTCGAATGACATACAATTACTTACCCACCAGTCTCTTCATGTCATACCATCGTTACACTCGTTACGGTTGCTGATATTCCAGATGCGGGAAAAGCCTTTGACTAATACGATGTCGGTCTCAAAATGGCAACAGGTACGTGATTTCTTTCTACCACGATTTGCTAAATTCTGGATGCTGGACATCAATGATATGTACACTAGAAGAGCAAGGGTAAGAGACATGCCTTATGAATATATTTATTGTTACTGATAAAGTTATCAATAACGTTCTTAAATGTAAGGGTAGAAGTTTCTACTCAACCTAATGTACTACATAGTACATTTTTCACTTGAGCAGAGTTGTTAATTTGGTTACATACATGTCTTTGATTTATTAATATAAATTTTGTGTAATTAATATGTCCTGTTACTAATTTTCCTTCCATTAATTTTTTTTTACTTTCAACTTAATCGTATTTCAAAAAGTTAAATGTTCACCCTTCCATAAAATGTTTACTAACGTTTGAAGAAGTTTTTGGAGTCGGTTAAATAATTTCTAAGATGAGTTAAATACTTCTGTATTGACCAAAATTATTGAAAATTTGCAAATTTCTCAACTTATGGATATTATATAAAGATCGTGGCGTAGCTTATTAAAATTACTAAAACATTAATGTCAATTAATTTCAAGCGTTTAACATGAAAAAAGAGGCAGATTTCTGCAACGAATCTTGAGAGGAATCCACAAAATTTGTTAATTTTTTATTAACTTATTAATTATATATTAATAGAAACAGATTTACATTGAAATATTTACCAAATGGTTTTATTTTAATTTTTTATAGGTTTCTTTGATACAAGTGGGTAAAAAGTTAGAGGAGAAAATGACACAATGCTAAATGATTGGGATATCACTCAATTGTTTCCATATCTTGCGAACGAGAAGCCGGATTCAAAAATACCGTTAGAAATTTTCGGCAGTACTTTAAAATACCTCTTCAATCATATTCCATATAAGGGTATTTATGAGAAATATGAGAAAAAAAGCTCCAAAACTCCTCCTCGCATTACGAGGGTAAAGTTCGTTTTTAGGTAATTATAAACGTTCAAGGTATATAATTTGTCTACTACACTATTTGTAAATATTAATTTCACACATGTGAATACATTGTCCACAATATGTATTAAAAGTTTATAAACATGATGAATACTTCAATAATTATGAGACCTGGGAATATGTTTCTAGTTTACTTGAAATGTCCTACGCAGATTTTAGCAACCCCGTATTTTTCATAATTTTTGGCTCAATAATTTTTTGAAAATACAGAGAGAAGAATGGTATATTTTTCCATTTTTTCGAATATCTTAATACAGGTTTTTTAAGATTACGGAAAAATATTTTTATATTTCTCATAATAAGACATTTTTAATGTTGATAATTCCACGTGAGAAATAAAATTAAACAAGAAGTTTAAGACTTTTCAAACGCTTTTTAATTCTTATATGAAAATTATTGTAAAGTTTCTTAATGTAAAATATGTGGTTAATTAAAATGAATTACTGTGGCAAATTTTATGTTTCGACATCGCATGGTTTATGAAAAACAAATCAGCGATGAATAAAAAAAAATATAAATTTAGATATTACTACTACATGATTAAGAGGCGTAAAATTATGGTACATATTTTAAAAAATTATGACATCCAGAATCATCATTTTAATTTTCCTTAACTTTTACATGGGCTTCTGAAAGTTTACATTTTTCATAATTTTAGGTTGAGTAGTTTCTGAAATAAACAGGAGTGAACATATTTTTGTGTATTTTTTGGTACATTTCTGAAGATGAAATAATAAAAAAAATATTTCTGAGACTCAAACTATAACCGATACTGTGTATGAAGTAAAAAAATAGGTTATTTTGTTTTGGTTGCCGTAAAATTCCCATGTAAATATTTTTGATTTTCAGGTATTGATTGCGCAAGATACTCGTAATATTGTAATATTGCGTCGAATTTCAGGTTTCTAAGAAAAACGGCTGTAATGGACGCACGGACAAGTGAATTAACTTACGAGTTCCATTTTTCTTTTTGAAGTAAGAAACCTAAAAAATTACATTCTCAATCTTTCTTTCTAAATTAAAAAAAACTTTCTAAAAGAAAAATAAAAATTGATTCTTCTTTCAAATGTACTCACGTAATTCATTTTTACTTAATTATAATTGTATATTCATTCTTTTTCTTTCTATGTTCAATATAATAGAAAATTCTAGCCCCTACTTTTATGGAGGTAGCCAAAGATTTAATTAACTTCGTGATATATTGAGATGCGAACTTCGTTATAATTCTACTCAATCTTGTCATTCTATACTCGACTTAATTATCATGTCGAATCCTAAACTTTTTTATAATTAATAGACAAATTACTAATACACACTTTTCGTATCATAATCTCATTTATAGTTATTTTTATCAATAAGCACACAATGTCCAAACTAAAAAAAAAACAAGTGGATGAAATTTTAGCCGAATAAGCAGACCGTTTTTACTTGAGAATTCATTTCTTGATTAGTGTGTTATCTCATGATTAGTGTGTTATCTCATGATTAGTGTGTTATCTCATGAATTAATAATATGGATGATGTGGTGAAACTTTTGAGATTTCTAACTAGTTAATTAGGCTTGCACCACTAGAGTGAAAAACATTAAGAGGAAAATACCGGTCCCTCACTAAGTCATACTTTAAAACGTTTTCTGTAGAAACGAGATAGGGCCCAATCTAAACGCAAAAGAGACCCTAAACCTCTTTCCGTCAAACTTATGGAGTACTAAGGAACAAGTCATAAAAAATTAAAATGTAAAAATGCAGGAACACGAGAAAATATTATATTAGTAAAAAAATGAACAAATACCATCCCATACTTGGAAATGTCTAGGTAATCTAGATAACGATGAACACCATGAAGCAACGCAATGATCAATCGACATTAATGATCACACATTTTTTTGCAAACCCTTTTTTCTCTTAGACGCTTCTTTGAGGTTGGAAACTCTGAATACTATGGTGACTGTCTTGCTCAGTGTCAATATGTTTGTTATTTTGGAATTTTTATATTCGAAGTAAAAAAATCTTCTCAAAATTAAATCGAAATATATTACCAGTAATAACTTAGGACTCTTGGACCCATTATTCATAATATCATGCACACTATTACTGCAATATGGTGCACGTTTAGATTAACTTCTAAATTTCCTTTTATATAGAAAAGGCGTCCATTTCTTCATTACGCAATACGTTTCTCCAATCCAACCCAAAAATTGTTGGCCTATATCTACATTACCTCTTTTATCATATACCCTTGAGCAGGTTATATATTCTAAACTTGATAGTTTCTCAAATACTCAAGATTTACTAGACTCCTTGCAATCTGGATTCAAGACACAGTGCTTCGACTGCACTGCTTAAAGTAACTATCGAAGTACGCCTAATCATTAAATCGATTATAACCATATGTTGATTGCTTTGAATCCTGTCGTCATGGTCGTAAATAGGTAATAAACATTTCTAAAAAATTATTCAAAGCTGATTAGAGTTATTGCTGGCGTGCCCCAAGGTAGTCCACGTTTTTAATTTTTATTGATCACTTTTTTAAACAATTATCATCCAAAAATAATTTACATCGTCAAATATAATATCATTATAATATCGACCAAATTTCTTCCTGCATTTATATATTGAAAGCAGACATATATTGTATCAGCCAGTGAACTATTAAACCGAGTCTTTGATTAAATCTTTTAAGTCAGATTATCTTTATTGACATTCAGAAAGTTATGTCAAAAATATATATAATTGATTTGCCACAGCTGTTAATTAACTGCTACATTATCCCTAATAGTTCAATTTTAACAGATCTGGACTTAGCAATTGACCAATATCCCATATGGCAGACACAAAAAAAATTAGGTTAGCTTAAAAATTCTTTCAAAATACAGTATCTCAAGCGGTTTTAAAATTTTCTTCTATTTCAAACCAAAGTACACAATTGTCAAATTCTATTTATGCCTAACTATGATTACTGTTTTCCTTTTTTTGTATTTAAGCTTATTTTAATTCTGTACATTTCTATTTATATTATACCAAGTTATTATCATGTTATTTATTTTCATAATTTTATTAATTTGCATCAACGAATCTCTTAAAATCTACAACAATTCATATTTTTGCTTAATTCATTGGATCTCTCCGAGCTACCTGTAAATTTTATAATATTTAGCTTCTCTGGGAATAATTTTAACTCAACGGATACATGTTTTACTTACAATAAAAATAAAAAAATATGTATTTGTAATATATATTTCTATAAAATTAAAAAGATTTAGAAGATTATGGAAACAAAATTAAAATATCAATTAATTTGTAATATCGTTATAAAATAATAACACATTGCCATTGAGCTGTATCGTGAAATAAAAAAAGACTTTCGTCTAGACGAGGCAATGAGTGAACAGTTTATAAACCCTAAATAAACTAAACTCGTATTATATTACAAACTTGTTTGAACGGAATTACAACCGAAAAGAATGGAAACTGCTCTCAAATATTTTCAATTCTGTTCCACACGCGTGCCCCACCAGTAACTTTCTATTGAATGCGAAATACTTTGTCAACTATAATTAAAAATAATAGGTACCACCTATTAAATCATTTCGGGTACTTAATAGAATGTTGGAATAAATTTTTAAATTTGGGAAATTATTGTTATATTGATAAGCACTATCAAATAAAAACTTGGAAGCCAATCGGATGTGGCCTTTAGATTTTATAAGTCTTTGAAGACATACGTAAACATGAATATATATATATATATATATATATATATATATATATATATATATATATATATATATATAATATATATATTAATATATATTTATATATATATACTCCTCAGACTCCTTCGTGATTCATGCCCCTTATATTCCCCTAATATTTCCTTCTCTCTTTTCCATGCTGACGTAATTCTTTCATCTTTTGATGAGAGTACAAATTGCTTCACGCACGAAAACCTGCTACGACGTTTGCCCTTACCTTGCAATTCCCGCATTTGTGTTGCTGAGTGGCCTTGCGGCCCCTTCCGCTGACACGCATGCCGTAGGTTTCCTTCTCTGCACCGCAGCCACAGTATCAACGACGTGTTGCTATCATCTGGACGTTTTAAATTAACAAATTACAACGAGCGAGCATGGCTAAAATTTGATAATTATGTAATAATTAATAAGATAATAACAATTTAATTTATAAGGATATACAAATTATTATTTTATCTTTACAAACCCTACCAATATGATTATGACTATGATAATCATCAAGATTGTAGTCCAGAATTTATTTAGAGAACGAAAAAATTAGTAATCATCTTAGTTTTATTTTTCCAAGATTATAAATATCTGTAGGGGAGATGCGGGCAAGACGGGGTATCTAACGTTTAAAGGGCAATAAAACTGAAACCATTGCACTTAAACAATCATATTTATTTTAAAATCTTCATTTGGTAATCAGTCTCTAAAATTGTTATAATTTTAGGAACAATCATAGCGTAATTATTATTCTAGAGATATAAAAATGAAAAGAGTCCCACCACCCCGTCTTACCCTCTGGTTCGGGTAAGATGGGATACCCGTAGGGGGCAAGATGGGGTACAGCATTTCACTTACTTTTCTTGGCAGAATTCGCAAGTGAATGTTGCATCATCGTCCTCATGATCCACTCTAGCACAACAGCAATGTGCCCACTTGCCACAGAGAGAACATTCAATCCAGCCTTCATTCGAATCTAAATAAAGACCGCTGCAGTACAAACAAGGGGTATTTTCAATATCCGTATCACTCTTATTATTGGATGATTTGCGAGTATCTATCGTTTTTTTCTTTTTATGACTACTGTATTATTTAGTCTTCCTTTTTTATCCTTCTTTTTCGTCTTCTCCAACTTTAATTGTCTAATTCCATTTCTTTCTTCTTTATTCTCTTTCGTGACCTGCTTTTTTTTAATCGTTTCTTCCAGTTCCTTTTTATACGGTGATTAAGTAATAATGGTAAAAAATTGATCAACAATTTCTCTGTTGAACCTGGCAGCACGCGCAGCAGAGGTGCTTTCGGATTTTCTTATTGACAACTCAGGGTGTCTGTTCAAAAACCCTTGAAACCAATCTTTGGCGGTTTCTTGTTTTTGAACGTTAAAAGGATGGACTTTATTATTTTTTACTGCTAAATTGTACGCTAATGCCTTTAAGTCTTTGTTTGTAAGTCCGTAAAGTCGAGTCTTCATGTCCAATATATAGCTATAAAACTCGTTCTCTTCTTCTTCTGTGAAAACAGGTTGCTTAGGGCCTAAGGAAACTTTCACCTTAATACTTGTAAATGAAGATGGGGCCGAGTTCTCGCAAGCTCCTTTTACTTTTCTTTCTAGAGTAGTCTGAGGAACTGAAAATGTCTTTGCTGTTAGCATATACCCCATTTTCCCTTCTACAACGGCTTCTTCAGCTTTTTTCATGCTCTCTTCTGACCACTCGCCTCTATTTGTCTTTCTCTTGTATTTTTTCACCATGCTAAAACAAAGAAATCCGCCTATGTATTACACAGCCAAGTCACATGCATATATACACTCACAAACATACATATAGAGAGAGAGAGATACATGAACATTAATCAACACAGAAACTCGAACCGTAATCAAAAACTTAGAGCGGGGAAGACGGGGTACACATACACCATTTTGCCCTCCTAGGTCTCGATGTATTAAAAACAATAATCAAAATAAACAATACACAAGACAGAAATAAACCAGTTTTTACCTGCTAGCGTAATCGTCGGCGCATGAGGATAAACTCTTCTCTAATATACACTACTATTATTTGTATAGTAAACGAATCGAAAAAATAAGAAGAAAACTTGCCGAAATCACTTTTGTTTCGATAACCTAAAAAATACGTGTCGCACGAATCACAGACGAGAGTACACTGAGAGCCGTCATGGCGCCACATCGTCTGTGCAAGTTTGAACATGTTGAAGAATGAAAGAAAGAAGATGTTAAAGAAATTGTATAAAACAAGATCAAATAGTTTATTTAAGCAGATTTGAATTACGATCAACCCGACTTCTAAACATTTTAAAGAGTTTAACTTTTTGTGTTTCTTTTATGAGTTACAATCGGATTTCCTTAATTAATATTATTATATATATTTACCAATTATAATGAATTGTGCGATTGGTTTGTACGGTTCTGTAATTTATTTTCTTACTTTTCACTAAATTATTTAATTTATCTTTCTTAAAATCAAAATTAAGAAAATCTGTAGCTGAACTGAATGAAATATAATTACAAGTTAATGATTATACATATGTTAAATATGTTCAAATAGCAAAATTTATTTGGTTTCCTATTAAGTTACTAAACCCGATTAGCTCTTAGAAAATGATCTTTGACACTTTTGTGTCAAGAAGAAATCAAATTATAAATGTACCGTATCTATTGCTGACTTTTTTAATCTGACATTTATTCCTAAGCAGTTAAAAAGTATTAACTTTGGGGTAAACATCTGGTGATATAGATTAAGAATAATTGATAATGTGAATTTAAAGGACTTTCAAAGTGTAATTTCTTTGAAATTATTTTCATAAATAATTTCAAAGAAATTACAAAATAGAAAAGAAAAAGAATAAAAAAGAAAAGAAATTGTTTAGAAAAATGAGTTAGTTTGACGTACCAAGAAAATCGAGTACGACGGTAAGCATTAGTTTGAAGAAAATAAACTCGACATCATAATTACCATATTTTTCTTTTTAGAAAAAGTTCATTATTTCAGTGTTTCTTTTTAACCATATTTAGGTACCTTTTTTGTAATACGAGTATTTGCCGAATTTTTTGTTAACTTTTGAGGTCACTTAAAATTTTGATGCCTGCGGTAAAGACAATAATATATAGTAAAATCACTTCAATTTTAGAAGCCGACGTACTCGCAATAGGTTGATTTCTGCGAAATTGACCTAAAGAAATATGAGCTAATAGAAATATTAGCAATAGACAATACGGTCTAAAAGCCTTTATTATCAACAAATAATTAATGAACACTATATAAATATACACTAAACAATTAAATGGAAGGCGCTTCCTTAAAATAAATTAAGAGGGCAATCCCACAGCAGATAAAGTTGAGAGCTCGAATAAACGTACGCATTTCGACCTTAACCTTGCCCGGCCCAACCTTAAAGCAAGGGGACGCAACTCGAACGACGACCTGACACGTGACATTGCGTGCTCCTAGCACTTTTAAGTACAATAAACATGTCCACTGATTTTATCAATGAGCAGTTACGATAATGTGCTCCTTAAAGCCCCTACAAAGATGAGATTTTTTACGATATCGTTTCGTAAAAGGTCCATTTGTGTTCATTCATGTGTAGTTGAAATTCATATGTTTTTAAAGAGGTTTTGATTTTATCGTGTTGAATATGAAATTTTAAGCCGAGTTCGGGGCGTCCATATAACAGCGGCCAAAGTTTCAAAATAGCTTATTAATATAAATAAATAAATTTATATATATATATATATATATATATATATATATATATATATATATATATATATATATATGTATATATTAGGTTGGCCAGTAAGTTTTTAGTTATAAGGTCGGAACTTTTCTAGAAAGATTCTCGAAACTTCTAGAAGGTTTTACTGTATGATATAAATAGCGCATAGTGCAGTCAGTTGACAACAGTCAGCGCCGAAGTTTTAATTGAATTATATAGTTTTAATTGGACTACGATCGTGAGGATGAACCGGACTTCCTGATGAATTGGGTAATTAAAGATTGCGACGCCTAATTGAGAAGGATACTCAACTGACGACTCGTTAATTGGCAGAACGCTGTATGAACGCTATATGTATACGCTGTAGTAATGGCGCCATAGAAACACATTTGCATGAATTGGGAAAGTGTTTGGACACCTCACGAGTTGTCATCATATCATCTTCAGTGCAGAGTTGATACTTGTCAAAATTTATTGACAATGAAACGTAAGTTCAACTAGCTGAATCAGTTAGCAACTAGCGATGAGAAGTGGGTTATATACGTTAACCATACACGCAAACGTCAATGGCTGGGTGTCGGAGAAACAAGAGATTCAGTACCCAAACTAGTAAAAAGCGCCAAAAAGGTGAAAATTATTCATTGGGAGTTGCTTCCTGAGGGATCTACAATTAATGCAGATATTAACTTTGAAAAAATGGAACGATTAACTAACAAATTGAGTAGTTTATTAGGAACGAGTTTATTTTCTACATGATAATGCTAGACTACATGTTGCAAAACGTAATTGTGATAAATTAGAGGAGCTCGGCTGGGTTATACTCACTTATCCACCATATTTGTCGGACATTGCGCTCTCTGATTACCATTTATTCAGGGATTTAAATAACTATTTACATGAAAAAATTTGACGTTTAAGGAGATCTCCAAACGACCTCGCACTGGATCAACGTTACCGGTATTTTACAAGAAAAGCATAAAAGCCACAAGCAGTGGATGATAATGGTGCATACTTAACTTAAATTTAGTGTAACATGTAATTTTTTTAATAAAAATTATTGACAGACACTCGTGGTTAAAAACTTACTAGCCAGCCTAATGTAAATTAAAATATATCTATATATATGTATATATATATATATATATATATATATATATATATATATATATATATATATATATATTGGAGACCTATTTCTTCCAGTCAACCACATTGATTAAATTTAAACATTATATAATATAGAAAACTGTAAAAAATATTAATAAAAATTAAAAACTAATTCGGATGATATATTAAACAGCAAAAATATTATAATAGATATATTAACACAGCCAAACTAAATATTAAAGAATATAAAAAAAACAAAAAATGGTTATTTATTGTTTTCTTTTTTATAAAAAATGGAATTAGAAAGTTTAGGACTAAAGGATAATTTTTCAGACGGTCTTTGAACATATATATAGTTCCTGGCATCCGGTTTCAGTTGATTCCAAAGTCTGTATAATGCAGGACTTTTCACAAAACGTGGTTGTATGTTTGGGAAAAAACCGTACCGTGTGTAGACAAGTAAGGCAAGTTGTTGCAAATATTATAAAGAGGTGTAAGAATGTGCAGATTGCACCGATTGCGGACTTCCATCCATTCGACTTATGCTTTTAATTGAGAAACATGATCAGGTGATATTTCATTTTTTGAAGCAATACTCCGCAAGGTCTGAATAGCATTCATCTCAGCAGTCTAGCAGTGGCAGTCGGAATGTTTGACAGAGGTGAGCTTGAGTTTTAATGTCTAGGTATTGATTGCAATACATTTGGATATTAGCTAATCAAATGAATACCGAGTTTCTTTTTTTCATAATAACCCTGCCGACATGGAGTAAAACATACTCATGAAAATTATTGTACAATGCGCTGTCAGGTTTTCACTTATTCAGAATTATAAGCAATAATTTACATAATGTAAAGACACTTTATATTCCCTGATCGCCTGCTTACACCTTGTTGTACAGAATTATTAATATTTTAATTTATTCATTTTACCACTTTATATCCACCGACTAACAATTTTTGACCTATTAATATAAGCAAATTTTATACGTTAATAATTGTAGGTAGAAATAATTATATGTAATTAAGTGAATATATTCCGTCAAATTAATGTCAATAAATCATATTAGGTTTCATGGAAATATACCACTGGCAATAAAAGCTTCAAACAAAAAAATACCTTTTAAACATATGTTGTATAGAATTTTTTTCAAAGTATGTTAATGCTGAAAGCGATTTTGCATTTAAGTATAACCGACACTTAATGAGCGAATTTTTTCACTGGAAATTTGTACCATTTCGTTAATTAGTCAGATTTTTCTTGCAATTAAAATATGCTACCGTACTGAGTAAAATAAAATATAATTAGATACTTTACATAACGTGAAATTTAAATCAAAATTTTATTGTTTTCAGACATCTTTCACATGCAGCAAATCTAAACAAGTCAAAGTACAACGAAGGCAATAATTCAGTGTATCATATTTATAAGTAAACAAATTATATTTTATTTAAAATTTTATTTCGTTTTTAAAATGCGCATTAAGTACCTTTTTCAAATTCTGTATTAATATTATTATTATCAAACCACTTTCACACAATTTTATATATAGTGTGAAATATTTACGTACATTTATTTACAATTAGGTAATAATAAAGTCGTGCGCGCCAGTACAGAGTTACTGCGTCAGCGTGCCATCAAGACATTATTCGATCGACGCTATTGGTTAGAAAGAGAAAAAGCTATATTGCTGACATATAGCGTCAACTCGCTCGTTCAGCGCGATTGCCCGCAAAGATCGAGACCGATATGTAGTAATAGTGAACATTCTTTATCTCCACGCTGCTGACAGCCCTACATTAATTTAGCGTATTTTGCGTGCGCGCATGTGTGTGTGCGTATGTAACGCACACACATACACACATGCACACAACATATGTATATTTGAAAATTTATATTAAAAAAATATTATTCGGTTTCAAATATTCGTTTTCTTATAAAATATCCTCTATATAATATCCTCCAATATGTTTTATACAAATTCGTCTAAATGTGAACAGGTATTTTGATAAGTCATCACTGTGTGAAAAAAAAAACTAAAGAAAGTAGCAAAATTCTCGAATGAAAACGACGTAATGTGTTTAAATAAATGCTCACCGAGTACGATTTCTGTGTCGGTGTAGCATTGCTCAACGACTACTTCTCCTTTACGGCCTCTACGGTTCCTTATGATAATTGATATTTCATGTGAAATATTTTCAGCCGTCTGCGAAGTTACAATTTTACATTGGTCCAATAACCCCATTAATTAGATAATTTAGCAGTTGCATTACGCAAGGTATTATTTGCAGAAAACATGTTTAAATTTTGTATAAGTATACTCTAGACAAATGCGATTGTAATATTTGGTCCCTTGATGATATTCAGGATGTATGTCTTGTATAAATTGTGTAATGGTAAAAAACACTTTATCTCTATATATATATTGAGTGTTGACAGATCTTAAATTACTTCTGAATAGTAACATTAATTAATGTACAGTCGTCACCGTAGTGTGTTGGATCGAGTGCAAGTCACACATCGCGAAGATCCGGGTACGATTCCCGGCCGCTCATCAAGCGGAATTGGAAGAAGTCCAAACTTTCGAGGCTTTGGAAACCATTTTTCCTTATGAGATTTTCTTCGTTTCATGTGGACACGATATCAACAACAACAACTATTAATGTACATTACATTAATAGAACATTAGTGTATTTTTCTAATGGTGCAATTAATTTTTTATATTATTTACAATCTTTTTGAAAATTGACGGCGAAATTAACTTTGAGAAAAATGAAGGAAAATAAAATAATTACTAATAATGTTTTAACAAATATATAAAATATGTCGTTAATTTTATATACTCGTACCTAATGTAGGCAATCTAGGCTGGAAAAGATAGGAATATATATAGATTACATGACATGACATTAAAATATTTTAGACCTTTTGGCATTTATAATAAGAGTTTTTTGTATTAATAAGACAATAAATAGCAAGTAGATATTTTATTGAACTTTAATTTAGTAAAAAGTGATAATTTCATAGTAATCATAAAAAAAATCACAATATATCCTATATGAGTATCGTTCTACGGAAACAATCATCAAAAGAATTGAACGTGTGATCGACGATTGTAAATTTGCCTACTGTTAGTGAGTATTTCACAAAATAAAGCTCATAATAAAAATGTTTAGTCAAATACAGGCAGTGGGATTTAAATTTGAAATTATCTCAATTTCTTCAGCGTATTAAAAGTCTCTTCTCATACTATAAAAAATTTAATTTATTTAAGATGTAAAGCATCTCGATCATTACTTTAATTGATCTAGGGTGCTTTTAATTTTACGAAAAGTGTCCGAATTAAAAATAAGAATTAAACTTTTAATGCAATGCCGATTATTTCCAATTATGATAGTTTGTTATGTAAATACTATACCGTGAAAAATTTCTTTGATCGAAAATATTTGTTGTTATTTAGGTTGAGTTAAAATGTGAGGTGAAATTTCAAGGCCTTCGTTTCGGAAAATTTTTAAAAAATATGTGATAACAGTTTAGTAAAGGCAGAAATTTGCAGAGTGAGAACGTCTTTGTGAAATTTGAGACGAATATAAAATAATTATGACTTAAAAAATAAACTTCATTCTTATTTAATAAATGTTGTTAAAATAAAAAAAACACGATCGATAAAATTGCAAAAAAAAACCATCAACGCCCAATTAAAATTGCTGGATCTTAGCTCCTCAAATTTTGTGCAAAAGTTATTACCAGAACTTTAGCAACCACTAACAAACGAATTTTGGAAATTCAAGTTGGAAAGGGATGAAATAGTGTAAATACTAGGGATAGTTTCAAGTAAGAAATTAAAATTTGATATGACGATATACCGTTTAATATAAGAATTGACGAAATTGATATTACCTTCATATATTATCTAGAAAGAGGTAAAAAGGTAGGGAAGAGACATAGTTTTTTATGTGCTTATCAAGCAGAATTACCAAATTAAATTACTTAAACTTAGCACATTTTTCGATTAAATTCTTTGGTAACACATATTGTACATTCTATTCCTAAAACGTAACCAAGTTCCTAAAATCTAGTAAATAATCCTAAATTCACAGAAGAAAAATTATATCACACATTTTTAAACTAAAAATAAATTTTTGAAATGAATTGCTTTTTACTTTACTTCATGTCACGAAGATAAACGTTAAAAATTATATGCCGGGAAAAAATTCAGGACGCCTCAATAACTTTGGAATGGCTTAACTCAATAACAGGAAACAATACATTAACCGAGTATTGCGCTTTTTGATTCATATAAATCAATATTTTCCACGTATACACTGAACAAGGACTGACGAAGTCAGGAGGTGGTCGATAGAATTCAGAAGAATTACAAAATACTTTGCATAGAGTTACTGGAATAACGTACGTAGCCACCAAATTATTTATTTCGGCATAATTTGTAATTATAGTAATAATGATTATAAGTAGACATATTCGCATTATAAAGCAATGAAATATTGAATATAACTTAACTATAATATAACTTAACTTTTAGCAGTTATGTTAATGTGCTCCTTAAAGCTTCTACAAAGATGAGTTTTTTTACGATATCGTTTGGTAAGAGGTCCATTAGTGTTCATTCATATATTTTTTAAAGAGGTTTGGATTTTATTGTGTTGAATATGAAATTTTAAGCCGAGTTCAGGGCATCTATGTAACAGTGGCCAAAGTTTCAAAATAGCTTATATATATATATATATATATATATATATATATATATATGTGTGTATATATATATATATATATATACATATATATATATATATATATATATATATATATATATATATATATATATATATATATATATATATATATATGAAAGAACTATAGAAATTAACTTAAAACTTAGTAAAAATGGGTTTTAAATAACCAGAATATAATTGGAATGTAAGTTAAGCTCAGATTGTAAGATTTATACGAGATGTCTTCATACTTCTAAAAGGTATATATCTATATTTTTATGTGTATCTTGTCAAATTTATCCCAAGTAATATAAAAAATGTCAAAGTTTATTTTTTCTTCAAACGCAAAAATCGCTTACCTTTAAAAAGAAGGGAGTGAAATAGTCAATTCATAAATATTAATAGTATGTAAGGCACGTCAAAAAATTTAACAGACTTGCAGACATGATTTCAAAATAGACTTGTAGAAAAGGTTTCAAAACAAAATTCGTAATGGCATAGAACTTACGACAAAATATATAATATCTAGTCTACGAAGAAAAGAAATGATTACATACGTAAGATAAGACGATAGAACGCTCCATTATTAATGCCTACCGACTCTTATTGGGAGCTTACCTCTATCTTGTGGAGTTTACAAAAAAATATAATTAAGAATAAAGGAAACTTTTTTAAGATTCAATTGTTAAATTTGTCGTTGCAATTTTTTTAAAGTAGCGTAATATATTTTATTTCAACCAATAAAAACTAATGTAAATAAAAACATTAAATGTTTTTTTTTAATAACATTTAGCAATACGCGTTAAATTCAACTGAACTTCATTTTTATCTTAGTTATTATTAAGCGCCGATGTAAGTGATAATAAATACATTAACCGCTTTTGAAAATTAAAATTAATAACTATGAACAAAAGATGGATAAAATTGTATGTAATAAAAGATTAGAATTGTTTATTAAGAAAAGATTTATTAGAATAATGAATATAGTTTCTAATTGGTTATTAATCTATGACAGTGGTTCTCAAGTGCGTGAGGTAAAACTATTGATAAACGTTTGCGAGAAGTCTATTTGACATTACAATATGCCCTATTTGAGTATAGTTTTACGTAGACAAATGTCAAATGAATCGTCATCTAACACTTGAAGATACGTACTTCGATTTATATTAATCTACTAGCCCTGCCTGCGACTTCGTTCGCGTATAATTAAGAAAATTGTTTTCTTTTCTTTACTTGTGTGTTGCCCCTGGGTATATACAATTACCATACCAAATTTTATAAAAATGTGCCCGGTAGATTTTGCTTGATACACGTTAAAATTAACATATAGACAGACAGGCAAAAACTGCAAAAATGGTTTTCTAATTTCTGTTATCATTCTATACGCTAAATAAATATCTTTTTTTAAAAAAACGAGTGTGCTTTAGACCGCACGATTGAAGTAAAAATCAAATTCCCAAAATATGAACTATAAAATGAATTTACAATTTTATTCACTTTAAACGTAGAATATTTAATGTATTGAACAAAATAATAATTTATAAATTTTTTTCAAGAACGAAATGAAATTACAAAGTAACCAAAAAATCACCGTTAGCGTAACGCTAGCAAACTCGCATATATATATATATATATATTTATATATATATATATATATATATATATATATATATTTACATAAATATATATATATATTTATATATATATATATATATATTTCATGCACTGGCTATGAGAGGAAGAGAGAAAGAAAATGTGTGCTCGCACCTCTCTCTCTTATCCCTACAGTAATATACGAAACGTAACTCTCTCTCTTTCTGTCTTCACTAACTTATATCTCCCTCTCAACTTCCGTTCGCCTCGCCCGATCACACTTCTCGTAACGCTCTCGTCACGCGTTCATCAGCTTACTCCCCAAGTAAAGCGTGCGTAAAGAAGTTTTACTTCATAAATGTTTCCAATGTTCAGAATCTAATATGTTGCAATTTTATTATATGTATAAAATATAGTATATAACTAATCTACACATGGAGATTGAAAATAACAGATAAGGTTTAAATTTGTTATTAATATTGTTGAGATGAAAATATGAAGTGTGTGTTTCATTTGATAATATTATCTTTATATAACCCAGTTAAAAAGTACAACAAATAGACGAAGAAAGTAACCTATATAAGAATGAATCGAAAAAATTTTGAAGGAATTTTGTTACATTTGTTTTTATCTGTCAAAATACCATTTTAATTCTTCTGTTAATTTTAATAATGCCATTCCTTTCAAAAGATGAATAAAACAAAAAAAAGTTGTTCGTAATTCATATACGGTAGATACGAAATATGAATATTCAAGTACATATTTATTCATACAAATCGAAGCACAGTTTCATGATCAGAAGATAGTTTTATCGATCCAAAATTTACTCTTTCATATAAATGTTTAGTTATGGTTAGTTATTTCTACCATATTTTAAAGTGACAGTATACAAAACTGTGATAATTAAAAATTAACGAGACGTGTCATGGGACACCCGGTTGGAATGAAGTTCTTTTCGTTATATATTATGTATTAAATATGTTATTTACATGAATGAAAATATTTCCGCATAATAAAACATTGTCAATCGTAAGAAATAAAAAATAAAAAAGAAAATAAAGACGCTTGCCATAGAAATCCAGTAGAAAAAAAAAACATTGATATTTGACATCAATTTGATCTGTGTTTTACATGAGAGACAAATCTCATTGCAAGATGATTTTTATTGGGCATTTTCACTGTTGTAAATATCAATACCATATAAATAAATTTAATATCACTAAAATTGCCAAAAATAAAAAAAAATAATAATAACACAAAAAATAAGTAATAAGACGTAAGAATAAATATAATAACAAATGTATGTTATTTGAATCATGCAACAAGTATAGCGTCATCTATCGAAATGTTTAGTACATTTCGATAATTTGCAGCGCTGTTTTGATCAATCAATTAGTTACTAAATTCCTAAAATTATAAATAAAGATGTAAAAAATATTTTACATTTTCACTCAATGTTTTAATCATAATAAAATAAGTTTACCTATGTATATAAATATTTCAACCATCATCACAATGGCTCGTTGGTCCAGGGGTATGATTGTCGCTTAGGTTGCGAGATGTCTCGGGTTCAAATCCCGGAAGAAGTTAAAAACATTGTTATTTGTTTTATTTATATTATATTTAAAAAATATTTTACATTTTTAATCAATGTTTTAATAATAATAAAAATAGTTTACCTATGTATATCCAGATTTCAATCGTTATCACTATAGCTCGATGGTCTAGGGGTATGATTGTCGCTTAGGTTGCGAGAGGTGCCTGGTTAAAATTCCAGACAAGCCCTAAACATTTTTACTTTAATTTAATTATACTACACACAAAATAATACACCGAGCTGGCTTTTTACTAAAGATTTGTAATACGCAGGCGCATACACACGTATTATCACACATACTAACATACACACGTAGAACGCTTGGATCAGAGCAAATATTAGACGGTGTTTTGTTTCTTTGTCGTGTCGTTACATCGAGTTTCAAATCACATTTTAAAGAAATTTCACTTCAATAAGCAATCATCTTAAAATGTTAACACCGCACAAATCATTCAAAAATTTTTGCAATGTTATATGTTATGCTTCTCGGTTTAATTTTATGCTTTTAATTTTGTAGTAAATTATTTAGATTATTCAAAATATTTTATTAAAATATCGTTGACCTATAAACAAATAAAGATGTCAGTTTTTGGTCTTATCCTAAGCTTGCCATGTTACAAATTTATATATTTCATTTTAAGATGAATATTATTCTATTACATTACGCACCCTAAAGGCATCGTTACTTCCGTTTTATTACAAAATATATATAATTATTAACACTTCTAAATCAAAAATTAAATGTAGGATCTGCCTTAATTGTTGTAATTAACTACAGTATTGAACACATTTTTGATTTCAATTATTTAAAGAACTATTCAATAGCTACATTCAATGTTCCTACAAAACAACATAGAGTTACAGTATTGAATAAATTGTCATTTCGTAGTCAACGAAAGCAGAGACGGTGTGAATGAACCCAAATAAATATTTTAATTTTCACATACATTATGTTCACTCATCCAATATGCCATACAGAAATTGAAATAATTGAAAATCAAAATCACTAGCCCGTTTCCTGCACTTAAATGAGCGCTTTGAGTGATGAATTTCCGTTACGCGGAAAGCTTATTGCGGATAGGTACTTTTGAAAATGTGCGGTTTATTTCATAAATGTTTTGATGGAATTGTTCTGAAATACGTGTTACCAGATAATTTTTGCCGGTACTATAGAAATTACCAAGACTGCGGTTTACTATGTGCAGTAATTGTTGTGCCTTTTTTCAGTTGGTTGTATTATTGTTCGCGGTTCGAATTCATTGGAAACTAGAATACGACCGATAGCTTATATAGTTTTTGATAAATTCTTGAAAGTTAACTGTAATATATATATTGGGAAATATATTTCCAAGGTGAAAAATAATATTAGTTCTAGCAAATATTTTAGTAGAAATACTTCCTCTCATTAAATTTCAAAACTTATATTTTCCTAAATATGTGGAAAATCCTCGTGCGTGCGAGTTCTACTCGCACTTAACAGGTAATTTACATTATTTCTTATGTTCTTCTTAGGAACGATAGTTATCGTAAATGTTATATAATGCATTAGTTTATTTAATGGATACTTTTTCAATTTATAATTTCTTAAATCAGCATTTTCTCAAATTTTCTAAACATAATCTAATTATTTTGTTTTAACTTTTCATGCCTCTATTCCACTTAATTTTTCTGTATATTCTTTTTATATTAAGCTTTCAGTATCTATGAATTCAGAACGGCCAAACTGTGCTATTACTTTTTACTTATTAGATACATTTCTTTTTAGAAATTTACCACAACATCTTATAGCTTCACTCGGAAAACTCTTTTATTTATTATTTATTAGACTAATTTTCTCTCATTTCTTTACACCTTTCAATATTATTCTTAAAATATAATCTCAACTAAATATTCGAGGATTTTTTTATTTTCTTGTGTATTTTACAATTAGCTTTAAAATATTTTTAATACATTTTGTAAATATATATTGTTTTGTTATGATAACATGCAGTCGTTATCAGCGTAGAAAAAACGATAGATTTAAGTAAGGTAATCTCCATTATTATATTTGCTCAACTTCAATCTTTGTGCACAACAATTTTATGGACATGTATATAATTTTATGTCTTTTTCAATATCCCCTTATTGGATTCTTTTCTGTAACCTACAAGGTTCTTGATTGAATCTCTTAATGTAACATAAATCCACATTTTTCATTGAATTAAGTAAGTGGAATTGCATTTTATCCTACTTGAGATAATCCTAATAACATTATGCACATCAGATATGGTTATGTTCATCAGCCTCTCGATGATTCTTGAATTTTATGTTTTCTTTTCTCAGCTCCGCTAGTCGAAGTGTAAATGACATTTATTGAGCGATCGTTATTTGATCCATGTCTGACTCAATATTTACCATGTATTAATGCTAGTAATTTAGCTATATATCTGCAAATTTCTTAAAAACTAGAAAATATTATCTTTTTATCACTGTAAACAAGCAATATTATTTTAAAAAACGAAAACAACTCTCATTACGATGGTTTTATAAATATTTAGACAAACATAAACATTTAAGTATTGATACTATTTCCATCCTATTTATAAATATAAATTCCTAACAACGTAAATATGTTGGATGCAACATCTTCTAAAGACGAAACATAGTAAATTTTTCCAAAATGATAAGATCTTGGATAACCACTATACTTTTCGGGAAATTTTTTAGTCAGATTTAATCAACGATGTTTTTTTTTTAATATGTGGTTAGGTAATTTCGGGAATAAGGAGGAAATGCTTTCTTTTCGCAAATATTTAAAAAGTTTTGTTTGAGTATGTAACCTGAAATACGAAAAAATAATTTTATTAATATTCCTAACAAGGATACTCAATATTATTTATAAAATAAAAAAATGAAAACTTTTATTTACCCAGTCTTTATTCTCATATAAAAGTTTAAAAATATATTTTTATTTTGCCCAATTTTAAATTTCTATGTCGCATATTCTCGAAAGTTGTATTATTTTGAATATATTTGACGTTAATTTTTTGGAAATTCCTTATTCACAATTAACTGGAACTATGTGATATAGTATTATTTCTACTTTTTTAAATTCTTTACCACGACCTAGGTTTCGTTGTATTACAACATCTTCAGTTAGGCTATTAACAAAGATATTTGCCTAAACCTTACCACGACCTAGGTTTCGTTGTATTACAACATTTTCAGATGGGCTATAAGCACAGATCTTTGCCGAAACCTAGGTCGTGGTAAAGAACTTAAAGAAAGTAGAAATATGACTATATCACGTAGTTTTATTATACCCAATTTTAAATTTCCATGTCGTATCGTTTTGAAAATATCAATTGTGAACATAAAAATTGTACCTACCACATTTTTCAGAAGCATAAAAATATGGTGTATATTTAAAAAAATGCAAACATCAAGAATATTCGCTCTAGTTTTCCTAGAAATAAAAATTTATTTAAAGTTTAATACTTTAGGAGATAAGCGTCGCGAGAACATTTTTTTGCATATTTTTCAGTATAATTATGAAAAACATATTTATGAGATCTTTGTATTAAGTTTTTAGTTTGGCCCCTAAAATTTTCAAATGAAAAAAGCGACAAAAGTTGAATTGTTTTTCTTGTCGCAATATCCGCTCGAAATATTGACCTATTTCCGGAAGTATAACTTGGCCAGTTGTTGAGAAATTTTTATTTTGACGTGAAATATCAAAATAAAAAGTTTTTACTCAATATACTTAAATAAGGAAAAAAACAAATACTAGAAATATCTCTGCAAAATTAAACTATACGCGTACTTGTATTCTTACTTATCCTCTAGGAAGAAAACAAAAAAAAACCGTTTATATATCTGAAAACCTTAAAATAATTTAAAAACTGAAATAATTTTTTACAATGCGATGTAAAGTTAATTGTATGTATTAATATTTATATGTAAGAAAATTGGGTATATGTATAATTTTCAAATATTTACTACGAAGTTGACGTATAAATTTAAGCACTTGTAAACATTTCAGAATATGTAGTATTTAAAACATTTAAAAAAATAATTTTACGCGCAGATAAACAACTAACATACACGTAATATTTTTGAATAAAATTTTCATATGCTAAATTAACCAAAGAAATAAATAAGATGGAAATTTTCTGTTAAATTTAAATAAGGCAATAAAAAGCTTAAATAAATAAATATTTTTTTTAAAACATTACCGTAACATATTTCCACAAACCTATCATTAAAATATAGTGCAAGTTCTGAAAATATTCTTTTTCACTATTTAAATATATGAATATAAAATCTACTGTATATTTCACATTTATAATAAATATATCTAGACATTACAAAAAAAATGTTTTTTTTAAATATGCGCCTGTGAAAGATATAGTAGGCAATATAATTTGGTTCTAAAAAGTTAACATTTTATAAATAGTTTAATAAGAATATTAGTTACCATTAAATTTTTATTAATACCTACATGTGTTCAGAAACTTCATGGTGCGAGCTCTACTCTTGCATAGCAGGTTTTGTTTGCAAAATCATTTTATATTGAAATATTCAATTGTTTAAAATACAAAGTCATCTTTGCAGTTGATTCAAATAACTTGGATTGAGCTTCTATAAACTTTTCGGATCCAACTATATATTATGAATTGACCAACTATTACTTGTAAATTACTAGAACCTACTAAAGCCTTTTAATTTCGTTATGTATGCTACTATTGTGAATTTTTTTCGCCACTAAAATAAGTCGTTATCTATAGGGATGGGCACATGAAACGTAACAAAAACGATCACTGTAAAACTTAATATTTTGTAAACGTATCCCTGAAAAGTTTTGATGACGTATTTCCAATATTTTTGATAAGACAACTTGAGTTTAATTTAAAAAATAACATTTTTCGTTTAGATTCTCTGAAAGAATTGCATCTACGGTGCAAAATTTGGAATTTTGTATTCATTTTACTTAATTGAAGGGTGATATTCAAGTTTTTAGTTTGAAAAATACAACAGGAAAATATAGGAATACTTTTTGTATCAATGATATGTAGTAAATTATGTCAAATATAATTTGAAAAATTTTTAAACGTATCTAGAATGAAATATATAAATAGAAAGTCTAAATGCAAGAAAATTAACTAAGGTAGAAACATTCGTTTTGTTATTTGGCCAAGCGTAACTATTATTTTTCTCAAACGGTAACAGATTTCGTAAATTAATCTTAATTTAAATAAAATCCACCTACATTATGGAGCTTGGAAGTTATCCACTTAAAAAGCAAATTTGCTACAAACCAATTTAACCAACGAGAAGTTTTCATTTTAAAAATTTCAATATAGCTGACTCAGTACTTTTCTAAACTGAAGTGTTTTATAAAAAAAATGAGAAAAATGTTGATGAAGTTGGCCCAGGATGTGCAAACTAAGTCTTACATAAAATCATGTTCAATGCAAAAGAGTAAACTATAAGGAAGGAATATAAAGCAAGTTCTACATATATTTCGGAACGTTGGAAAAAAAAGTCTTTGCTGCAAGTAGACAGCGAGCACACTAGAATTTTGTATTCATTTTACTTAATTGAAGGGTGATATTCAATCATTTCCATTTTCATTTATTTATGTAGATTAATAGTTTCTTTTTATCGAATTAAAATAAAGTTTGAATGTGAGAGGTACACAAACAATTTCCAGTACCTAACATTATAAATTATGATATTGAAAATGTTTGATTTTTTCACAAGTTTTTCATACTTTTAAAAGCTTGCGGAGTTTAAATATAAAATTGTGCTAACTCCCCAAAAATATTTAAAATGTGTACGTTTTAAATTTAATTCTAAATGCATGTTAGTATACATAAACACTTTGGAACTTGACTGTTATTTTAATATTAATTTTTTTGTCTACCATATTGGTGGTATAAATATGCCATACCATACTTTGGTCCCACTATCGTTTCTTTTCAATTGTTTTTTTTCGTATGATGTAAAACTTTAAATACACCACTATTTTAAATTCTTCCATGGTTCATTTACTATAATGCAGTTTGACGAAACGCGCGACGTGATACTTATCGCTCTATCAGAATTCTAATTTTCATGTTCGACTTTTTTACACAAACTTAGTACTGTATATTATAAAAGTTAATCCTTTGTATTTGATGTACATATAAGTTCATAGATAAAGTTTGGAAAACAAAAAAAAGCGCCGAAATCGATCGCTTTTTATTAAATCTCCAAAGAGTTAAATAAAAGAGGATTTCGGTAATATTCTGTAATGCAAGAATAACAACAATTGATAGGAGATTTTCGTTTATTCAAATTTGTATCATTAGAGTTACCAGGATTTTTTGATTTTTAGTTGGAGTATTTAGATTGATATTTAGACTTTAATTATCAGATACAAAGCAAAGGTCCTATTACTGTTGAAAATTTACATTTCCAAATCCACTATATTTTTTCAACAATAAAAATTTCGCGTCCCCTATTCGTTGGTTTAGATCCTCGTGTTTTCATTGAAAACGAGCTCGTGAAATAAAACGATATAACGATTAAAACAAATGGTTAAAAAAGTTAATAATAAAGTAATAATTAAAATTATGTGTAATTAGTAATACTTCCAATACCTTTTCTTTTTTTAAAAATTTTCAGAATTAATAGGAATTTTGTAACATTTTTGTAATTAAAAAAAAGTTTCTCATTTTATACGTAAATAATGGTATAAACATTTTATTGTATGTATATTTTTAGAACACATCATAAAATGGGGCTTCCACTCAATTATTATATACTTATGTTATTGTAGTCAGAAAAGATGACTGGGAATCGCAAGAACATTATTAATTTAAAGTGAACTCTATGCCATACTGCACTTCAGGTGTAATTTTAATTGATTGTGCATATAAATGCATACTTTTATTTCGTTATTAAGAAAAATAATGGTTTACATTTAATTACAATATTTCTGGTTCTCTCAAACTATATAAATTCAAACTGTCATTCATTGTATACTAAAGTACACCAACCACTTAAACCACATATATTAATTGGATTTTAAATAAATATATAAAACAGGTAGGTAAAAGAAAAACAAATATTTTCAAATAAAACTATCATTGCGTAGATTAAACGAGAAGGGTAATATTTCCGAAGGTACCCTCAAAAACCGCTTGAAAACATATATTCGAGCATCGTTCCGCCGGAACACCGGTCCAACAAACCGCACTGCGAACTGATATTTGTAAAGTTGCCCACCCTCAATGAGCTTTCCATAAAACGGAAGTTCGGAGCAAAAAGCTCTCGGTTAAGTGTTGAAATGGGTCGGTGATTTTAAATTTAATTGATCCCTATTTCTCCACCGGCTAATATTGGGCGGATGAATAAAATACAGGTGTAAAGGCTAATTTTGATTTCAATTGGTTTCTATTTGCAGTACGTTTGTTGATGTTTTCGTTGAGTTGGGTTTCTTATCCTTTACATAATAAGCTTCTTTATTATTGTTGTAATCTTTTAACTTACTCGTTGAAAAGAAGGTCACTTCATTTGTTTTTTGCGGTGTTTTAAATTCCATTGAATTTTGTATGTTGTGTTATGTAGAAAACCCTTATTATATTTCACTAATTTACTTTTCCTAATTATATTATTTGACAATAAGTCATAAATACAATAAAATTGCTTTTGTCTTCATTAATGTTTTTTTTTAAATCGTTGTACCCTGAAATATTTAAATATTATTTTATAAAAAAGTCGTTGTAATTCACTATGGGTTGTTTCAAATTACACCCTTTTTAAAACTAATATTTATATTTCTAATATAATAGTTGAAAAAACAATATAACCGAATGACATCAACCTTTTTATTTATGTTAAAGAAATGCCAAAAATAAGTAATGTTTTAGTGTGTTTAAACCTCTTCTTCTTTGAAATGGCAAAGTTTTGGTCTATGACCGGAAAATGTGAATCACCATTTTCATCTGAGAGGAGTACTGAAGAGAAAAACGACCCTTTTTTTAGGAAAATAATATGTCGGAGAGTTGATAATTTGATCGTGACAACTTCCGTAATCTGCTGTATTACTTACGTAGCAGGACTCACATATTAGGGATTACTCACAGTTAACATTATTGTATTTTTTAATATATTTTATTTTCTGCAAATTACTTTTAACATAAGCTAATCCGGGATAGTACCAATGCGAGAAAGTATAAGTACAATTTTCCGTGCTAAAATTACTTATAAATAAAACAAGAAAGAATTGTATTAAGAAAATTTAAAGTGTTTCAATTGTTCATTATCAATATTCAATTGTTTATTAGTATTTATGTGTTTTTTTGGTTTTTAATGTTAAAAAAGCTTCGTGGAACATCCTTCACCATAACATTTTAGCTTTGAGCTATTTGTCCAAAATAAATTGAAAGTAATAGAAATTTTACTGTGGTAAAACAATAATTTTTTTACCTTGCTAAGGCAAAAGGAAATTAATTTCTAAACTATTTTTTATTACTCTCTTTCTATTTTTGCTCAGCGCTTATTTTTATTCTATAGAATTACCAGGAAATCTAAGCCGAATATTGAAAATATTCGTATATACTACCTCGATTTGGTCGTTTTCAGATTTTAAAATAATCTATATAATAAGTAAGTTTATGTAAATTTATGTGTAATAATTTACATAATAGGTAAGGTTTTATAATATTTTTATCCTTATATAATGTGGATAAAAAGAATTACAAATGTGTTACATTTCTTTTTTAAATGGGAATTAATTTTTTTTCTCCTTTCATAATTGAATATAATGTTATATCTTTATATGCTTATGACATTCCTAATATAATTTTAAAGCTTTGGAATTTATTTATATTAATTTAGCTGAATGTTATGTAATGGAGTGCTATAGGCTATTTTAAAACCATTCAACCATTAGTTAGTCATAGGAATTTATTATTCGGGACAATAAGTTTATTGTCCCGAATATTAAATTCCCGAAATAAATTAAAATATTAAGTAAGTATAAAATACTTTATTGAAATATTTGTATAGTAATACCTGCATCGCAAAAATTTAAAAAAAAACTAGTAGATATATGTACATATTAGCTTGTACCCGCTAGTACGTAAACGTGGAGGTTGTAATAGTGTACAATTGTTTTTCCTATTTTCAAAAATGTTTTGTAAGTTCCTATATGCCTTTTTAAAGGAAAATGAAAGCCATCCTATCTTAATCTGATTCCATCAAAACAGTGGATGACTTTAATCTTTTTGAATCCTTCTTGTAAACCACATTTCATTTTTTTCTTTCGGGCTGAAGGATAACCAAACAGTTAGGTGAGCTAAATCTGGCGTCACGAACAATTGACCATTGGAGGAATAATCATTCTTGGGATCTAAACTAACCGTTTTCAAAATTTGGTCTTATGCTTCATTAACGATTTTCGAGGAGACACCTTAAGCGGAAATTGCAGTTGTTTAAATTTATATTAGTAATTCAGTGGTGTTGTGAAAACACGGGATAAACAGTTTCTCTTCGGTTGTCGCCTGCAAAATTGGTAACTACGATTACATGGTCGTGCAAAGCTTTTATATAATATCGAATATCATAGAAACATTTTATAAAAAATTTTTATTCATTAAAATTATTAGAAAGCTTTTGGAAAGTTATTCTAACAAAAATGTTTTTAATTCTCTTGGATAAATCGTTCCTTGGGAAAATAAATTACCTTTCTATCAGCCGTAAAGCGCCGTCTTTTAAATTTTTTGACTGCTCGGGTATATTCTATCAGTTAAATTAATCAGATGCCTCATAACAAACCAAGGTTAATGAGAATGTTTATTTTACCTTCTTCCTCCGAAATATTTCTATCATCAATGTCAAGTAACAATTTAAGTAACTCCTCTGTTCTTAATTAGTATTGTAGATTAATATACATATTCACCCTCAAGGAAAGATCTATGATATTAGGCCATAGAGCTGATAAGGTTAGAAAGGATTTTATTTCATTAATACGTGACTCTCGCGTCACAATAGTCAATGTTTTTCTGTTGTCATCAACCAATGGTGCCGTAACTCCACCAATAATTTGTATATAGCTCCTAATTTGACTCCTAAATGACCTATCTAGAACCTTTGTATACCATAGTATACTCATCTCTCACTATAACTGTAACTACACCATGTAAGGGCTTTTAGAAGAAATTATCACTCTGTTTAGATAAATTGTACCGTGCGGTCTCAGAAGGTCACAGGTAATTTTAGGGCAGAGTTAGCTGCCTTGCCTCTATCAAACAAGGTAGATGTAACACGTGAGGAAGTGCAAACAATGGCAATATTCCTCCTTCAATAGAGATCAGCAATGCTACCAGGAGTGTGAAGAAAGAACAACAGCTCAGAATCAGGAGTGGAGTAGCTCTCTAGTTAGCATAAATGTGACGGAAGTTCAAACGGTAGAAATGTTTTACCTGAAATGGATATGTCATTGATTAGGAATAAACTCTTGGATCAGTCCGCGTGCTCCACATAATAGTCACCACAGTTTTTGGGTATCCAACTTGTTAGATAACCAACATTATGAGAAGAGTGACATAATGAAGTATATTTCAAAGTTCGGCCCCAGAGTGTGTCATCCTGTAGCAAGCCAAGTGCTTTACACACCACATGAAACATCGATTGAACAATCCCCAGGCACATTTTTGAGGGCAATGCACGATGTCGGGTTATAAATTTTGTGCAAGGGAAGGCATAGATAGTGACTCTCAGCGTTGCTCGCCTGGGCGGTGTACACTCGATCTAATACCTGAAGAAATATATTCATTGTTGTATAATCCGACAATAGTCGTCTTTGATTTTTTTTCGGTAAAACTGGTTACTTTTAAATGTGCCTTTAATAAAATTAAATGTGTTTTATATAAACCAGAACCTTGCAATGTAAAAGATTCCTAGTAAAGACTCATCAATTCTAGTAAGATCTCACCAATTCTTTTTTGGCACTTTTTCTTTTCATTATGACATCACGTTGTAAAATTTTAGTAATTTTATGCAAATTAACATTTTATATAAGACATGCTGTTCACAATTGATTAAGTTCTATAATTAATTTATGAAGAGAGAAATAAATATTTGTAATTCTTAAACCAGGTTCACTCCATTTGTATGAACAGGCGGATTTCTGTGTCACATCAATTATTTGAATTAATAGAATCCCTGCACGCAAATGACTTGCATTTTGACTGTTTTTACAGTTAAATATTTCTTGTTAAAAATATATATACAGGTAATATTTTATGTCAAAACTTCTTACCAGTTTTAAAAATCCAGTATTAAAAATCATATATTTATTTAGTGATAATATAAGTAATAAATATAATATATGTACAAATTGTGAACATTCATAATCCCAGCAATTGTTTTTAAACATAAAAGTGTAATAAAATAATATTTTTCCAATAACAAGAAGTGACTTGCAAAAATTAGCGAGTTACACATAGCGCGTTCTGTGGAAAGTTACCCGTATCACTAGTATAAATCCGAACCATCTTCGATCTGTCCGTCAAAGTCAAAGAGCTAGCTGTTATCTAAGCAAGTCGGAATAGGTACGCAAGAGGGCGCTAGTAGTATCAAAACAATCAATCTTATATTGAAATACAACTTTAAAGCGGCCTAGAAAGTCCAACAAATGGAGGAAATTATACACGAGCTTCGAAAAATTCGAAGAGATTTAGACGAACAGAAAACTGCTATTGAGAGAAGTGGGGAAAAAGTGACGGAGAAAGTTACACAAAATATAAACTGCATTTTAGAAGACAAACTTCAACTATTTAATGAAAAATTCGAACATCTAAGGGAAAAATGTGAAAACCAAGAAAAACGACTGTATTTTCTAGATAAACAGGCAAGGAACAATAACATAGTCTTTTTCGGAATAAAAGAAACGGAAACATCATATTCAAACCTAGAAAATATAATAGTGAACTTTATCAAAGAACATTTCTCTCAAGAACTGGATCGCTGGAACATCCAAGAAGTTAGAAGAATAGGCAAGTAAGTTGAAAGACTAGACCTTTAGTACACTGGGCACAAAAATTAATTTGTTTAAAAATAGAATTGCACTGAAAAATACCGGTTTTTACATAACGGAAGATTTCCCACAAAATATTTTAGAGAAGAGGAGAGAATTTCAGGAACAAGCTAGAGTTGAAAAGGAAAAGGGTAACCTTGTAAAAATAAAATACGACAAGCTTGCCATAATTGAAAAAAATAAAACGGCTGTCAATAACAAAAGAATGCTCTCAACTTCGCCTGAAAACAGTACCACAAAGGGTGCCGGAATAAAAACAAATACACAGGCTAGCAAGAAAAATAAATCACAAACACAATTAAGAAGAACTTCAAGCCTATCGGAAGGTGTTTCAAAATCAGGCATGCTGAATTATTTGATTAATAAGAATACGAACAACCCATCAGATCTACAACAAAATAACAACATAAATAAATAGCAATTACCACCCCCCTCTCGCAACGCCAACATACAATAACCACTATCAAAAAACCAAATACATCCTCCAAGCCGGCTGGTCACCGTGGAGGATCATGACCATAACCCTCCAAATAACAAACTGGATGCAAACAGCGCAATCAAGGGAAAACTGGCTCGATTTGGAGGAGGCCTTTACCTGTAGAGGGGTTCTTTCAGAATAATTTCGTACCTATAATACTTTAATATAATTTTTCTAACATATTTATATTTAAACTGTAATTACAATTACTAACTACTATATAATAAACTACAGATTATCTTTTTTTCAATAAGTAATAACAAAACAAATTAACTTTGTAAACTAACAATTTTGGAAGAAATAAAAGGCTTTTTTATTTTTATTTTATTTTATTTATTATTTATATATACAAAAAAAATCTTAATATTCACTATTCATATTTTAGCCACTAGTTAACTTCGAGGATGAAAAAAAATTAAACACGGATGTTTTGAATTCAGTAAAAAATTAGCATGTAATACAAACAATAAGCGAATATACTCATTGATACTTGGTATTGTAATAAATCAGCATAACGTCATATTAAGACAAATTAATTATTAGAAATTTAAGAACGGATTATTACCTTATGATATGATCCTATATTCTATTATTTTCCAATGTTATAATTTTAAAATGAGTCGCCCTCAGTTCAAAAAACCAAATAAATAAAAACTTATAAAAATATTTTAATATGCCATTTTTTCAAAAGACGATGAAAATACAATTTTAATCTGTCTTAAGAAAATATACTTCAATAAGAATTCCCTTTAGAAATGGTTTATATTAAATAATATTTTGTTTCAATTTCTTTTAATTAGTAAAAGTTAAAAGAAGTATAATATATATAGTAAAAGGAAAACCGGTTGCGTTTGCGTTCGAGCACTCTTGTATGATCTTAATATATATATATATATATATATATATATATATATATATACACACACATATACATGTACATTTCATATTAAATCCTTTCGAACTTACTAAAATTTTTGGCGAAGTACGTAATTGTAAACTACGAATGTTACAATAAATTTCAGAAGGGATAAAATTGTGAAAAAGAAATTTTAACAAATTTAAAAAATATTAATTTATTTATGTCGTAATGAAATATTTAAAAATATGAATTTATCTTCGTCTCATCAAATTTGTTAACGTTCTTACAAATTGAAATATTCACAAAATATTTTATTTTAAATATAGAGAATAGAATTTAAGAAGTTATTTATTCGACGAAAGTTTTTCGTTAGCTTACTATATTCTGAAAAACATTACCTGCAATGTATGAGAGCGAATATTGAGAAGCTTATTTATGGCATATTTAAAAATACTTCAATATCTCATAGCGATATTTTACTTACTCTTTCTCGAACTTTTCTCGTTTGGCTTATAGACATAATTTTTTTTATGCGCCGTTATTTATGTAAAAACTTTCGAGACTTAGTAATAATATGCTAAAAAGAAAGTTTCGAAACGTTATCGTTTTATCTACTTAAGATATTAGTTTTTCTGCATAAAACATTATATTTTACTTATAAATACTTTAATGGTATTTCATATATAAAACTGCAAAAGGTTAACGCGTCACCGAAACGTCACTAATTTAAACATCATTTAAATAAGCTTTTTGAGATGTGTGGATATATTTTTTTTATTTATAATTTTTTTAACCAAAAGAATTAATATTGATATCACCTGAAAGCTTTTAGAAAACGTACACAAAAAAAATACCACTTAAGAAGATACATATAATTCTGGAAACATTTCGATAGAGCGAATGAGACGCTGGAGGCTAACACGCAAATAGGAGGCCGCCGAGTGTAACCGTAGCAATGCAGTTCTTTAAGAAATATCTTAAATAAAACACTCGCGTTTATGAGTATTGCCTGCCGCATTTTTTTTTGTTGTGCCTCGAAAAATATTACAACCAACGAATCTAAAGAAAAGTAACATTTTAAGTTTCAGACAACACCAGAGAACTAAAAGGGCGAGTAAATATTTTCCCTATGAAGTGTGAAAACAAAATAAAAACTCTTTTTCAAATTTCTGTTATTTGTATGTATTAACTTTCCAAACCGTAAAGAAATTACTACAACCTATTTATTATAATTCAGTAAGTACAATCCAAGTAAAAAAACAAGCCAAGTTTGCAAAGTTCTTTATCAGAGCTCTCTATCAGATTTATTTTTTATATTTTAGTCAACACGAGTTTTAACCTTTTTTTTATGTATTTATATTTTTAAAATGTGTATTTTTTTCATCATTACTTACACTAGAAGTATATACTGGCATTAAGTTATTCATTAAAATAATCAAAAAATTTTTCAGAGAAATTCTAGATGTGAATTATTTAATGAAATGCAAGAGCATTTCAATGTAATTTTCTATGAATTTTTTTTACTTCACATTTATTTCTTTATTTGCGTTGGGTATTTTCAGGTTTCGTAACTAAATGATAAAAAAAACCATATAATTTAATGATGTCCGAATATCCGTCTCTAAATCACAACATCTCTTCCAGTTCTAGAAATATCAGGGCAAAATCACAATTCTGATTCTTATATGACGACCACTGGACTCTTGTTTAGCATCCAAGTTTAAGTTGAAGCGTATATTATGCAGATTTATTTGTCTTTTTCATATTTTATTCTCAGGAATTTATTATTATATTGCAGGTACTGTTTGTTTTAAGTTATATTTTTTTGAATTTTATTTTTCTAACTATTTTCTAATTCTTTGTACCTGATTTATTTCTATTGTTTCTTAACAAAAATAATTACTGTCTTTTTAATTTTAATATTTATAACACATTAGTTTTCTATGCGTATGTCTGATATTTTCACAGTAGCATATCTCATAATTTCTTTTTTTCCCGTTTATTCTAAAATATTTCGAATTTATGAAATATCTTTTGTACTATAGATTGAATCTTAACAAAATATTTAATTAAGAATGGTTCTAATCTGTTTTGAAATAATATGTATTACATTAATTTTTAACCAACAGTTAATGTTTTCAAATTAGTTTCATAAAGTAGGTAGTGACTATATAAATAATAATAGACCAGCAGGATTCAAAAAAGTATACTTAATAATAAAAACTTATTAATTGCGTGTGGAAATCGGACTACAAGTGTTTAATATATACTTTAGTTTATACAAACATTTAAGTGTTCTATTAAACTATGTATGAACATTTTTCCAGGTAAATATATTACTTCACAAATTCATGATTTTTATTTTTCAATCAGATAAAAACTCAGTTAAAAACTGAGACATATAGATTTACGGCTTTAGTTTTCCGAAACATTTTAGATTAATTGCGAATAACTATATTTTTAGTATTACGTGGCAAATTTGTCAACACGTTCTTGTGATCGGCTGAATAATTTCAGTGTCTGTCAGTCCGTCTATCGTGGCTTATTTTTTTGGAAAATATTCAATGCAAAAACTTTAAATTTAGCACAGAAATAAGAATGATAGGTAGCCCAAATATAGACGCGATGTATAAATAATTCAATTTGAATCGAGGGTTAATTTTAGGGGGGTAAATTGGGAAATTAAAAAAATCTTACAATTTTATTGTGTCGAGTGTCAAATGAAAGCGTATCAAAGCACTAATTCAAAACTAAGCATGTATTTTTTTTTCATTTGTTTCAATATTTTTCCGCAAAACCCCCAGAAAATTTATGTTTTCTGCCCTTATTACTAAAAGGATAGCTCAAAAAAAATCTGAAGGAAGTAATGAACATTGAAATGGTTGCACTGCCAGTTTTAGACAAAATATTCTTAATAAAAACATAAAGGAGAAGCAAACCTTTTTTTTCAACATTTTTAATTTGGCTCAGTTGAAACGCTTCCACTCAGTATTTAGTCATTAATACGGTGGGCGGCGAGTAGCGAGGTAGATGGATCACTTTTAAGTACGTAGTCGGATTGTGTTACTATTAATATTTAAAAGGGGATCTGAGGGAATAAAATTCAAATTTTGCAAGTTTAGCCTAAACTTGATCGATGAATAAAATATTCATAATTTTGACTTCAACAGTTTTTGAAACAGAGAGGAGTATATATATTTGTGTACGTTTTCAGCAATATTTCTTGCATAAAAGTCTAAAATTCTTAGTTTTGTAATCCCTGTAAGTCGGTTTTTCAATCAATATCCAACATGATACATGTAATTAAAAAGAAATATTTTTAAAAGTTACGTTGTTGTTCGAATCCTAGTTTAATTGTATTGTAAGTTCAAAATTTTTCTTTCACTAACACTTATCTAGAAATTGTTTTCCATTTAAATAAGTATTAAGTATGCTGATTTTGACAATCTGACTTTAAAACTAAAATAATATTGCAAATTTGTTGAATCTCCGTCTACCATAAATTATTTACTTTTTGACTATTTTCTTATTTTGAGAAAGAGCAAACTAAACCCAATTATGAGCACTCCACTAATATCGCCGTAAAAGTTAATAGCCCGATGTGAAAAAGAGACCAAAACCACTTTTATATGGGTTTGATACTTGCCAAATTTTAGAAATTTTGCATTTTATAAAAATAAATTAAAACAATGTTTGCAATGAGGACCAAATGGTTTGTGAATATTCCAAAAAATCGAGAGAAGACGATTTAGGAAACGGCCAAATATACTATCAACATACAGCAATTATACCAGTTAGCCAATTATACCAGCTATTAGTGCCTGGTTTTTTGTGGAAGTTACTTTGAACAAAATAAGAATAGAATGTAAAAATTTCATGTTGCGGATCGAAAAAGATATGAAAGAAATTAACTAGGTTTACGTTCTCTAATTATTATTTCTTCCTTTTAAGTCAATCACATTTTTATTAATTTTTTTTAAATTAGTTTTTTTGGTTCTCATTTTTAGGTATAAATAAGGCATTAAGTATTTCTCATCAAATATTTCGCATAAAAAAATTATTTTTTCTAAATAATAACTTAATTAACAACATTATGGCTATTAAACTATCATATTGCGTGGATGTCCCTAAATGTAGTATTATTGAGAATTGTGTGAAGTTTGCCGTATATTGACAATGCGCATATCAAGTAATGTTAGGTATGACACTTAACAGTTTATATCTTATTAACTTCTAAACAGATTTTAATGAAAGTTTTACTGTACCTTAATACTAAACTCAGTCAAAAAAATTTTGCAATCTGATTATTAATTTCCAAGAAATACGTGGACAAACATGCAAACATATATACATACATTAATGAAATTGTTTATATTTGTTTAGAAGTTCTAGTAGAACAAGCATATATAGATGTTTTGTAGTTGTTATTTGTATATTACATACATAAGGGTCGAATTTATAACCTACTTATTTTCTAAGCTGGTTCAAAATGTGGTCGATGAATATCGTTTACGTTAGTAACTAAATGTAGCGAGTGGATTCAATGTATTCGATAGAGGCGTGTTTCGGTTTTCAACAACTTTGAAATCTGTACACAACTGTTGGATGAGTAACATTGCACACCTAAAAGTCATTTCATTACTTGTGACTTAATAGACAAATTAATAATAATATCAATGTGGGAAAATTAAACAATCCTTAGTCGACATTTTTTGACATAGTATTTGAATCATCACTAAAATATGCAATGAGTCCCTTCATGAGGAGGGCGCAACAGCAGTTTTAAGGTTACTCACTAAAAAGTCAAAGTACAAGCCAAACACCGGAACTTAATTGATATTATTATGAATCATAATAATTACTTACCGTAAATATTTACGTTTTATTACCTATACTGATACCATAATAATGTAATCACTTCATTCAAAGAAACTTCAACTCTCCGCAACACATAAAATCCAATATCCGGACTTTATACGTTGCGGAGAGTTGAGTTTATTTATTATGGAGCGTTGAAGATTGAAACATGCGTCCCATTTTTTACAGAAAAAGCGCAGTGGCGTATAATGTATATCGAGCACGTAGGCCGGTTACAATTTTTATTAAATCACGTTTGAACCTTGATCGAAGTGGACTACGTATGTGATCACTGGTAGGTGATATCGTTTCTTTATTAGCATTCTAATTTCTCTTGAAATTCCATTTTAATTTATCACCTTTTATGATTATTACGCTAACATAATTAGTTGAAATGATCTAGTCATAACAGATACTCTTCTGATTCAATAATTTTCACCCTATTCTGAGTGTGCAATTATAGTTGGTACCAGAATAAATCGATCGTGTCGCTAAGAAAGTAATTTCCTTTATTTTATATATTACACATTTTACCGATGTTCTCAGTAAAATGTGTAATATATAGCTTTACGTGAATTTTTTTTATTACATTGATTAATTTCTTACTATAGGATACAAAATATATGAAAAAAATAAAAAAGAATACCATTTTACATTAAAGAGAGTATCAGTTTAGAAATGTATTTCATTGTGATAGATTCTCGAAAAAAGAATAAAATTATAATCATAATACAGAATGAAATGTATTATTAACAAGAAATTTTATGTGACGCTCTCCTCCATCAGCCTACGCCTACTTCATTTGTCATTGTCACGACATTTAGTTATTTCGTAATATATTATCGTCATAATTTATTCTTCAAAAGTTTTCCAATATTATTCGTATTATGCTTCATAGAAAATTATTTTCCGTAACGGCATGCTATATTTATAATTCTAATAATTGTTTAAAGTTTTGAGCATATTTCACATTGAATTTTGTTTTTATTTTTCGAAACAATTGTTTTATAAGATGTTTAAAGTTATTCTATGAATTTATTTTGAATTGTGTAAAGGTTTGGCACAGTAAATGATATGGATAAAATGTGGGAGAAAAGACCAATTAAATAACAATTATTCAATCTAATGAATAAAATCGGTATGTATAAACGTATTAACAATAGCCTCATGTCTATTGTGCCCTTATTGCTGCATACAAGAGTAACTCATATTAATGGTACAATATCACCAAAATAACAATGCACCATAAGGATAATAAATAATGAAACTACTAAGTTTCAGTAAGATTTATTACAGAATCCAAAAAATCTTAATAGTACCGTTATATCGTTTTGGTAAATGCAGGTGAAAATATACTTTCTTGTTAGCAAAGAATAATGAAAATATTATAATCTAAACTTTGGGTAAATTTTATACTTTATTAAAATGATAACTTTTTAAATTTAGATTAAAAATTTCCTAGCTCCTTCTTTAGTTAAGTAAAGTCAATAGAGCATTTTCTCAAAGTAGCCGAGTTATAGCATTTAATATCTATGTCATGATGTATTTTTCTTATTGCAAAATAACATAGTTAAAGCAATGTTACAAAAATATTTGGGGAGCAGAGTAGATGTAATACGCTACGATTTTCGTAGAACAGAGGAGGCATGGTATACTACGGTTTTTTTTACTACGCTATACTTCTGTTGATATTTAGTACATAACTTGCCAAGTGTCGTCTTTCGTGGCCAAGTCGACTAACACAACTCTTTTCTAGTGAATAGATTTGCGACATAATTATTTACATGCATGTAGAATTCAAAACTCCATCAAACAGAATAAAAAAGTTAAAAAAATAATTAAGAAAGTTTTTAGTGTTATGTTTCTTTAACGTATACGAGTATATTAATTTTTTCTCTCAAGTATATTTTTTCTAAAATTTCATGTTGAAAGATATTAAAACAATTGTTTACTTTTTCATTATATTGATTAAATGCTTCTCGTTTCGTTTGTACCATACATAATTTCGTTTGTATCATAACGTTTTGGAGGATCAAAGCAAGCGAGAGAAGACAAAAATAATATTTTTGAAGTTATTTTAATTCTAGTGAGAAATAAGACATTTCTTGGAATTACGGTAAGAATGCTAATAACCTTCATAATACTATTGCCATAAAATAATAGATATAGAAATTAGAAATTCATTATTCACAAATAAATGAAACTACGTGATGTAGTAATATTTCTATTTTCTTTAAGTTCTTTACCACGATCTAGGTTTCGTTGTATTAAAACATCTTCAGGTGGGCTATTACCAAAGATTAACTCTTAGGAATAACCAACAGCATTTATATGTTTCAAAAATAATAGCGGAAGTCGGGTTTGGGTGGGTTTCCCCCCCTCTGTACCATTACATAATAAGCGTAAACTTTGGAATATATATTTTAAAAAGAGTATTTACTTTACTTTTATAGACATAACTTTTTGCAAATTATGAATCCGTTTTTCTTGATATTCAAGGTTTTTTTAAGTTAGGCAAACGTAACCGTAACATTTCATATGCAACAGAAACATAAATCTAGTTGCCGATTTTCTTTTATATCTTTTTCGATTTGCAACATGATTTTTTGCATTCTATTCTTATTTTGTTCAAAGTGACGTCAAGAAAAACAAGGTACCAATAGCAACTGGTATAATTGCTATATATTGGTAGTATAATTGCCCGTCTCCTAAATCGTCTTCTCTCGCTTTTTTTGAATATTCACAAACTATTTGGTCCACTTTTACAAATGTTGTGTTAATTATTTTGATAAAATGCAAAATTTATAAAATTTCGCAAATAACAAAGATATAAAAATGTGATTTTAGCCTCATATTCATATATGGTCCGTTAATTTTTTTTAACGGCAAAATTACTGAAGTGCTCATAATAGGGACTAGTTTTATTTTTCTCAAAATAGGAAAATAATAACAAAGTAATGAATTTTTGGCTATGTTCTGTGTTCGATGTTCTGTGTTGACAAGTTTGCCACGGAATAATAAAAATAAAGTTTTTGGCAATTAACTTAAAATTTTATTGGAAAACTAAAGCCGTAAATCTATATATCTCAGTTTTTGAGAAATTCTTCATAAAAATCACGAATTTGTGAAGTAATATATTTACGTGGAAAAATGTTTATAAATAGTTTGTTAGAAATATTATATACGTTTAAATGTTTATATATAATCAAGTTTATATTAATCACTCGTAGCCCAATTTCCACACGCATTTAATAAATTTTCATTATTTAAGTATACTTCTTTAAATTCTGCTGGTCTATTATTCGTTACGTAGTCACCGCCTACTTTATTAAGCTAATTTGCAAACATTAACTGCTGGTTTAAAAATTAATATAATACATATTATTTTGAAATAGACTAGTACCATTCTTAAGAAAATATTTATTTAGATTCAATCCATAGTACAGAAGACATTTTAGTAATTTTAAATATCCTCGAATAGATAGGAAAAAAAGAAATTATGAGATACGCTACTGTGAAAATATCATGCATACGCACAGAAAACTAATGTGTAATAAATAATAGAGTTGTAATGACAGCAATTATTTTTGGTAAAGAAACAATAGAAATAAGTCACATATAAAGAATTGTTTGTTAGGTAAAAATAAAACTCATAAAAATACAACTTAAAACAAAAACAGTACCCGCAATATATTATTAGATTCCATATATTAAAATATGAAAACAAACAAACAACTCCGCATCAGATACGCTTCAACTTAAAACCTGGATGTCAAACAAGAGTCAGAGTCATCGTCAAACAAGAATCAGAATTGTGATTTTGCACTTATATTTCTTAAATTGAACTAGATGTGATTTACAGACGGACATTCGGACACCATATGTTTTTTTTAACACAAATAAATGTGTAGTAAAAAACATCATAAAAAATAACATTGCAATGCTATTGCATTTCATGAAATAAGTTATATCTAGAATTTTTCTGAAAAATTCTTCGCATATTTTAATCAGTAACTTATATCCAGTATATACTTACACTAGATATCTAAGAAAATACATATTTTGAAAATATAAAGAAATAAGAAAAGGTTAAATCTCGTATTGATTAAAATATAAAAAAACATTCTGATAGAGAGCTATTCGAAAGAATATTGTAAATAAGAAAAAAAATCATCAGTAGATTATAGTTACTGAATTATAGTAAATATGTTGTAGTAATTTCTTTTAAGGTTGGAAAGTTAATATATACAAAAGAATAGAAATTTTAGAAAAGTTTTTTTTTGTTTTTACACGTCATGCAAAAAATATTTTCTCGCCCTTTTAGTTCTCTAGTGTTGCTTGAAAACTTTAAACGTTATTTTTCTTTCAATTCGTTGGTCGTAATATTTTTCGAGGGATAAGTAAAAAAAAATGAAGTAGGCTCTATTCGGTATAACCGCGAGTGTTTTACTTAAGATATTTCTTAAAAACTGCACCGGAACTACTACACTAAACGGCCTCTTATTTGCATATTTGCATCCAGCATCTCACTCGCCCTATCGAAATGTTTCCAGGCTTATATGAATCTTTTTCAAGTGTTTTTTTTTCTTGAATGTTTTCTAAATGCTTTCGGCTGGCATTAAATCTTATTCTTTGGCTTAAAATTGTATTATACTATAAAGACTAAATACATCTACACGACTCAAAAGGATTTTTTAGATGTTTATGTTAATTTCGCGACGTAGACGGTGCCGGGTTAACCTTTTGTATACTTTATATATGAATTACCATTTTTATATATGAATTATAACTTTATATATGAATTACCATTAAAATATTTATAAGTAACATATAAGTTTTAGGAAGAAAAACTAACATCTTAAGTAGATAAAAACCATAACTTTCAAAACTTTCCTTTTAGCATATTATGGCTAAGTCTAGAAAGTTTTTACATAAATAATGGCGTACAAATAAAAAAAATCTTAAGTCATAAACCAAATGAGAAAAGTTCGAGATGGAGTAAGTAAAATATCGTTATTACATATTGAAGTATGCCCAAATCTGCCGTAAATAAGCTTCTTTATATTCGTTCTCATACAGTGCAGGTATACATACAGTTCAGAATATAGCCTGCTCGCGAAAAAACTTCATCGAAATAAATAACTCCTTAAATTCTTTTTTCTATATTTTAAATAAAATATTTGGTGAATATTTCAGTGCGTTAACATAATTTGATGAAACGACGAAAAATTCATATTAATGAGCAAAGACAAGTTTTTAAATATTTCGTTACTACGTAATTAAGTTAATTTTTTTAGAATTTGTTGAAACTTTCACAGTTTCTGTAGTTTATTGTGACATCCATAGGTTATAGTTACGTACGTCGCAAATTTTGTTTTAAACTCGAAAATAGTTAATAATATATATATATATATATATATATATGTATGTATGTATATTTCTTTTTTTTTTCTTCCCCATTTTTTTTTAATTTGTCGTAATCTTACGGATAAAATTTAATTCCTCACGTATCGGTCTCCAGTATTCAGATCCTTCGCGTTAGTTATAATTTTAATCAAATGCACCACAGTTCTCTGTATGCAAATGATCCGAAAATTTATAAAACTTAAATCAACATTAACAGATATAGAAAGATTATTGATTAGAAATAAATTGCGTTTTATACATCAAATAAGAAAGTAAATGACATGTATTCAGCCAAAACGTTACGAAATTACTAAACTTTACAGAAAATTTTTAAACTGTTTTAAAGGAACATTATTTTACAATAAACTTTAACTCTGTTGAAGAAATTTATAAATTTAACCTACTTTGACTATTTTATTCTGAGATTAGTTAAGTTCCGTTTTTTACTGTATCATTTATTTTTTATTGGTTAATTAGAAATATACCTGGAGACTACCATTCTTTGGAATGAAAAATTGTACGTGACCATTATAGCTATGTGATTTTTGCTACCATATATTCAATTTAAAATATAAAAGGAACGTAAAACGGGGACCGACGCAATAGTAAATTCGACTGCAAAACATAGTCGTTTTAATGTAGTCGTTTTAATATCGATAAACCTACCGACTTTTAAATAAATTGTATAGCTGGCGTATCGTATAATTTTACAGAGGTGTGAATTGTAGTTAATATGTAAAATTATTAAAAAGATATTTTTAAATATTATCTAGATAATATCACTCATGGTCATCCATGTATACGAAAACGAAATACGACTTATTGAATAAAGTCATCTAGTAGTATGTATAAAAAAACTCACAAATTTAAAATTTGGCAGATAGATTCCTTATAGAGAGTAGGCATCAGGCAGGGCAATTTTTGAAAGTTTATTCCTTAAGGGGGTAAAATAAGGAATAGAAATTTGCGAGGAAGTCTTTCAGTTATAAACATTATGTTTGGTACTTATATTCCTAGTTATAAATGAAGAAAACCAATTTCAGCGTTTTTTAATATTTACCACATAATGAGGTAAAGTAAGGGATGAAATATAAAAGCGAAACGTCACTCAGTCACTGGTCCATCACGAAATCTCAGGGGTTTTAAAACCTTTTTAAAATTCATCCCTTAAGGGACAAAATAAATTACCTGAGATTTGTTATTTAAGCTTCTGGTTACAATTAAACAAAATAGATTTCAGGATTTTTAAGATTCATCCACTATTAAGATGAAACAGGAAAGGAATCAGTCAGTAAATGATATTTTACAACTCACTCATTGATTTATATCATCCCTTATTTTATCACCACGGAATCTCAGAAACTATAAAGCCAACAAACTTAAATTTAATTAGGTTCTCAATGGAATATAGGCATTTTCAAAGAAAGAAATTTTAAAAATTCTTTCCATAAAAGGATAAAACAAGAAATAAAAAGTTGTATAAAAAAAAGTTTTGAAGTATTGAGGCTTCTGTTTGCGGTGGAAAAAATATATTTAAAGGTTTTGAAAAATCATACCCCCATTAGGGTATGAATTTTCAAATAACAAATGCAAATTTGGATCAGAGTTCCGACATTTTGAAGTAAGGAATGTTATATCTCTGGGAATAAATGGTGTAGCCCTAATCTAAACACCGAGCCAGAAACTACACGCCGGAAATCTTAGGGTCAAACTTAATTAGTTAAAACTGAATTCAAAGTGCTCATAATAAATATAGACATGTAAATTTTTATATTCAAGAAGAGAGAATTAAAAACAGACCCGCGATTTGATTTAAATTCATAGTAAGAAAATCAATATTCGCGCATTTTAATTCTAGCTAAGTTTGATCTACTAGGCCAATAATAATGTGTGTGTACTTTATTTGAAGTTATATATGTATATATATATATATATATATATATATATGTATATATATATGTGTATATATATATATATATATATGTATATATATGTGTATATATATATATATATATATATATATATATATATATATATATATATGTAATACATATCGAGTTTATGAAACACGAGTTGATTTATTGATTCTAGTTTGATTGGATTCTTTTATGAATAATATATTGTTAAAATAATACTTAACAATGTCCTATAAATAATCATATTTCTAGGTCATTGATTTAGTAGTACGAATTCGAATTTGACCCCACATAAGTTAATTCTTATTTATGTATAGCGTGGTACTTATTTGACTACTTTGTTACCAATAAAATAATTCAAATTTACTAGCTAAGCGGGTGCTTCTACCTGTATCATAATCGAACAATATATCTGCTTTATTTCGTCATAAAAACGATTGAACACAGCAAGAATACTTATTCCGTTCATTATGTACGTTCTTTTCTTTTCATTCGATTTTTTTGTCCTTATAACATTGACTACAATATACGAACAAACATAAACTTGACACATATATTGTAACACATCATGTGCTTTAACCCATCATATTTTTTGTTTTTGATTACAAAAATATCGTATTTTCTCTATTATTTTGAAATATCTTATATAATTCCACAAAGCAGATGAAGGCCAACATTTATCCATATAATCTAATTTGTAAACATTCTGATGTTGAAATCAAATTATTGGATTGAAATCCCTTACCCAATAAAGCCTTAACTTGATTAAAATTGTATTTACATTTATATTTTATTCATGTAACCAGAACTCAATAAAGTAACTGAGATCAATTCAAATTAAGGTCGCTAACCCCTTACGGTCTACTTCATACCACTTGCCTTTTGAGACCTTGCCGGTATGAACTTCAGTTTCATTGAAATCTCTTTTACTGTTGACAAACCCTACAAATGCAAGTGCGTTAGTGAGTGTTTTAATATACTTTATTTTTGGTATCATACCATATTGATATCTCGTCAAACTTCAGTCTACCTTGCATTCGATTATAACTGTAATGAATATATAATTTATATTAACATAGACATAGAGCATATCGCACGTTATATGTTCTATGTATATATGAGTATTATAAGCTATAGAAGGTTTAAGTTTCGTAACAATGGAATAAACCAATTTTGATTGGAACCTAATTATCGTCTTAATTGCTTACCTATTACCTTAATTTTATTAATCGAACAGAGACTTATACTTCATTCCATTCCAAAAGACAATGTTTGTAAATAAATAAATTTGATAATTGAGGTATTGTGGTAAATATTTTTCTTGTTATTACAAGTTAGTAATATAATATGGATTTAATTTGATATTTGTAACTAAAAATTATAACTCTTTTATTGGTATTATTTTTTTAATTTCTTTATCACAAGTCAGATTATTCAGAAATAAATCATTTATGAACGTTTAAACACCTGTCTGGATCAGATGCCAGCATTTAATGTCTTTAATACCTGATCAATTGAATCGCTTATTTACACACGTAATCATCGCCTCAATCGGCAATACCGAGAGAAGCAGTGTAATTGTTTATAATTGATCAGGTAATTACACTGGGTCCCATATGTTATTTAAAATTAATATTTTCATGTTATACACTTATAATATTATAGATTTAGGACAAAATATTACATATATATATAATAACATAAAGTTAAGACAAAAAGCAAAAAGCTAGTTGGGAAAATTAATTTGTCGAATTTGGCAAACATAACCTTTATTGCGGAAATAAATATAAAATAGGGTATTTAATCTTAGAATATAATAATTACACGCAAGTGAAACAGCCAATTTACTATAAATCGATAAATTGCATAAATTCTTCTCGCATATTGCTTCCTATCTGTAAAATTGAAATCAAAATGGTTTCGAAGAAAAATTGTAATAAATATTGTTTACAATAGTAATATCAATAAAATATTAACAGATAGTAAAAAAAGTAAAAGTAAGTTTAATAATATCAAAACTCTGTATTTAAAAAAAATAATCAATCAACTGTTTAATACATGTAAACCCCCAGATGTGTTAATGTTTTCTTTTTGTTTTCATGACTTTACATTAAACTTAGTGTAATGAATATATATTATTTTTGAAAAAAATTGGTATTCACACTCGAGGTCCAAATTGAAACAAATGAAACTTGAAGAAATTGGATCTTGTGTTTATCCATCCCAATATTTAATTTATTATGATTTTAAAAGAAAAATATTTCATGAATCCAATCCAACGGTTGTATATATTAAAGACATTAAATGCTGGCATCTGATCCAGACAGGTGTTTAAACGTTCATAAATGATTTATTTCTGAATAATCTGACTTGTGATAAAGAAATTAAAAAAATAATACCAATAAAAGAGTTATAATTTTTAGTTACAAATATCAAATTAAATCCATATTATATTACTAACTTGTAATAACAAGAAAAATATTTACCACAATACCTCAATTATCAAATTTATTTATTTACAAACATTGTCTTTTGGAATGGAATGAAGTATAAGTCTCTGTTCGATTAATAAAATTAAGGTAATAGGTAAGCAATTAAGACGATAATTAGGTTCCAATCAAAATTGGTTTATTCCATTGTTACGAAACTTAAACCTTCTATACCTTATAATACTCATATATACATAGAACATATAACGTGCGATATGCTCTATGTCTATGTTAATATAACTTATATATTCATTACAGTTATAATCGAATGCAAGGTAGACTGAAGTTTGACGAGGTATCAATATGGTATGATACCAAAAATAAAGTATATTAAAACACTCACTAACGCACTTGCATTTGTAGGGTTTGTCAACAGTAAAAGAGATTTCAATGAAACTGAAGTTCATACCGGCAAGGTCTCAAAAGGCAAGTGGTATGAAGTAGACCGTAAGGGGTTAGCGACCTTAATTTGAATTGATCTCAGTTACTTTATTGAGTTCTGGTTACATGAATAAAATATAAATGTAAATACAATTTTAATCAAGTTAAGGCTTTATTGGGTAACGGATTTCAATCCAATAATTTGATTTCAACATCAGAATGTTTACAAATTAGATTATATGGATAAATGTTGGCCTTCATTTGCTTTGTGGAATTATATAAGATATTTCAAAATAATAGAGAAAATACGATATTTTTGTAATCAAAAACAAAAAATATGATGGGTTAAAGCACATGATGTGTTACAATATATGTGTCAAGTTTATGTTTGTTCGTATATTGTAGTCAATATTATAAGGACAAAAAAATCGAATGAAAAGAAAAGAACGTACATAATGAACGGAATAAGTATTCTTGCTGTGTTCAATCGTTTTTATGACGAAATAAAGCAGATATATTGTTCGATTATGATACAGGTAGAAGCACCCGCTTAGCTAGTAAATTTGAATTATTTTATTGGTAACAAAGTAGTTAGATAAGTACCACGCTATACATAAATAAGAATTAACTTATGTGGGGTCAAATTCGAATTCGTACTACTACAATGCCGTTCCTTACTTGAATAAATGTAATTATCTCGACCGTATAGAATCTTCAATCAATAAATCTTAAACTAGTTATGCTTAATTTTGAATGTTTTCGCTGAAAGATTTTTGCATTGCATTTATTTACACTATCAGTAAATAAAAATTACATATAAGTGCAAAATATATTTGGGTACTGACATAGTATTGGGTAAGTTACTAAAATTTAAAAAAAAACAGATCTAAACACCTGATAATAATGATATGCGATATAGATAAATACATACATTCATTGAATAAATTTGGCAAATTAGAATAACTTTGCAAGCTACAGTAAAATGATACTCAGGATGAAGTGTATTTACATACTTCTATTAGTTTATTAATATCCTTTATGTCTTAACGTATTTAAAAAAGTATGCTATATATTTTATTATCATGCTTGTACAAACACATAAAAATTAAAAAAATAATTACGTATCTAGCCAACTTTCATCGTGAGTTTTATGTATTTAATATTGGTCCATACTTTAAAACTTCTCATACAATTTATTTAGACACATGGTTTCTCCAAACAAAACGTGAAGTTTCAACACGTTCGAAAATCATTAAGATTTTTTTCTAAACTGGATAAAAATATATATTTATAACCATAGGAAACTCCGTAAAATTTTCAAGAAATGACTTGTGAACCAAATGTTTTAAAATGAAAAATATAAATTGAAATATCTAATGGTTACAACTTGGTGCAAAACGTTGCTAAGAGATGCTTTATTGCCTGTATTTAAATTCAATGCGCTGGAGTAATGATCTTTTTACAAAAAATAAAATTTACCTATTATTTATGGGAGTCGTATATATAGTAACATAATGCATATATGTTATAAAAAGAAGTTCTTTGGCGTATCTGTCTCTCTATATGTATCCAATTTTCCCAGAAACTACTTCACAAATTTGTTTTTGGTCTTAAATAATCAAAACATGAGAAAGGCTCGGTGAATAATTTATGAACATTTTGTAAAAATTACCCGATTAATATCGATAATGTTAGGAACGAGCTTTCATAGAACCTAACATTGTCGATTTACGTGGCTTTGGCGTGCGCTGCCTTAATTATTATAAACACAGGAAAACATCATGTGATAATGCTGTTTTTTTTTCAGAAATTCTAACATGATGATGAACATTTCACTATTTAGACAGAAAAAATTTTTTACTTAATTTTTCTCAATTTTATTGTGCTTTAAATAAGCATATACATGCGAGTTTTCACACATTGACCATTGTACTAGTATTATAGCAATAATGCCCTTGCGAAACCAGAACCTAATATTTTTTAAATTTTTGTGTAAATAAGTAGTAATTTAGAAGAAGAAATGTTTGCTTAATCGTTCAAAACCGAAGCAAGCTGCTATATAATTTATACAATCTAGATATTTACAGCTTTATATGATGAGTATTATCAACACAAAGTTTGAAGTCCTCAATTTAATACACGCAGTGCAAGCAAACAAATATCAACACCTAATAGAATTGAAGTTACTTTTTTGACCTCTTCGTACGAGAGTTTTTATTATTATTGTCTATTGTAAACTTGACAGATGGGGAGCGTAAGCTTCTTCCTGTCCAGCTAAACGCTTATAAAGTTTTAAATAAGTTTACCCAACGGAATATTTGATGAAACGATTGTGCATGTGATTATTTTCTTTGGCATTAATGTACTTATACAGCCATTGTACAGATACTAATTTCTATATTGTACTAATTTCTAATGCAATTTTTCCAATTATGAGGGAGAGTATAGTTAAGAGGATGACTTTAATCGGGAAAAGTTTTTACGAGTGTGTTTTAGAGATCTGTAGCCAAATGGCAAAAAACGGAACGGTTATAAATTCATTATGTCCCTTTGTTCGTCTGTCTCTTCGTAGATTTTACTCGAATACTGTTGCCTCTACATACATTTATGAAATTTGGATAGCAGATATCTTCTTAGAATCGCTATATACTGAAAGAAAAATTATAAAAAATAGAATATTAGGGGTTATCACATACATCTAACGAGTCAAGAAGGATTCTCAAAATAATTTAAAATACATTTTATGCTTTCTTTTATTTGGAGTATTTTGGTTTTTTTTCACGTATATGATGTTCACTTGGCTGAGGCCTTTAAATTGTAATGATTTTAGTGTAATACTTCTTTTTTATATCTCTTGATAGCCATAAGATTTTTCATTGGCTTTATTACATATTTATGAGAAATTGGATAGTACTAAAAATCCACTACACACAAAAAAATCACAAAATACTTAAGGAATGTGATCATTCGAAACTCAATTTAAACTCGTAATGCTTACATTCAATCTTTATTATCGGTAAATGGAATAAACTTTTTATATCATTTTTTCATACATTATTTTCAAACGGTATTTGCAATTTATAATGAGGCTACAGTTCAACTTAAATGCCAAGCAATTTTGCCATTATGATTATATTTCCCGAAAAAAATAACTACTTTATTCTGAACATCCCACACTATATTTAAAAAATAATTTCATTTACATGGACAGATTTATTTCTTGTAACTAGTTTTACCTATTGTTTGAACTCCAGCTAAAATTATCCAAGTAAACTTTTATTTATTTTTGGCTTAAAATTTATTTTGAAAAAAAGAAAATCACAGTGTCCTTTTACTCCGCGATTTATTGATAATCCTAGTTCAGTCAATGACAATAAATTTCTCAATAATAACCGTTTCGGTTATTATTGAGAAATTTAAATTAATACTAAATCATATTTGAAAACAATAAGATTTTTGAAATTCTTAAAAATCTTATTGTTTTGTCAATATTTCTTGAAAATGAAGTGTCAATATTTTTTTGCTAATTCTGCATATTTGTTCTGCATTATACAATATTTCTGGCTAATTTTTCTAATTCCAAAAATAGTTATTCAAATGGGAATAAAGTCACTATAGTTACTTAGATATTTTTGTAAATTTACATGTTAAAATACAATTACTATTAATATCTAATAAAATGGGCTCTGTTTTAGTTTAGGATTCTTCATGAATACACAACTTGATAATTTGAGAATTAAATTTTAAATACAACTTGAAGACAGTGACAAAAAAAGGTAAAAAAAAACAAGAAGCTATTCTCGAGTGATGGCAAGAGCATAGTTGAATCGTAATATTGATGCTGGTAAACGTTTAATTGTCCTCAAATCTCCTTTGTTTCTGCTATTTTCCATTATCCTAGTAAATTTTTTTCTAAGAGACCTAACCGATATTAATTTATTAAACGTCTTATTGTTTGACAGCTTTGTATTGATTTATTGCCTGTCTCATGCGCTGAAAATTTTATTGAAAAACACCAGTAAATAATGGTCTCATGATTTGGCCTCACCTACAATTAAAAAAAGAAATCTAGTTTTCTGTCAAAAAATTAATTTATATTAAAATGTTTCTGTGTAATTCCTCAATATAGGCGGTGAACGACTCCTATCAAATGAAAATGTGTCGCAGAAGCGAATAGTTTATCAAATAATTCAATAATAAATAGGATTGCAGAAGGTTTTAATCTGTTTTTGATACGCATTCACTCATACACACTTACATATAAACACATACACACACACCTAAACACATAAATATACGCATACACACACACACGTGCGCACAAACACACAAAGACACACGGTGCGTGGGTCTTTGTGTGTTTGTTCGCGTCTATATGTGTGTGTGTATACACTGAACACACACACAGCCACACATGCATTCAGGCACACACGCATACGTACACATGGTTAGATGCTGCACCTTACTTACGTGCACAAGCACATACACGCACGCATACACAAATGCACACACATACGGACACACGCCATGCACACACATACGGACACACACACACATACACACAGCTCAACGTTCCTTTACTCTGAGAAAAGGAATATTTTCCGGAAAAATAGGACAATGCCAAATTAAAGATGAATCTATTTCAAACGTGACTATGTCAATTTATATAAATATATAAACAAAAACCTGTAAGGCACCAGTGGAACTGTCATTGCGAATGCGTTATTTTTAATTTTTATTTTAGAATGCCTTTTAAATACGCAATTTAAAATTATGAAAACTTATTTGGTACCATATTTTTTGTAACGATACTAAAACCCATTGAAATGATACATGACATCACTTGTAATATTTAAAAAAAAAATTAAAAACTTTTTATCCCCTTTTTAATTCTTACATGAATATTTTAAATAACTTTGCCAGCAAAATATATGTGTTAGTAAGATGTATTACCTATTTCGAATTTCAAATTACTGCATCGCATTGTTTCAAAAAAAACGTAAATATATTGCCTATTATATCTTTCATGAGCGTCAAAAAATTGTACACATTTAAAAAATAATGGATATAGACACATCATTGTAATTTTTTCTGGAAACTTCATTTAAGCTATTAAAATATATATAAATATATTTTACTATTTCCTGCTTCAAACTACTACACCACGTGGTTTCGGAGAAAATCAGCAATGAATACAAAAAAAACCTAAATATATTGCCTATTATATGTTTCATTAGTGTCAAAAAATTGTGCACATTTAAAAAAAATATGACGTATAGACACATCGTTGTAATTTTTTCTAGAAACTGTGTTTAAGCTTCTAAAAGATATATAAAGATGTATTACTATTTCCTACTTCAAACTACTACGTCACGTGGTTTCGGAGAAAACAGCAATGAATACAAAAAAAACGTAAATATATTGACTACTTAATTTTCTCGAACCTTTGTTGATCTTCTAAAAATCCACATTCTCTTAAAATTTAAGTTGACTCCTTCCCAAATTCTCTGCGTGAATATTTTCGAATTTAACTGGTGACATTTACGGGTTAATAAGTTTTATTACTATGTCAGACTTTTTTTCCGCGTCAGGCAATTTCTGAGCAAAACAGCTGTGAGAGACAGATACCTGAATGATCTCGTAATGAAAGAAATGAAAGTTACAAATTTTCTTAGAAAAATGTTATTAATTATCTATGTAATAATTATACTACATCGATAGTTAAATTTAATTTACTCTATTAACTTAACTGTATTTCTGAATAATATATTGATATGATAATAATTTTATGTATCGAAAATTTCCTCTCTACACTAGGTTCACAGACCGGTAAACAGTTTTATGTTATACGAATGTAAATTAAGAGTAAACTAATTAAAGCAAATATTAAGGATATAAATTACAAGGTCCGATGCCAGTTTTATCGTAAATTATTTTCACGTCCATTAAAAGTGAAAATTTACTGATGTTCAACGGAAAATGAATTGCTAGAGTTGAAAGGCAAAAATAACTTTTATTTTCACAAAAGAGTTAGACATAAAAATATAACAGTGCTTAATCTACGACACTGGCCACGGTACAATACGTTAAGCATTAAGAATAAACTTCCAACTAATATTTATTGAGAATATATGAGCTAATATGAGTACGTATTTATTTAGAAACTAAAATTTTTAAATTGTCCTATTTAACTGCTAGAATTATAGGTGGGTTGAAAAGTGAAAATATCACAACCCGTTACTTATTTAAGAAATCACATTTATCCAGTTACAAAATTTCACATTGATTCAATTTTAATCTTTATATGACAAGTCTTTTTTGAATCTTGTCCCACACAAGACTGCCTGTCAAACTTTAACGTAATGAGGAGAATGGCTACTTATCGATACCAAACTGAACTAAAAAAATGAGCTTGCAGTATAACTGTACAAAGTACATATGAATAAAAATATTTTCATTCTTCAGCTATAATATAGAGGAATTACGTTATAGAGGAATAACGTGACAATAAGTTTTTAGTTTAATTAAAGTGTGCCTAAACTATATAAGTGACCATAGTCATATCTTCTGCGCCACATCATACATTCGTGCAAATTTGTGAATGAAGTTATTTAATTGTATCTAATTTTCATATAAATTCCTCATTAAAATAGTAACACATCAAATTAATATTATAAAGAAATATATATCAAGAAGAATAATACACATCATAAAACATAGCAATACATCAAACCAAACGTACAGATGAAATGTTGATTTTTATTTAACGACTTATGTATAATTTTAAAATCGAGGAGAAACAATTGTCTCGGACAATTTTTCTGCACACCTCGATTTATGTGAACTAAAAAACTTCCTTATATTGTAAATTAATTTGAGAAAACTTTTTAAATCTAATAATATCTCTCAACATAGAACAACAAAGCATAGAACCGATAAAAACATTTTATGAATGCAAGCTATACTCGTATGCTGACCTAAAAAAAATTCCTCAATTTTGGATATAAACATTTAATCAAATCGTTAAATGTAAAAAATACCGTAAATTGAAATAAAGCACAAGGGTCTATTATACGCCATTACGGAGGAAAACTCCAAGTAATCGACTCGACCCTCCTATAAAAAGACAGCACGTGGCTGCCTCAATGCTCATAAAGTACGGTTTCTGTGTGGCGTTGCTCGACGTGCTTTTCCCTTTTACGATTTTAAGACGCTACGCTCCCTAATGATAACTGATACCTTATTCGCTATACTCGTAGCCGTTTATGTGTGCTGCATCTATTTGGGAGGACATCAGATAAAAAAACAGATTTTGAAGTGGAATATATAGATAATGAATATTAGTGAACGTTTCTGTAAAAATATTTTTATATAAATGATTTCATTAAGTATAAGAAAATTGGAATATCTCCTTTTTCGCTTAAAATGTGAAATAAAATATAAGAGGATTTATTTAATATTTATAAAGGAAAAACAGAAATAATAAAAATCTAATAAAATATATTTCAAGTAAGCAATTTTGGTATAACTGCAGCTTAAAAATGCAATTTACCAATGTCAATTTAACTTTTTGGTTGTCTCGATAAAACAATATTTATACAAATTAAATTATTAAAAAAAATAGATAGCGATTATTTTGGTGCTCTCTTTAAATGTTTTCTTATGCACATTTAGTTTTTTAGATTTTATTTAATACCTATTTATGTTTTATTTGCATATTCAAAGTTTATTGTTTGTTTTTTTGCATACTTATTACATTTAGAGGAGATGAGAATCAAGTAGAAAAAATAACAAATGATTATTAAAAAACTCAGTATTTATTTGGTTCAAAATCGACTTAAAATTACCGCTTATATAAATAGGTTGTAATTTTAAATCGATGCTTTCCAAGATTTTGCCCTATTGTATCTGATTTTATATCTTCTCTGATTATATGTTACCTGATTAGATAATCAAAAATTAGTTCTGAACGGCGTGATATACATATTTGACATTTATAATATATTTTCTTTTTTACTGTATCATATCTACTTTTATAATTTTTCATGTTCTAATATGACAGACTATTGAAGTTACTTCATTAAGCGGAATGTAAAATACAACATTGGTAAAATATGTAAGTGTATATCGATTGATGTAATTATCGTTTTTTTGAAAGTTAAACTTCTTCTCAATTCTTGTTCCTTGCAGATATGTAAATTTTCAATTAACCCATCATCTATCTAGAATAGAAGTAAAGCAAGACTAGAAGAAGGTAAAAAATTGGTCTCTAATTTTTCTTTATAACAAGGTAACATGTACACATAAGCAGCTACTAAAAACTGGGCAACAAGTAGTCCTGAATATACAGTAAGGTCCGTCGATGTATGAAAAATAATATTTTTGAGCTCTTCGCTACTATCGCAACAGGTTTTAAAATTTGCGTAATTTTACATAGATAAGGATAAAAAACTGGAATTACGGGTTATATTAAGGGCTCTACCGTACTTAAAAATTTTGTAAATTTAAGGTCTTTACAGACCTAAATCTGTATGCACAAAATAATAACAAAATCAAGTTTAAAAGTTATTTCATTATCATCGAAGCAAAACACAAGAAAATAAAATTAAAAACAATAAAGCTTACAATAAATGATAAAAATTTAAATTTAAACTTATTTTTTAGTCTAAAAGCTGGCATATTGGCTCGAGAAGGAAACCTGGTTATAATAAAGCTATCTCTAGGTGAAGCGTCAGTTACATTTTGCGAGGCCACTATTACCAGTTTAACACAACTTTTCACATATTGTTTGTGACAAGGAAAGTCAAAAATTTCTAAGCTCTTATCTTTTTCCACGATTTTCATTAGAAATATGTTAAAGACACGGTGGTGCTATAACCTGACACACATGACACACAATAATTTTGGTGTAAACTCTGACACAGAAGTTAATTTTTGGTGGTTTAAGTGCTACTTTCAGCTTTTCTAGCTTTTATTATTCTTTGCAATACCTGTTCCCGAATGTTGTATCTCTCATTAAATAGTATGCTGATAAGTAGGTTTTATGGATGCGCAAAAAAAAATCATTTCTTTCCATAACAGAATCTACAAAAGATCTCAGATTAAGAGTACTTACGTAAAGCCTGAGTAGACGATTAGCAGAAGTAAGCCATCTCGAGTGCGTTATTTTTCAAAGTTGATCGGTTGCTAGCTAAAGAGTTCAGGAACCAGTTGATAGCGCTTGTCATTACGATATTTTTGATTCATACATAGTTCACGGACCACATTTTTTGGCAAGTCAGGCAAATAGCCAACCACCGCACAAAACGACAACGTGGTTTTATTTTTGCACCTAGCTAACTGAATTCCATTAGATCCAAAATTTTACTCTAGGGTTCAAAGTGTAACCATCTAAGGTCAAGAATATATGACGAAGGGGTAATTCGTTAGCATCAAGTATACAAACACAAAATTATGACGGTTTCTCCAAATACTCCTCTAAATATTGAATCTAGCTATAAAAAGTCACATCCAACACAAATCGCGTCATCTATGTTTCAACCTTGACCCTATATTATATTCACTATCGAAGTAAAAATTCCCTTTGCAGTATCACAACTTGGCGTTTTACATTCCATCCCATGTTCGGCTAAAATTAAGATGTGCTCATCTAAAACTCCTTTGCGATGATAACTATCCATTATTTTTTGTCAGAGTCTTGTCCTTTTTTTACAGCACTGCGGATCTTGTTTTTATTAATAACCAGAGCTAAATCTTTGGTAGAAACCAAACCGACGTCAGCCAAAATCGCAGAAGTAACAGTAGCAGATTGCGTGCATAATCCGTATCTATCACAGACCTTAGCAACTGTTGGTAATAGCAATGTATTTTAATTCATCGTTGAAGTTTATGGTGTCTCTATTAAGGGCGTATTTGTTGGAGATGCTTCGGTTACAATTCGGAGGAAGATTCACGCATCGAATCTTCATCATGATTTGTTGAGACATAATCGGTTTCTTGAGTAAGACACGACGTTTTTGCTACCCTTATTGACCCTTCAATTTTTCGCTGCTGCCGTTTCAATAATCTAGTGGTTTCTTTTTTATCAACACCGCTTATGACCAGTTTCTTGCCATTTCTATGACCCAACAAAACACTTCTCTCATGGATCGGAAATTCCTTAGGTTTTAAACCCGAACAGGATTTAAATGCAATGCATTAAAAGCAGCAATGTTGAAAAACTTCTCAAAATGACTCTGAAAAACACTTCAGTTTGTTTCCAATACTAATATTTTATTTTCTTTTGGGGTATTTTTTCAAATTCAGTTTTTTTTCGAAATAGGATTTCAGTAATTGAATAACTTGTTCCTCAATTTCGACTGGACTTGAAGCTTTAGTCTAAATATTGTTGATCTTTTCAAAAACAATGGTATATGTATCTGAATCGGATGGTTCATTTTCATTATACTTCAAATTCAGGTCGTTCTTGTTAAATAAAATAAATTTAATGACGTCCCTTATAGCTGGTATCTGCCGATCGTCCAGTTCTTTCTATGGTTCCAATATAGAACATGCAGTCTCACTACGCCCCAAATAATTTATTTAAAAATAACGAAATCGCTTTTAACACTGTAACAATCACCACTGTTCTTTTATAGCATAAACATTAGTCTAGAAAGTCATCGAAATAAGTTGAAACTTGAGGGAATTTACCTAAAAAATTCGAAGTTGCCGGTAAATTTAGAAACCTAACAAATTCGAAGTTGCCGGTAACGTATTGTTTCATACAAATCTAACCCCTATATACCTAAATAGAACAAAAAGTGAATATTTTTTCTTATTTATTTTATTTATATTATCATGAAAATAACATTTTTTTAAAGATTGAAGATCGGAAGAAATTTAAAGATATAGCTTTATTTTATTTTTAAAATTATTTTGGTAATCTACTGTAAATTACGGAAATTTTAAAGAGAAAAATTTTCGGGTCACCATAATATACAGAAAGAATGTGCAGAATACTATCATGATGACAATTTCCAACTTAATTATTTCTGTACGCACATTTACCTAGCAAATAAAAATCTGTAGGTATTACTAACATAAAAACAGTTACAAATAAAAACACTATGATATAATCAGAACAACTACTTATGCCATTTATATATTTGTATATTTTGCCTATCGCGAAGGAGCTTTCAATAAAATGGAAATTTATGTCAATAAAGTCTCAAAAGTTAAAAGGTATGAGGCAGAACGGAAGAGGTCACTGACATTAATTTCTATTGATCCCAATCCAATACAGAATTCTGGATGCTTGAAATAAATATAAGTCTAAATACAAATCATCACCTAGTTAAGCATTTATTGACGAATAAATTTAGGCCTCGTGATTTTATTTCTACATTAGAGTGTTTAAAGAGCGGTAAATACATATAAATAAGGTTATGGAAGCAGCAAAGAAAATAAGGTCGCAGAGGAAATAAAATATTTCTTTAACATAATTTTAACGCTCCAGTTAAGGAAATTTCATAATTTATAATTATATTTTACTAATATAATTAAAATTGTTAGTATCAATATCTAAGTAATTAGTCGTAAAATTTTAATAAGATTTAATATTGGCAATTGAAAGCACTTCTAAAATTTATTAGTTGTTCACGAAATTAAAATATTTTCAGGGTTCCGTTCCTCAGAAAAGATAACGGAATCTTCATAAGATCTCCTACTTATCTCTTCGTTAGAGCCGTTTTTCTCAGAAACCGCTTAACGCAGAAATTGGAAAATCAGCGAAGTAATAAAATACGTAAACCCTCATATATTTCAATAGGTTAGGCTTAAAAATGTATACATATAAAAATTAGGGGGTGGGAGGTCAAATTAAGTGCTCGGATTTTTTTATTCCCCGCAAGTTTTATTTTTTTGCGGTTAAGAGTAATCCCGATTTTCGTAATTTTTTGACACTTCCATTATATCAATAGAACGCGAGTTTTATTATATTTAAAAAGATACTTAATTATAATTTGAAAAAAAGAATTAGTGTTTTTAAAATTATAAAAATTGATCTTTGAGTCGAAACTAAAATATTTTAGGATTTACATAACGAAGCAATCGACAAAAAAGATTCCAAACGCTTGCACAAGATATTATATAAATAACGAGACAATAACGGAAGTGGATATTTTTTCGTGTTCAACTTAACGGAATCAAAGTCATAAGCACGACTAATTTCATACATTGCAAAAGGTGAAATCTAACATAATGAAAGCCTTTAAAGAAACTTAAACGTTCATTCAAATTAAAAAGACATAACTTTTTAAACTTGTTTCTGACAGAATGTAGCTATTTTGATCTGATATTATTTTATTTTATTTATTATTCTCAGTATTATATGTATGACTGCCTAACTTGAGCACGGCGGACTTAATAAAGACGTTATCGATAATAATTTAAATGCGTCAGCAATGCAGAAAAGAGTTTGCGAGTTATGGAAAAGATAATCATCTCTTTCGTTCTCAACCATTCCATTTATAGATGTGTGAATAAGAGAAAAATTAACTCAATAAATATTTATGTTTCTTGTGGCGTTTCACTTTTGCTTCCTATCGCAAAAATCGCTTTGATTATGTTTCACCATTAGAGGTGGGATCACATACACTTTCAATAAACGTTTAGAGAAATATCAGTTGATATGCTAGCATTCTTTTACTATAAAAAGGAACATGCCTGCGAAATTGCAGACATGTCTGTACCTTTCTTTGTGAATATTCAAGTAAAGACGAACAATATTAATTGATGGTTTAATATTTTTAGAAAACATTTCAGAATATAGTTAGAAATAAGCCAATTTCATGGCGTTAATTCTTTTTTATCAAAAATATAATGTTTATTTAAAAAGGTTGAGGCTGCGTACAATGAAAGAGATTTAGTGAATGTCAGAAATAGGTTCAACTTCACCCAAAAAATAACTACAATAAAGACTATTTTATGTTAACATCTTCACTGTAGGTAGGAATGTTTATTTTCTTCAAGGGCTGATTTTGTTCTTATCCCATAAAACACACCTTATAAAATCATGAGATATATCATGCAAAAGCTTTTCTGTTAAAAATTCTTCTTAATTAAATAGTTTGACATATATTTTTTATAACACAAATAAAAAAAAATCTATAAAGTATTTTCTTTTCGATTTTTTTTAATATTTCCCTAAATTTAAAGATTTGAAACACAGATGCATGTATATACCAAATTTGATTGTTATGTACTACATTAAGGATTAACGAAAATAAGAATAAATATTGTAAATATGTAAAAATATTAAACAAAAATACATGCATATATGAAACAAAATTTCAGAAAAAAATCATATAAAATCGAGAACGTAATGTGAAAGAAAAATATTTCGCTGTACGTGAATCAAATAAAATCTTAAAACTTGTTAACATCGAATAAATTCTTATTTTAGTTGCTTAGGTTTTGAAAAAATTCCAAAATTTACAATAGCTGCAAAATCGACTTATATACATTTTTGAGATATTTATGTATATGTGAGAAAAAACACCTAGAAAATAGCAAGTTCCCTGAAAAAAGCTGACGTAGGTAAATACATGATTACTAGTATTTTTTTTTAATCTGGCTTTGTATTAAGTAAATTTTCTTTTTCCATTGTGTATCAATCGAACGATTTACACATACTAATTATATCCACACTGTAGTTGTGCGCAACTTACGAGAAAGCATAAATTTTTCTAAGTTTCAAGATTAAATTTAAAAAAAAATCCCAGAATATTAAAAAAATATAAAAAAGTCATAATTAATTATAATAACTACGATAACATTAAATACCTTTAATATTATTAATAGATTATTAAGACAAATAAAAGTAATTAAAGTAAAATTAGCTATGTAAATATTTAGTACTTACAAAAAACAATAAATGAACAATAAACTTACAAAAAGAGATAAATTTAACAGAATTTTTTTCAAGGGTGGGTATGTCGATGGGAGTTTACCAAAAATTTAATTATTTAATAAAATTTATTATTTAAAATTTCAATTTAATTAATAAAATTTAAATGATGTTTATTAAAATGAATTTAATTTTAAACAGATGAGCAAATGAAAATGAAAGAAAAATATGTTACTTATTGAGTTATAAATGTTTAAGATGCTTTGATATGCTATATGTGCTATTACTTGGCATCTCACATTGAAATTTATTTTTAAACTGGCTACGGCTCGTAGCACTTACCATAAAAGCTTCAAAAAGCACTTTATCGAAACACCGCATCAGCCGGCCACTCGGGGAAATAACGTTTCGGTCGCTCCTTACCGTCAGCGAGCTTCCAATAAAATGGAAGTTCATAGCGAAAAGCTCTCAGGTAAGTACCGGAACGGGTCAGTGATTTTAACTTGAAGTGATCCTAATTACTACGTTGTACAAGCTACTGAATTATGAAGGAGTGTCAATAGAAATAATCAGTTTACGATTACAACGATCGCAAAATATTGCTTCAATTATATTACGGATAAGATGAAATATATTAAATATTCTTGTATGAATCTACTTTTTAATTGTTTATTTGATTAATCAATGACTAAATCAAATTAAACTCTTTCTGTAAGTTAGGAATTAATATAAATTGTGAATTACGGAAAGGACAAACGGGGAATCTTTATGATAAAATATTTACATCGCGAAGAAAATACAGGCTATATACTTCAGTGCTTGCCTGATATGTCCTCGAGAGACCTTGCTTTTGCAGAAAAGTGGTGGGGAAAATATATGTCTGACTATAAATTATTTGCAACGTCAATTATTTGTTATACTTACCAAAAATAATATATTATATGTACATGCTGAAATTCATGAATTTACGAATATTTAATAGAAAACCCACAGATAATTACCCCAGATAATTAACATGAGCTTTTTCTGCCTGTTTTATTTTGAGATTTTTTTTGCTAAAGTGTATACCGTCAAGTGTTATGATACATATCACTCCAACATAGTACAAAAAACGTCTATTATATTGATTCATAATCAATGACTACATAGGTAAAAACTTATTGGAATAAGCGGGAAAGTGAAAACAATTCCGCACAAAGAAAACGAAATGAAAATTATGGAGGTTACGAAAATCATCGAATGAAGCACAGTAGTATTACTGTATTACCACATATTTAGCAGTAAGTTAGGTGATAAGAAAGATTTCTATTATATGTAAACCATTTTAATAACAAAGTTCTTGAACAGGGAAATATGTTTTGAAAAATGCCTATGGGAAAGCCGACTAGAAATAAAAGGTCAAATTGTAGGAAGTACTTTCTTCCAGTAATTTTAATTCCTACCTAAAAGGTTATTCTGATCGCAAATCAGAGAGATAAGAACCATGCAGTGCCGTCCCTGGTACTGAACTGAGTAGCCATTATGCAACAAATATCGAAATTAATACATCGAGGATCGTATAAACTTAGAGCAGTACTTACCAATATCAGTCCTAATATTGACAGATTGTTGGTAAATCAATCAACGCAAACACAGACTTAAATCATTTTCAAGAGTAGATATTAACCCTTGATCATAACATAAAGGAATACCGTCGGATACACAATGATATTCTTATGTTATATTGGCATATATATTCACATATATACACACACCCACTATATATATATATATATATATATATATATATATATATATGTATTTACGTAATCAATATTTAAAATTAATGTTATCCAATAAGACAATACATATTAAAAAACATACAGATACCTTTAATAAAATAATAAAATATTCAAACTAAAACTTTCTATCATCGATTATCTCACGACAATTTTAAACATCTACCATAGAATTTACAAAAAGTCATTTATTCTACAAACATTAATACTAGTTTATATTATTTTTATTCCGAGATAATTATATTAGTAACATATTTTAATTTAAAGTATCTTTGCTTAGAAAAATTGTTGATGAATTTATTTCAAAATAATAAAATCCATTACATAAACACATCATTGAACAAACTATAAATCCTCCTTTTAAATTTTTGGAGTCAAATAGTAAAAACTAAACCCTATATTTTCGTCCCGTCCGTCTATTCGAGCCATTTTATTCGGAGACTATTGGCACTATATAGGTTCATTTATGAATAACTGTACAATGGAATAATGGAATTATGGAAAAAAAATAACATTAGCGGTGGTACTCCATAATGTAACTGAGGAAATTGGCGTGTGGGTCATCGTTAAATAGTTCTTTAAAAATGATACAGAGTCAAAGGTTGACGATATGTGCACTTCAAAAGGCTTAAATATTGTTTCCCCCCTTCGAACTTTTCAACTAACGTGTGTAAAATCCTAAAACAAAATTAAGGTAGTAGAACTTGTAATAAACTTTCGCGTAAAATTGGTTTGAATAAGATATATTGTGTAGTGTTTGAGATATGTGATCTTTCTGGTACTGACTGCAGCTTTGTTTTTTGCAGTCTTCAAGAAACAAAAACTTGTAAGTTTAATATTGATTAGTGCTACGGACCACTTCGTGCGCAAATTCGACTCGCACTTGGTCATTTTTTTATTTCGATATTATTATATAATTTTATACATGCCTGTACAAGTAAAAATATTTTAAACACAACTTAGAGCTAAAGGTATGCGAAAATCAAAATAATTGAGGTTACTTTTAATGGATGTGTTTCTGAATACCCATAGTATTAATAATGACATATTTTGATTTTTTGAAGGTATTTTTTGTATTTCTGTTACTCCAAAATAAATGATTTATACCTATGAAAATTAACTCCTTTGCAAATTTTTGGTCATTTCTAAATACAACATGGAATTAAGGGCATGCGAAAATCAAAATGATTGATATTAATTTTGATGGACTTGTTTCTGAATACGCATAGTATTAATAATGACATATTTTGACTTTTGAGAGTATTTTTTGTCTTATGTCTATTACTCAAAAATAAACTATTTATACAGAGGTAAATTGACTCCTTTGCAAATTTTTGGTCATTACAAAACTATAATAACCTGGCTTCAATTACAATTGCAACACATTATTTAAAAAAATAGACTTTCCCACAAGATATTTTCAAAGGTACACCAATTTCTTGTGTTTTAGTTTATTACATTATAAGATAAACTTAGAAAGATACAAACATATTTTCTTAAGATTGATCTAAATTTTTAATATATTTCGAGTTAATTTTGTAGAAATTCATTATTCACAATTAAACTACGAGATGTAGTATTATTTCCACTTTCTTTAATTTCTTTACCACGACCTAGGTTTCGTTGTATTACAACACCTTCAGGTGGGATATTAGCCAAGAAATTAAAGAAAGTAGAAATAATACTACATCATGTAGTTTCATTTAATTGTGAATGGTCTAAATTATTAAATTCGTATTATAAAGACGTTGAACATTTTCAAAAGTGTCTCTTTTACATAATAATTAAAAATATTTAAAGACGAAAATTTTCATTTCAAGGCAAGCTCTAAATTGATATTATTAAGTAAAAAAAAGTGCATCCAACCGAAACAACCCTGGTAATAAATTGTATAGGCGGAAGTAAACAATATCGGCAAGACTCAGAAGGAAGAAATCGTAATGCTTTGGATTGTTTGTCATGATGAAGAAAAATGGATGCCCTCTGGAAATATACTTATTACCCAGTCGCATTGAAGTGGTATTAAAATGAGGAAAAAAGACTTTTTGAACTTTGGTAAAGCCAGTAGCACTTGCTCTAATACGATGTTGAGATATTATAACGATCATCTTTATATTTTTTTTGCTAGTATATGCTATTATTAATTCATGTGCGAGCAGTTAGACTTGTGGAAGTTCTGATCTCCATATTATGAGTAATACACGCATTTTGTGCATATAGACATTAAGTGTTAAGGTACAACTCTATTGGCGCGTCTGTTCATCAGAAGCAACATTAAAATCGATAGTTATAATTTAGAAAATGTTAAATTATTAATGTTAAATTAATCACAAAATCTTTTCAATATATAGTACAGAAATAGGTTGCCCACAAATCATGTAGTATACTCTGGGAAAATGTTCAATATATATTGTCTATATATGCCAAACACATGTTTTCACGTAGTTAGTTAAGATATATATATATATATATATATATATATATATATATATATATATATATATATATATATATATATATATATATAGATATCTTAACTAATTAGGTGAAACCATGTGTTTGGCATCTTAGAAACATATTTGTGTCTTTTTCAGAGTTCGGTACACAAAGTTTCCGATTGGAATAATATTTTTTGGCAACGCTCAACGCCACCTCACCCGGCCGCATGTCAAAGGCTTAAAAGTTTTAAATGAAATAAAAGGGGCTTTTAAATTTAGAGCAAAAATAAATTGTAAGCACGTACATATTTTTTTATTCAACTCCACGTTACAGTCATCAAAAGGAGTACTTGTTTACCAAAAAAAAGTTACTTGTCCACTTTTAGTGCGAACATACAAAACAATTGTGTGCACAGTAAATATGTTTAATATTGATATAAAACACAAGTAAGGGTATATTATATAACGTTACGCAGCAAGATTCTCGTCCAAAAGCGACACCACGCGGACGCTTCAATGCTCATAAAGTACGGTTTCTGTGTCAGCGTGGCATTGCTCAACGAGCCCACCCTCTCTACGGTTCTACGACGCTACCCTCCCTAATGATAACTGATATCTCACGCACAATACTCGTAGCCATCTGCGCGTACTATATCTTTACGTGAGAATGTATTCGCTTGTTATCTAAAAGAAAATGGGAACGATTCGGCGTCTTCGTTTGCAGCGCCTGAAATTTTTACGTTTAATTTTTTTCTACACTCAGGCTTGAATCTTGTCTAGCAATAGTGGGCCATTTTGTTTCCATACGTAAATTTACGTTCTCAAATACGTGATGAATTATTTTTAAAACATGACACATTATACAAAAAGGTATATGAAACAATTTAGTCACTCAGGCGGTTCCAAAATAAAATTAATTTAATGTTTATATTTTATTTAAAATAAAGCCGTCTACAACAAATATTCTCGTAAAGTTTTAGGCGACGAACTTGTCTCTAAGGACATAAAGGCGCATGCAGATGTTTGAAAAGGCTGTTTTTCTCACCGCATCTCTTCTTGATATTATAATTCATTGTTCAAACAATGTTTTTTAGCATAATATACCGTTAAAACAAAGGAAAGCGACATGAAATAATGTGGTAATTGCAAAAAGTCATAATGGATTCGGATTATGTTGACAACTTTCACCCTTTGACCCTAAACCATGTGGATAGATAATCCAAATGGGACGCCTATTAGAGAGAGGCATTGTATACTGGGATAAAAATCAACATACGGAATATTCAAGAAGCAAGGTGTGAAGAATATAACTTGGAAAAATATAATTTCATTGCTGCTAGGCACAGACCAAGCAACGTCTGCTGATCAATTCACTTATCTCGGGAGAATCGTGTCAGAGATGAGAGGAATTGAAGAAAACATTGCTTCGTGAATTATCAAAGCTGGAGTAAGTTACGTGTAACTTTGCCCCTTGTGACAGTCGCAGAAACTGACATAGAGGATGAAATTCAATATATTCGAGTCAAAATCGTTTTAATATATGGATGTGAGACATGGAAGATAACAAAAGACATTACAAGGTGGCACCAATTTTTCGTCAACTGCTTGCTTGGATTTATACTCCGAATATTTTGGGCCACGGAAATAATTAACGAAATCTTGCTGGATTGATGCAAGGATATTCATATTTTAGTAAACTTTGAGTTCCCGACTCGCACTTGATACGTTTTGGATGCTACTTTTAGAATATCCATTTATGCTTTACATAATTTGGACATTAAACAATGATTTATTTTAGGTATACTATATTCAAAAATGGAATTACATATTTATAATACGACGTTATTTACTTTTTCCTGTTATTATATTAGAAATATAAGAACTATGGTAATACTGCAAAAATTAAACTATTTCAGTTCTTAAGATTCCTTTTGACTGTGGCATCAATTTTGGCTGGCCGATACGCATAAAAGAATTGGTTAAAAAGTAATTTGAATGATTTGTAAGTTGTCATATGCATATATCTATCTGAAGCAACTCCTTTATTTTAACCCATAGATATATATTTTATTTGAGGAATGTACACTTCATCGAAATTGTACAACAAATTGTTCAATTATGTAAGCGTTCTACATTGCTAATGAACTTTTAATTTTTTTTAATTAAATATATAACAGATTTTGTAAAAAAATGTAGTAAATACTGTTTCAAACTTGTAGTAAATCTTGTCATGTCCGTTGAAGTAGATAATCTCTTTAGCAAATAAATCTACAACCTCTGCGTTGGTTGAAAATTAGCCTATTTATTGGGCATAAGAATAATAGAATTTATGTTCGATGGTTACCTAAAAACTATTAAACCGATTGAATGAATCGATTTTGCGAGTTTGCCAACGAGTCTCTATTAAATATTAATAGTTTATTATTCATTTAATTTGGTTCAGTGTTCCTGAAAGAAATAGTTTTTTCTAATATTTATTCTTTCTATTAAAATATATTTGTACTATAAAAACAAGAAATACAATAATTTCTCAGTTATTATATTTAATAGTAACTAAATGGATATATGTAAAGGAGACCGGCAAAAATGGGCCAGACAATAAAGAGACAAAACATTTAAAAAAGGGGGTATTTTTTTGTATATAAAAAAATGAAACAATTCAGTTATGACAATTAGGGAAGAGGAAAAAATAAAGTTACAATTTCTAACCATAATACATAACAAAAAAAGCTATGCTCATAAATGCGCATACATTATATTTTTAAAATATATAGAATTGTTAATTGGTAATAAAAATAGCGAAACAAAAACGAATGGAACGCATAATAACTTTATAGAAACAAATACAAAAAATAATCAATGCGTTTTGCTTTCTTTAATGTGTAGCTAATGCCTAAATTAATTAAAAATAAACTGTTAACAAACCGTTGACAATGGTTCTATTCTCGTCAAAATGAATGGCTTTCTCCATTTTATTGAGGTTTACGTAACTTTTTTCGAGGACCCTGTTGAGCCTGTGAGCTTCATGGATTAATATGGTACATTCGTGGGTGGAGGATACAACAAGACAACATCTGTACTTTGCTTTATCTCCCTTATTCAAACAATTCCGTAGAAATTACATTTACGATTTATTATTAAAAGTAAGCTTACTTTTTATAAAAAAATACATGATTTTTATTTTATCTGATTAACGATTTTGATAAAACTTGTAAGGAGCTTGTTTTTTTAATTTTCTCCTTATAACTGCCATTTTTATTCTTGTAACACCTGGGCCCAATACTAAATATACTTTGTTGGTCTCCTTTATTATATATAATATATATATATATTAGAAATTTCTAATATGTTTTAGGTATTTGAACTCATGCCTTAAAAATACTTCAAAAATCAATTAACAAAATTCAGTAGTTTAGCCACAGGAATAGTTTTAAATGGTTTATAATTTCAAACACGATTCATTTTCACCACGAATTCGCCAGGCGAATAAACCTTGCCACGTCAGTACCTTCACATATTTTTTTATTTTATTTCTTAATTAAGGGTATGAAAGCGAAAAGCTAGTATCGATTTTTTAATATAGTTTGAATTGTGAATGTGTAATTTTAACTATTTTCTTTGATTCGGTCGCAATCACGCACCGAGAAACAGTCAGTAACATAAACACTGCACATGGTATTTACGTTTTTTTTTTGTATTAAAATGCTATTTAATTTATTTACAAAAAATTTTCCTTTTATTATTATCGTAATTGTTTATTTCACTATTTTCAATTATTTATGACAACTAGTGTTGACCGGGTTTTCACTTAAGATCTAACGGTCAAATCCTCATCTTGTGTATATATCTTTGAACTTAAATGTTTATAATTTAGTGACACAGACATTTATCAAAATTTTTGAAGTATTTTAACTAGCAAATTTTTAGGAAATAAACTGTGACAGTGAGCCGCCTCACATTACACAAAACTATGTTTAGTACAAATTTTGTATGCAATAAAATAAATATTAATAAGAAATTAACTCCCTTATTTTTTTTTGAAAGTCCTGTACCTTCTAAGTTAACATCAACTAGAAATCCAAATTGTAACTTAATTACGGGTGATATAAAATTTAACATTGCAGAATTCAATTGAAACTATCTATCCTGTTCTGTAATGAATACAAAAAAGTTGTAAGCTTATATTTCTTAGCTATGATTATTTTCAAAAACCTGCTTTTTTATTTAAAAAAAGTATCAAAAAATTAGCCAGACTTTATATAATACAACAAGCATGAACTTGAATGCCATTTACAGGAGCAGAGGAAGTTAGCATATTAAAATAATTAACTTTTTTTAAGATTTGTAGCTCGAATATTTGCCTAAAATTAATTTAATATTTTGATTATATGCTTTGTTATTTCATATCCGCTATCATTTAAAAATCAAATGAATAATATATGGATAGTATAGTATTAAACAAAAACAAAAAAGAAAACAATTAAACAAAAGAGGTGATAGACTGATAAAAAACAAAATAATAACCTTTGGTAAGTATGGTGTGCTGATTTGAACTTTAATGCATATTTTGGTACTGCTTTTAAGTTAAAAATATATATTTTTTAAAAAATGAAATGTCTAATAAGTATTTTTATTAAACTAAAGACATTTATGTTTCAGAAATTAAATATATTACCTGCCATATTTTTAATAGACGAACACGGTGCATATTTAAAAAGTTATAAGACTTAGAAAAATAGAGGTTTTTTTCCTGGAAAGTAGACTTCCAATCTTTGAAGATATATCCCAAAAGTTAGGTTAAATAATATTTGAGGTCCCCTTTATCAGCTTTTCCAAACAGTACCTCACTCTATACATTTAATTAAAAAATTGCTTTGGGTGTTTAGTCGGATTTCCTTAATACTTTCATATAAATATTTTTGAATGTCAGCTAATGAATCATATAATTTACTACTATACCAAAAGTTAATTTCTACATTATTTGGCTTCTGAGAAAAACGTCGGTGATAAACTGACATGCCTGTTTGCCTGTGAGTGATCTTAAAAAGGTTCCTTTTTCCCTTTTGAATTAAGGAACTCTGAAAAATTTAAATATCTAAAATCTCATTTGTTTTGCAACATTACCTAATTTGAACTTTTATTAATTATAAATTTCTTTAATATGTAAATATTTGTGCGATTAAGAAAATGTCAAAAAAGCCTAAAAGTTGTTCAGCGGGAAATTTTAGTAAAATTTAATTAAAAAGTTTTTTGTAGAATTTTTAAAAAAAATATTCACGTTAAAATATTATTTTTGACCGAGCAGAAGAAAACATTTGAGAATTTTTTTCTGAAGATTGCATATTAAGGAATTGACATTTAACATTATTATTTGTTTATTTATTATTATTATTATTATTATATTTAAAATTTTAACTCAACTCACGTGTTTTTTTAATTAAATACTTTGTCCGAAAACAGTGCTCTTCACAAAAAATAAACTTTTACATCACTTTAACATTAAAACTCTTCTATTAATAATGACAACTCGCAAACTATCAGATATCGCAGAAAATATTTATAAACGTGTCCTTGTGTTATGTGAAAATACACAATGGGAAATAAATGCGAAAAACGATACTAATGGTAAGATAAAGTAAACAAATTTTATTTATCTTTGGGTGCAACCTCTTTTAAAAAAGGGGTATAATACAAAAATCGGAGGCTACCTAACAAAAATTTGGTATAAAATATGACTATATAACATCAGTGTAATTTTACAAAATAAATACAAGAAGCCATTGCTCAGAAAAACCTCAAGATCACAGTACACTTTTGTAATACATATCATTTTAATGCTATAAATATTTCAATGCAAAAGACTAATAATGTCAGCAGCAAAAAGTAATGAGATCTCAGGCTTTCAGCCTCAAAAGGATAACAATGTAAAGCTCTTTAACGTAATAAGTTCTAAAGAATAGGTAAGGGCATATTTAAATTCGGATGACCATTAATCCCTTTTAATATAAAGTTCATACATATACCGGTAAGTTCTCTTCGATTATTCCATTCGGCGAGAGTCATATTACAATAGGCACAGACCCTAAACTTATCCACTGGATCTAAACGGAAAGATGAAATAATAATTGAATTGAACCTCACGAGAGTACATTCCTCTTAATTATCATTTACCTCATGATAATGGCCGGCCACACGAGAACAAAGAAGTCGGCCACACCACGGCGAAGAACGCATATAAATAATATGTTACTCCCGCGAGATTATTTCGTTCGCAGCCTCCGTCGAGCGCGAGTACCTACAAACATTAACGAGAGTACGTACCGAAACCCTTCTTATTTAAAAAAGTTGAAACGCCCAAGAGACCTCGTTTCGTAAAAATACGCACATTATTATACAAAATACTGTATGAGAAAGAATGAAGGCAATTTGCATATTCAAGTAAATCCCTGGCTCACGCGATAACATTACTCAAGTGCTTGGCTGGTTGTAAAGTGAAAGTAAAAGGTACCCCCATAAATATTCAAACAAGGCTTCAAGTTTTGTAAATAAAAAAATGAATGTTAGTTTATGTATATATTCTTTTTATTATTATTTTTTTGGGAACTATTTCGCAATTTGAGCCTGTGCGAGACTTTGTTCTATGAAGTAGACGGCTGACGTGAAGTATTCCAACAGGAAGGAAGTGACGCGTTTGAGAAAAGTTTTGGAGTTTAAAACTTTGAATTGTACTAAGGATAAATTTATTTTAGCATCAAGTTACAGCGTATAAGAAGAGTTTTGATTACGTTTTGAATTGGTTTGAAAAAGAATACAGATTGAATAATGTGGCCCTCGGAAATTTATATGTACATTATATATTATATTGTTTTCGTTAATTTTCCCATGTTAATGCGACGACATAAAAAGTTATATTAAAAATTATACTGTTTATGAAACCACTTGAATCTTAATAGTAATTAAACTTGTAATATTTTTCTTTCAAATTGCATAATAATTTTTTGAGATAGTAATTAATATTCTGACTTAAGATCATGAAGACGGCTTGCTCTACTGCTGATAAAAGTTCGGATATTTATTCTGTTGTTTTTTAAATTTTTTTAGGTTAGTACTTAAAACTATGATTAATTTTTTTGTTATATTCGATTAAAAATATTCTGTTTTTAATCTCATCTTATTATTTTCCAAAAAAATACTTTTTCGGAAATGAAACTTGGCACATAACAATATATAAAAAAACTGAACACTAAAGTAAACAACTAGTAAGATATTTTAAATAGTTTTTAAAACTTCTTTGATCCTATCTTCCTTAGTTTTTTTCTATGTATTTCAGCAATATATCCATCGCAGGAAAAAATAAGGTTTAAGCCGACTGCGAAAAAGCAGGAGGTTCTCGATTCGACTGCATTTGTCGTTTGTACATGTTACCTCGTATCTCCGGTATTTATTATCATATTTGGATGGTTTCTTTTATATTTGGAAAAGTAAGCTTCCAATATGATGATATTTTTGGTTAAGATTTAATCATAGAAACTGAAAATACATGATAGAATTCCTCAAAACTGAACAGCATAGGTACTGCCATTAAGTAATATAATTTAATATTATAATAATTTAAATATTTGATACGTAAATTTTGATGCTGTAGGGATGCTGTCTACCTAAACTATAAAGCTTGATGATCTGTTGTTTTTAAATTAATATCTTGGGTCTCAAATAAAGATTTTGCCATTGAACTCCGAGCTCTGAAGCCGCAGTCCTGAAGCTGCCTAAACGATATGAAATGAGAGTCTGCTGTTTTTATATTAATATTATCGGTCTTAAGCAGAGACTTTTATATTAAACTTCGGGTTCCAACTCTTCAGTCTAAACGCTGTAGGGCACTGCCTTCTTAAATCGTGGGACTAAAGGATTTGCTATTGCATAAGACTGCGATATGCCGATATCAAATCGACAAAATAAACCACAAATTTTTTTTCTAGTCATTGAATAAATGTAATAAAATCAGGATCAAACAGAAACAATGGGGAAATCAGGACAAGGTACTGTAAACATTTAAAATAGAATAAACTTAAAAAAGTTCTTAAATTAAACGGTTATATTGTATCGGTGATGATTAAAAGCTCGAGAACAATTGTGAGTCACCAATCAGGGACTTTGATTAAACTGAAATATAATTGGACTAGTAATTTTATATGACTCAATGTTAAAGATGATTTGATTAAAACATTAAGAAACTTTATATCATTTCCAAACTCAAACAATGGAAAGTTTTCTAATAAATCCGCCCCCTGCGATTTCGATTTTATTTTATTCTGATAAAAACTGACCTGTAATTATCTTCGAGCTCGTAGATTATACAGTATATCCCTAACATTATTATATTATTTTATTAACTCATATTTCCGACCATTTGAATATCAGTTTATCAGGTGACCCATTTGAATATTATAAATAATTAGTTAGAATTTTGCCTTGGAAATCAAAAGTTTGTCATAGAATTCCACCACAATTAATAGCACAGGTTCCGTTATCGAGTTAGAATGATATGGGTCTTATGAAAATATAGTAATAAAGTGGCTAAAGTTTTGATTTGACTAAGGCTGATATAAACTTGCCCCTAAACAAAATTTGGGTACAAATGATAGGGTCAAAAAGTGACGATAGGAACTCTACATTGGGAAAAAATAACAAAGTAAATAAGTAGGTAACTATATACACGTGCATGCACATATGGAGCAATTTAAATGTCAGTAGGTAGGTAGATAAGTAAGTAAGTACAGATATAAACAAACCATAAAGTGACTAAACATTAGTAGGTAGGTAGATCTGAAGCAGAGATTCTACCATTGCATATACAGGTACATACATATACAGGTATAACGTATAGCAACTGGAATATTAGTGTACACAAATAAACGAAGTAACTAAATATTAGTACATGGGTAGGTAGGTAGATGAGTAACTGTACACAGGTATATATAGGTTAAAAACATTGATTACGATGAAGCCAAACAAGAGAATGTGATTTAGACATTTGTATTTATCTTTGTTGTGTACACATGCATGCATGTCGGTAGAGCTATGAGTATATTAAAATTTATTAAATACTGCAAACATTTTTTTCGATTTCAATGAATGAGGTATTATCGATATTAAATTCATCGTAATTTCGGATCATTCTGGATAAGGATTGGATAAAATATAGCGGGAACCAAAAATGGAAAAATAAAACTTGTTTACAAAAATATTGGATTGACTTTAAAGGATCGCCGAATAAGAAGCACACAAAGAATAACAAGCGCAGCGCAAAAAGTGTAAAATGATAAAAATACGAGTACACATTTGCAACATTTGCAGTAATATATCGTTTCCGAATAAAAACGAATTTGTTAAATACTGCTATTGCTAGAGATTTTGTAGTTTAAGCCAAGCCAAGGATAGTATCGACTTGGCATTGATTCCAAAAATATCCAGCGGTTCTCATTTTATACTAATCAGTGCGTTTCATATTCTGTGATCATTTAAAATTAATTAAATTTATAATTTATATTATCTAAAATATTTACCGATATATTTGGCATATATATTTAGATTTCTATAATTGCCTACTTCATTTTTTTGGCAAATTTCAAGGAAAGGAGATATTTTCTATTGTATTTATCAATATATACATATATTTATTCCTATGTTTTGGAATGGAATTTGTGGTAATTCAGGTTGAAAACTCGTATATGTATATATATATATATATACACACACACACACATATATATATATATATATATATATATATATATATATATCGTCTTGATCTATATATAGATGTAATGTATCTTTCTTAACATTTTTGTGTATATTGATTTTTCAATTTGAAAAAAAATTTAAAATCTGTTACACTTGTTTTCACGGCTATGATAAATCCAATTAACTTCACGTTGAACGCAGGATTTAATTACGTATCTCATTTTTCATAACATAGAATTGGAGAAATAACCGCCAAAGGAAGCATTACCTTAATCAACCTTCTATCTACGTAAACTTCAATATTTAAATTTTTAATCTTTTTCGTCACTACAATTTTCGTGTTCATAAATAGATGGGGTGGCACTAATTTTTTTATACCTAATTTTTCAAGTATACGAAGCTGTACATTTCCACAATATCCTTTCTATACGAGAAAGGATATTTGTAATATCGCATATTCATTGCTATTCAGCGACGTTTTAGTGTTTTCATTTTTTCTATACTTATATTACATTACATTGATCAATAACTGCATTCCTCATTTTTGGCTACATTTTTCAAACTAAGATTTTTGGTATATAAGCTTTTATTAGCGCATAAACAAAATTTTCGTATGGCAGTGAAATATGCATAATATGAAGCTACACAAAAACTCACAAAAATTATTTTAAAGGTGAAATCTTGATCGTAATTTCGCTATTAAAATGATTGTTTTAAGTATAGTGACTATAAATAATGTTTTACATTAAACTAGTTTTCACTTAAACTTTCTGACTTGTTATAAATTTTCAAGCAAAGAAGTTATTGTGTGTAGACCCAAAAATGTGCTTCTGTATATATATATAAATACATGTAAGCATCTACGTGATTCAGTGCTTTATCTGCTGCCCTCTTTATAAATCGTACCCTCTTCCTGCTTATCCTCCAAAAATATAATTTGATTTTGCGTAATTTATTCATAACATTAATGACAAAATTTCTCACAAGTGTTGTGGTGAGTTTCATACTTTTTATGAGTTATAATAAAAAAAAGGCAGTGTGAAATGAGGGGCTGTTATTGTACTGTTGTGTGCAATGGGGAGAGGTATTATATTCAAATACTTAGCCAAATTATCAAACAGATAACTACGTGTAAATTAGATTAATACGTGTACATGAAAAGATGGATATTTTATTTCCTTTGTACAAGTCGGTTATATTATTGAAGAAATAATAAAATTTTTGTTAGACAGAGTAGCAAAAATATAAGCCATGAAGATATGCGATGGACTAAGTGACAAGTGAATATAACATAATTCCAGATTTAAAGTACGCTCAGCTAACGTTACAATTTCTTGCTAAAAATAACTCCCTGTCTAAACCAAAGTAATTTAAAATGTTATTTCATTAATAAGTAAGTAAATTTAATTCAAATTCTTGATTTCTGCGGTTCCTTGCCTCCAAACTAAAATTGAGATTTTAATAAGGTTACACAACTTTCTGCTCGACTATTAGTCTACCCATATATCACAGTTGTTTTTTTTTAGAAATTCAATATCATTTTGGGATGTACGACCGGATAATATAAATATAATGCATACCTGTATATATGGACGCCGCATAAAGCGTCTTTTGTGTATTTAAACTGTCAACACCCAAAAATATTCATAGGGAAAATGTAGAGGGGACAGATTCCGATCAAATATTTTTTTTTTAAGTTTAGTTTTGTCGTGTGATATATCAATTGAAAGAGTGGCAGTGAGGATTATAAAACTATTTATTTTGGAATTTTTCAAAACAATTGTAAAAATATTGCCATAAATACAAAAATTAAAATAAAATTAACGTAGGAAATAGTAGTTTGGCATAGTAATATAACATATTAATTTGTATATATCTTAATACCTGAAATATAAGTATAACAATTAAAGAGGGGATAAATTAAGTAATCAATTTCGAAGTTATACTTCTTTAGTCGCGTTATGAAAAACTATGAGAGTAAAATTGTACGAAGCGCGCATACGCACTCACGATGCAACCAAAATAATAGGGAAGAAGTTGGTCATGATTCGCAAATGATACAACAAAAATCGACAGGATGAAGTTGCTCACTAAAGATATACGTCCATGCGTGTATTTATTGATACTATATCCATGATAGTTATTGAGTAATACACAAGACATGTTTTATATTCAAATAAATCAGAGTTATATCTCTGCTCTAAAATGATATTTTTAGTAATTGAAATTTAATAGTAGCACATGTAATAAAAAGCATATTTTTTTGTGAATATTTATGATGGAAATAGTGCTTATAAGCTTTATACAATATATTTTAAATATATTTCTCTAAATGAGGTTAAGTTTCGGTATGTATATTTTTGCATTTTAAATTATAAATTATTTCTTTATCACTTATTAAGTAACTAAAATTAATAATATACAGTAAATAATCAGTATAATCATTAGTTTTTATTATTAGTTAAACTTTATTTAGATTATTTTAGCAAATTTAACAATTCTATTGTAAAACTTGCTAAAATAATCTAAATTTATTTGTATTCCGTTGTATCCATTTGTATTCCATTGTATTCAATATTTTAAGGCTTAATTATTTCAATGAATTTAAATTTTACCAACCGTGTTTGAATCACCGTTCAGTACTTTTAATATTTTATTTATATTAATTATTTAGGTGCAAAGATACAAATTTTTTTTGCTATTTTTGCATATAAAGTATGATGAAAGAGCAAGCTATAAGGATGCCAAAATGATTTCTAGAAGAATTTAGTGTAGTTCTAGAGATATGGTTGAAAGTGTAAAACTTACTAAAATGCTAACGTCAAATTTATCGAAAAAAGAAGACATCATTAATAGATATATACTGAAATATTAATGAGAAGCTAGATGCTTAAATTTGAACGAAACCTGCATAGTGTAATTTCTACTGGTACTACATATAGTTATTGTGTAAAAAAATTATCAGTTGTTTTAAACATTTTTATATTTTTTCAATTCTTCAATAAAAATAGGTAATATTTTTGTTTCCTCCAAAAAAAATTCAGTAAAATCAGTGATTATCATTATAAAATATTTTGTAATTATTTTCCTTTCAAAAATGAAGCGATCAATGTGAAGTCAAATAAGTATAGAAAAAATAAAAACAATAAAATCTTCCTTTGAAAAATTAAAAAGTTTAACTAATAATGAAAATTAATTATATGGTTTAACATTTATAGTAAGTTATTAATTTTAGGTATTTAGTAAAAGATAAAGTAACAATTTATAATTTTTGAGAAGTACATTTAAAATATATTTTAAAAAGCTTATAAGCACTATTTCCATCACGAATATTTACAAATGTAAATGTTTTTGTTACATATACCACTAATAAATTTCAATTAATAAAAAATAATATTTAAGGGCAGAGATATAACTCCGGTTTCTGTCAATATAAAACAATAGTTGTGTATTTACAAATACTTCAATGACTATCATGAATATAGTATCAATCAATACACGCATGTAAATTTATGTTTAGTGAGCAACTTCATCCTGTCGATTTTTGTTGCACCATGCGCAATTTCTATACTTGTATTTCAAGTGTTGATTATTAAGAAATTTACTGATTATTATGTTATATTCCTATACTAAACTATAATAAAGGTTTTTTTCCAAAATTGTTGCATTCATGGCAATATCTGTACAATTGTTTTGGAATATTTCAAAACAAATAGCTTTGTAATCCTTATTGACATTCTTTTAATTGGTACATCACACGACAAATGTAACATTTAAAAAAAGTATTTGGTCGAAATCTCTCACCTTTACAATTTCCCTATTAGGAGTTTTGGGTGTCGACAGTTTAAATGTACAAGAGTTATATTTTATGCAGTGTATACAGGTATGCCTTATCTTTATACCATCTGATCGTATATCATAATGGTTTTTGAAAAAAGAAACAAACAACTGTGACTGATGATGATTAATAGTCGGACAGACGAATAAGTAACCATATAAAAACGTTCACGATTTTTCTATTTGAGGCAAGGAACCATAGAAATGAAAAAATTAAATTAAATCTTTTGACTTAGTAATGAAATAACATTTTAAATTACTTTGATTTACTCAGTGAGTTATTTGGAATAACGAATTGTAACGTTAGTTGAGCGTACTTGAAAGATGGAATTATATTATATTTACTTGTCATTTAGTCCATTGCATATCTTCAGGCTTATATTTTTTCCACCGTCTATCTAACAAAACGTTAATATTTTAAATTATAAGAGTAAAAGTTTATTATTTCTGTTATAATATACCCGACTTCTACAAAGGAAATAAAATATCCCTTTTTTCCTGTACACGGATTAATCTAATTTACACGTAGTTATTTGTGTGCAGATTTGGCCAAGTATTCGAATATAATACCTCTCCCCATTGCATACAGCACTACAATAACAGCCCCTCATTTCACACTGCCTTTTTCGATTATAACTCATAAAAAGTACGAAGCTCACCACGACACTTGTGAAAAATTTTGTCGTTATTGTTATGAATAAATTATGCAAAACCAAATCATATTTTTTGGAGGAGAAGCGGGAAGAGGGATACCATTTATAAAGAGGGTAGTAGATAAATGTGATTACACTGAATCGCGTAGATGCCTACATGTTCTAATATATATACAGAAACACATTTTCGGTCTATACAAAATAACTTCTTTGTTTGAAAACGTATAACACGTGTACTTAAAACATTAGTAGAATAATGCACAACAATATCATATCATTTGTAATTGATTGTTTAGCTGCGAGGTAACGATCTATTGGCGTTATACTTATTTGCCATGGCCGTACGTCCTATCTCACAAATTTTAAGATGTGAAAGATAATGAGTCTTGGCAACACTTTTATGTGAAATATTTTTGATGGGGTTCCAATTCTTTTTATAGGTTGCAGTTTGGGTTGCTCACTCGCAGATGTTCCAATTTTACTCCTCCTGTCGATCCACACCGCGTTGGTGCTACAATCCCTGCCCCCTGCAACCCTACAGGTTATATCCATTAATCGGTTTGAATGCTTCTCAGCAGTGAGGTGCTGTCGCAGATCACAGCCGTTTTGTTTACTTGTTGTCAATAAGTGTCACATTTTTTAAGCGCTAATATAACCTTACATACCAATTTTAAATATTCTAAGCCATAGAAAGCTATTCTACGGGTTATTCAGAGATATAAATACCTACACTCTCTCATCTCCCCCTGCTTAGGATTGGAAGGGGAGAACCACAATTTTTAAACATTTTTTTTTTAGCTCGGTAACCTCAGTTCGTTTACCAAACTTCAGCTTTCTAAGATATCAGGAAGAACCCCAGAGGTTGCATTTATCATTAGTGAGTGATGTGAGAGTAAGTGAGTGGCGATATTATTGAATTTTACATAGTAATAAAATTTAAACTAGGCAAGCTAGAAAAATAAATTTTTGGCGTGGTTATTAAATCTGGTAACTAAATTCCATTTCGCTCCGCTCTCAAATGTGCCAAAGTTTCGAAAAAAGGTACTGCTCGTCTCGACGGGGACATTTCCACCACTAAAATATACATGTATACATATATATATATATATATATATATATATATATATATATATATATACATATATATATATATATATATCAACATAAGTAATAATAATACACGTAAACACAGGTATCGCACGACGCCCACTCACGTACACACTCATATACAACTACTGACTTTAAAGTAAACGTGCTCAGTTTTACTAGTGTTATGAAAGTAAATAGCAATAATACTGAAAACGTGGAATTAATGTTTTATATTCAGTTCCGTAATGAAACAAGAAATCCTTATAACTTCGTCAAATCCATGGATCTTAGTTACTTCGTTGAAAAAGTATTAAAAAGTTGTCTAGTATTCAATACGTATAAATGAAAAAGAAACATTTTTCTGGGGCACCCGTTGATTATTGGTCTTACTGAACAGGTCTTTTAAAATAAAATTCAGGTTCAGTTTACCATCTTTCCTTTTTAAACCGGAAATATTAAGCTTCAAATGCAATGCAAGGTGTCACTTTACTCTTTTTAAATTTTTAAACAATACTTGTCTAGTTTTCATATCATATATTGTGACAATTCGTTCTCTATTCTTGAAAAATTTAAAAATATATTGGTAAAAGTTTCATCGAATTAAGTACAGACGCTTGTAGGCATAAAATTATTATATTAGTATTTATAAAATGATTATATATTCGTGTAAATATACTACCAAACCTGCGTATTTGTGAAATACAAATCCACATGCAATAACTTTATTTACTGCGCATGCCATTAAATAGTTCCGTCTGTGCATTTGTTTCTATTTTCTTAAATATTTAATATATCTATCAAATATTAAAAAATAAATAATAGTTATAATGGAAAAAAAAGTGCCATGCCTGAAAAGACATGTAAATTTTTTAAAATATGTTTATATATACATATATATATATATATATATATATATATATATATATATATATATATACACATATATATATATATATATATATATATATATATATATATATATATATATATATATATATATATTATAGTTATGTTAAAAACTATTCAATACTTCATTTATTTTATCCGTGGCATCCTTGGTACCATTGTATTTGATATATATTATTATTATTTTGTTAAAATATAATTGCAGATGCATAGAACAAAAAAAAACAGAAATATGAAATATAATATTTCTATATAACGTTTAATTTGCTGGTCAAATCTAATGTCGTTCAAAATTATAATTTACCATCTATAATTCAAAGAGTTGTTTGTAATATATTATACCCTTTGAGGTTAAGTTTAAACTATGTTTTAATGCAACAATTTATCACACTTTGTCCATTTAAATTACACGAATAGATAGTCCTGCGGGTTCGAAAAGATGCATGTAGGCGAAAGTTTACAAAACATTCACGTAACCGGTTTGAAAACATACACAAACATTCCCTGCATCGTCGTTTACCCTAATAAAATACACATAATACATTCAAAGCACAACTCCTCCACTGCATCCGTTCCCAGCACAGGCGGCCCCATAATAAATGTCGCTGCAGTGAGTTGGTGAAAAACGAAACATAATTTGTTACGGACCTAAAGGTCTTCCACTCCTGAAATAAATCGCTTCAGCTTAGTGTTTTCTTGACATTAGTCAGTCTGTCAGTGTTGGTGGCGCTTATCGGCGCCCGGCAGGCGTCTAGTTAATTGTGAGCTTAAGACGCGTCCCCTTCGGCCGGTGAAAAATTGCGCTTCAACTGTTTATAGTTTTTAAAATATCACGCCGGGCCGTCGAGTTTAATTAATACGTCCCGCATTATGGAACGGCAGCAGTGGTCATCTGTATACGTCACGATTTTAAATTTAATCTGTCGTGGGTACGTCAGAAATGTACAGACATTTTAGAGTGGCTAAAATATAGCTACATTTTGATTTAATATCGAAATAAGGCTACTGAAAAACATTTTCTCAGTTGAAAAGAAAAAAACATAAGAAGCAAGTTAATTTAAATAAATATTGAATAGATAAACTTAAAGGAAAACATATGATAATCATAAAGGGTAAAAATGTTAAGTTAAATTTATACGGATACTTAAAAATGAAAATGAGCTATTTCAACATTGACAAATAGGAAGATAACTTCCTCTTAACATGAGTAATGAGAAAAAATACAATTAAATGAGAATTATTGGTAGTTAAAATGATTCACAGAATAAGTCTTTAGTAATATATGTATTTTATTGGTTACATAAGGTTGAGTAAATACCGGAAAATGTTATTTTCAATGGAAAGTTTTCGTCTTGTGTTAAATGAACATTTAAAAATTATTTATACCATTTTATATTACTTAGAGAGTATTTTAGAATGGACATCATAAAATACTCTTTAGTATTATCAGTTAATATAGTTTAAAGACGTAAGTAAATGAAAAGTTACTTTAATGTAATGGCACTATTATGAGTAAGGCAGTGAAATATATTGAAAAATATACTTAGTAATAAGAATCTGGATATCGAATCAAACTTAATGAAATATTTGTAATGTAAAATTATTTTTTATACTCCTTAGAATAGATAAATATAATATTCTTTTAACTTCTTAGAATAGATAAATATAATATTGATTTTGGTTGGCACTTTGTTTATTACTGGGTTTAAAGTTGATTGTTCGGAAATAAACTGATAGTTTTGACTCTTAAATATTTTGTAGTTTACTTATCCGCATTAGCCCATATTTGCATTAACATTGTGTTTAAATACAAGCGTTTGAAATGTATATAAGCAAAAAATATCCTTTGTAAGTATGTTCATGGCATTTCACCTCTATGCTAGACAATGGTATGAAGATCTTTATCACTTTTATATATATGGCATGGGAAGCAGTGTTTAATTTTTGAAACACGATACAAGAAATAATCAAATATTTTCAGTTATAATCAAGCCTAAAAGTTTTATTCATTATTTTAATTTGCCAGTAAAATAGTTGATGCCGCGTCAAATTTTGTCAATTGTACAATTCTGACTTTCGGGAAGGCAATTTATTTTTTAAATATATTTTAAAATGCAATTACCTTGCGTTATTATGTTATTATATTTTGATCAAACTATATCTTACTCGTCTACAAAATTGAATGCGATTAATTTTTTTATTCGCTAATGTTACATAAAATTTAATCTGCTATGCTAAAAATACCTGTTGATTCATGTACAATAAGCTATTACACGTTTATCCGAAATATAATTGAGTAGCGGTAATTTCTGATTAATATTTTCCACGATTTATATATTTCAGTGCGTGGCATTAATTTATAGGACTATACGCATATTTGAGTTCTAAGTTTCAAACAATAGGAGAATTGTAATTTATTCATAGGCAGGTAAATGTTTATGTCATTAGTTTTAATTATAGCTAAAAAGGTTACGTTCAAAAAATACGCATCAAAAATACGAAAAACGAAAACTAAACTTTGTACGCAATGGGTGTAAATGGGTAAGACTAATGATAACATATTCATTCTATAAGTCTAAAAGACTACAAATAAAGTCAGTATAGGTTTTAAATACTTTATAAGGTCTTGAAACTTCTAAAGGCCATATTTTAAAAATTTAAGTAAAACATTTACTGCGAGAGAAAGTTAACCTTTAAACAATCATCGTTCGGAAAAATATTTAACTTTCCAACGAAAGTATTCATAGACGTAAAACAAAAACGGTTCTCCGACGTCCATGTTTACTTAGTAGTTTGCACCCAATACAAACTAAAGTAACCTTCATTAACTTCAAACAAAGGACAGGGCAAATAAAGCTACACAAAACTACATAATAGAGTTCAGAGTGTTTTTCAAACGTTCATTATTTCTCAGACCTGGGACGGTTAACTCACAATAGAGCGGTAAAGAGGGACCATTTCCTACGACCCTTTCTTACTTCAGGAAAAAAATTTTCACAAAGGCCATCATTGGCGGTTGTAATTCATTTGTTAAACGTCTAAGGAGGGAACGTATTAGTTTTTATCTAACGTCCTTTTTCAGTTTACGCGCTGTTTTCCTCTGAGATAATTGTTTCTTTTATTTATTCTTTTTTCTGCCTATTTTGGATAGTATTAAGCGCCGCTCTGTTACGTCGGAGTTTTACGAGACGGTTTTGCGAGTTTTGGCCGTAACAAAAAATAAATAATTACAGGTGTTTTTGTTTTATGGTGCCGGATTCGTGTTGAAAGTGATGTTTAGTGGCTCGTCCTTTGGAAGAAAAGTTGTTAAATTTACATGGCTCATGCCTGGTGACATTGTTATAAATTTTCTTTTCTTTGTGAGCAAGGCTTACTTTTTTCCTAAATTTTATTAAAAAGGAAGATAATTTTATTGATTTTTTTAAACGTTACATATTATTTTAAGTTGACCTCAAGCAAAATGGAGGCCTTCTATTTTTCGGTTTGCCTTTTCCTTTAATGTAAAAATGTAATGACCTAACGTAATTTCCTTATATATATATATATATACATATATATATATATATATATATATATATTTATATATATATATATACATATATATATATATATATATATATATATATATATATATATGATGGAGCCTTGAATTCTAAATGCATATAAATAATTATGTCGCAAATCTCTTCACTAGAAACGAGTTGTGTTAGTCGACTAGGACACTAAAGACGACACTTGGCAAGTTATGTACTAAATATCAACAGAAGTATAGCGTATGATGCCCACTATGCGCTACAAAAAACCATAGTGCATCATGCCTACTTTGTTCTACGAAATTCCGTAGTGTATTACATCCACTCTGCTCCCCAAAAATTGTTTTAACATTGCTTTAATTATATCATTTTCCAATAAGAAAAATATATGGAATACATAAATATTATAAAATGCAATTCTATTTTCTAAATATTTGAATATTATGTTGCTATTAAACTATCATGACATAGATGTCAAATGCTATAAATCGAATACTTTAAGGTTAAAAATATATATATATATATATATATATATATATATATATATATATATATAAATATATACATATACATATATATATATATATATATATATATATATATATATATATATAAATACATATATATGTTAAAACAAACAAAAAAGGTTATTAAAATTTGGGTTAAAATATTACATAGGATTTCCAGTACTACACTTATACTTATATTTTTATTATGTCGTTATTTCTTGTGGATGTTAACAAAAGAAAAATACTAATAGATAAAGAACACGAGCGATTTTTGCATTTCATCATGAACCTTAATTGTATTCAAGTTACATTTTTAATGTAGATATCTTTTATTCCCACCAATTTTTTTTGCGATCGCGAGCTAGTAGTGACAGTATTGAAGGAAACGAATCAGTTAACGTACCCTGTGAATATTAGATTTATTTGCACGATCGCAAGAAACAATAGTATTTTAAACCAAAAAAAACCTACTTTACGTAATTTCTAATTAAATAAAATATTGAATATATTTGGCGTTAATTTTTTAGAAATTCATTATTGACAATTAAATAAAACTAAGTGATATAGTATTATTTCTAAGTTTTTACCACGAAGTTTTTAGTATTATTTTAAGTTTTTTACCACGACCTAGGTTTTGTTGTGTTACAACATCTTCAGGTGGGCTATCAGATCTTTGCTAATAGCCCACCTGAAGATGTTGTATTACAATGAAACCTAGGTCGTGGTAAAGAACGAACTTAAAGAAAGTAGAAATAATACTACATTATGTAGTTTCATTTAATTGTCTAAAATATTGAATTGAAAATTTTTAGAGAAGGGATGGTCATATTTCCTCTATTCATTACAAAACAATTCTTTTTATTTGATTTTACTCGTTTTTAGATTTTACAATAAATTTAAGTGCGAACAAAACGAATTGAATAATTATTAATTCTTATAAATTTATTAACAGTAATTAACCATGATGTAACATAAAGCTAATATTGAATTATAAAAAAGAAGCATTTAAATTGTTTACTCTACAAGAGTAAGTTAATATTTGAATACATCGTAGAATAACTTGTAATTTTATTGTTATCATCTAAATAAAAAGATTTCTTTTTACCATTATGATATTTGGACGGTTTATTATACTATATAGATCCTTAATTGATATAGTTGTTTTTCGTATGTAACCATTAGTATTTATTAATATACTTGTCGTTTGTAGCAGAGAGTTTCTGGTAAATAAATAAATGAGTTGATTAACACTGTACAGCACTGAGATCGAAAGCACTGGTTAATTGTTTGTTTCATTTAATTTTATTTCGCATATTATAAATGCATCACGGTGATGTGTTGGAATGATAACAAGAATATGGCCTATGGCAGCGCTGCCAACAGCGAGTATTTGGTTTTGATTCCTGGTCACTCGTTGCGTGGGGCTAGAACGGTGTTCTAGTTAGCTCTGAGAGATTGCTCTCTTAGGCGCCATGCAGTTCATACCTAAGTCATTTTTATGTGTCAACTATATAATTCGAAATAAATATATAAATAAACCGATAAAAATACAGCAGAATAAAAATGAACATAATGACTGACAGACAAGAAACGTTTTACCAAGTTTATATTTCGAGCTTAATTTACAGGCAAACAGACATTTAGAATAAATAGCTTTAATCGTCAACAGCTATAAGAATTAATTTACAATTGATAACATTTGGTAATTTAGATCTTATAAAAATTATTTGGAAATAAGTTATCTCACTAAGATTACCCAAACATTTTTCTTTTATATAAAAAATAGGAACTGCATGATATACAGCTTCCATAGAAACAGAGATTTTATCCAACAGACAATTGGATGTAAGTAAAAACCTGATGGTTAAAATGCCGCAATTATACAATGAAGCTAGCGGAATAAATTTTGTTTTATTTGAACAATCGAATGAAACTACGGTGACGTAGTATTATTTCTACTTCCTTTAAGTTCTTTACCACGACCTGGGTTTCGTTGTATTACATTTTAAGGTGGGAAATTAGCAAAGGTATAGTAGTAATAATTCTACATCACGTAGTTTCATTTAATTATGTATAATTAATTTTTATAAAATTAACGCCAACTATATTTAATTTTTTTTTAATGTAGGAAGTATATTAAATAAATTTAATCTATATGTTCATCTCCATTGTTCCGATAATTGTAACTGCACGTATATGGAGCGTTCAAAAGACTTGGAGTTACATTAACATCATCTCTTGTGGCATATAACTAGGTTTAAAATTCATTCAGCATGCAGCAACCCAGCTGTTAACATTAATTTTGTTCTACTGAAATCATATTCTTAAATTTTTGGGACAATTCCTGGAAAGGTATGAAACTGGCTCATTATAATAATGTCATTATTGCATCGTATTAATGAATCTAAAATATACAAGCTTTATATATATATTTATATATATATATATATATATATATATACACACACATATATATATATATATATATATATATATATATACACGAAATTATTTTTATTTGCCTCTATATTTGATTTAAATTAATGAGCTTTCTACATTTAGTAATTTTCTCAGATCAAAACTTACGAAACCCATATAACTCCTTGTAGAGTTGTATATAGTTATTCCTACCATTAGTTATGTTTTCAAAATTATTCATGTCAATTATCTTAAATAGTTTATATTTTTTAAAATTTCTTTTAAAGAAAAAAAATTTCATTTACTTAAAATTAAGGAATAAACAAATCAAATTAATATATGCCAATATTTCAGTCATTTGTGTTACCACAATTGGTATCAGAAGATAAATGCAGGAATATATTTACAAATGACATTTCTAAGTTATAACATTTTTCCACCGACACTGCACCCTTATGGCGATACGTGAAGCAGGAGTGCGAAACTGCGGCGGTTGTAGGTGCGGGGAAAATTTGCGCGATTTCCAGCAATTTTTATGTCGAATAATATTTTCCAAATATATAATCTGTCGCCGCGTCAGTCGAAGTGGAGCGGCATTTCGAGTGGTATCGATCTGAATTTGGTTTTGCAATGTGTATTTGACGTAATCAACAGATTAAATGCGAGGGTAAGCAAAAAGTGCTGTAAGTTAAATTTGTATTTCTCTTTAATTATTTGTTGCCTAATTTATATTTGAATTATTTTACTTTGATAAAACGAATAAAATTCCAATACATTTTCTATAGTTCCGTGATATGGTAATCTTGACAATCATGCCGGTAATAAAGCCGTAGACGTTAATGAACTTTCGTAGAAGTAGGTCAAGAAAATTTAAACTTATAATTGCCAATAAGATATCACCAATATTATCACATGTAATATTTTAAAAGCTTTCTCCGTCTGCATAATTAATTTAATTCATACTTAATAAATAACTGGAAAATGGAAAAAAACTACTTCCGATTAATATAAATATAATCTTAATCGACATATTATACTTCTTCCATTATTGTGAACATATTGGGATTGTTAAATTTAAATAACACTGTCACTTTATTTGTATAAAATCACTTATATCTCCAGTACTACTACATATTATGTAACCGAATATTGCGACTGATAAGGATGACGCCAAAAAATGGGCACGGGCAAAGCGCGGGGAGGCGCGTTGTATTTTGCACGAAGTAAATGTCTGGCTCTAAGCCCGTTTAACTTTCTTAATTATTAACCGGAAATTGAAATGAAGTTTTAATGTCGATACTCGCTGGTATAAATGTGTGTGCGATTGGATCCGCAGGAAGAAGGAAGTAACTTTAGGCGAGAAAACATTCTGAGAGCTGAAATTTGAAAGCTTATTATTATGTGTTTTAGATTTTGATATAATGGAACATATTTGCAATATTTTTATTCAAGGGTTGTATTGTACTTTTGCTATATAAATATATTTATACGTTAATCCTTTATGAGGGAAAGTGAGTAATGATATCAGTCTTAGTACGTAATGATTACGTATTGCGTAGGAAACTAGTAAGTAATGTACTGTTACTATTAACTTGTCAGAGATTTGGTCATATAAAAAAAATGTTTTAGACAAATAATGGCGTGAAACAGGTTATGATCGCAAGACACAACTTTTATAATGGTCAGAGTTTTTGTATTCGAGTAGTGAATTATTTAACAGAATATAATATTAACGGAATATTTTTTTAACACTAACTTTATTTTATCAAAAAATAAAATAAAATTCTTTATAACTTTTATGACAGTGCCAAAGAATGGTTGTTAAAATAAGGAATACAAGCGTAGTTTTTTTATAACAGAAATATATTTTTGCGAAGCATTTATTTCTTAAGAATTAAAAATTTAAATTGAAAAACTTGAAATGCCCCATCTTAAATTTTCTCCGTTTCATTTTTTTCTAGAAACTTCAAATTAACTTTTGTGGGAGAGGGAGAGAAAAAATGTTTAATGTAAAAAGATTGGAAGTTCAATATAGTTAGCGGAAATTACTACCGTAGTATCAAAAGATGTAACAAATAAAGGCGTAAAGATGTAGTGTGTAGATTATGCCAGAGAAACACGAGATTTAAAAGAACCCCTACAAATTTAAACATAGATTAAATTAGCAAACTTATATATACATTTTATTAAGTTGAATTTTTTTTCAAATAAACATTATTCTAAATTGAAAAAAATTATAATTATAAATAAGAAATTGTGTTAGTGGTTTAATATTGGTTCGGATTTGGAAAGCAAAACTTTAAAAATTAGATTAAGTGTTAAAATTTCAATATCATTTAATTACAAAAACGTTTTCAATTTTCTCTGCACAATTATTCTCTTCATGATTTTGTAAATAAATATCTAAATCCGCATACTTTAATATAGAAGACAAAGCTAAGTGTTACAAGAATAAAGGTGACTATTTTAAATAACGAGAATTAAGAAATGAGCTTCGTAAAATTTTTATTTCAACCGGATATTAATCAGAGAAAAAGGTATATTTATTTTTATAAAGAGTCAGGTAATTTTTCACATTAGCTTGTGTATGCTATTTCTAGGGAACACTTTAAACCAGCTAGATAAAACAAAGTACAGATTGTGTCGTATCTTATTATCTAAATCTACATGTGACATACTAACTCACGAGACTCACAACTCCGACAGAATAGTCAAAAAATCCATGTAAAACACGAAAAGAGTTATAATATATAAAGAGACGTTGATTTTGACTACATAGCGAATGTCAATATCATTTAATTGATATATTTTAAAGAATTTAGAAAATGGCCACAAATTTAAAAAGCAATCGCTATTGATTCATTTTTGTCGTCATTTTTAATGTACTATTACGTTCCTCAGAAAGAAAAAAACGAAACCTTATAGAATCACTTTGTTGTCTGTCGGTTTGTCAAGATTTTTTTTTCAGGAACGCGCGGAGGTATCAGTTTGAAATCAGTATCAAATACTTAAGGTTCTAGTTCTTTGGAGCTGTAAATCAAGCTTATGAGTCAAGCTTCTAAAAATCAAGCTTATCAGTTAACAAAATTAAGAAGAACCCTAAAAATACAGCCATTTATGACACTTTATCGGACACTCGCAAATAAATTAAAATTTCTTTGGTACTTCCTGTAAATCTAGATTCATAGAAAAAGCAAAATCTCACAGCACAAGTAAAGGAAAAAAACCGAAAATTGTTAATTTATAGTTATACCACATAAAAAAAATGAAATATGCCCCTGTGAAAGTTATAGTAGGCAATATTTTCGTTCTGTAAAATTAAAACTTGGTAAATAGCTATAATAATATTACGTACCATTAAATGTTTATAAATGGTTAAAAGTGTACGGAAACTTCGAAGTGTAAGTTTCAATTTAGATTGACACGTTTTTTATTTCTCAACAACAATTCATATTATAATAAAACAAAATAAGTGCACGTTTATGAAGATACCTTTTTCGTTTGTTATAAAAAAAAAATTTTTTATTAAATGAAATGGCGAACATTTCGTGTTGTAAAAAATTTCAGCTTTTTCAAAAATTATATTCTATTTTCATGACGCCATATGCATTTTTGCCGTCTCCTTTTTTCCAGTAAATTGTGAAAACTTAGACTCATTTCTTCATCATAAAAAGATAGAGCGTTTTGCATAAGAACACAGTCATATATATATATATATATATATATATATATATATATATATATATATATATATATATATATAAATAACTCAAGGTAGTAATGTAATTTTCAAACCATCTACCAAATTGCGGTTCTCGAACGTAAGATATGAATGAAATAACCAAGCAAATTTTGAGTAAACCTATGTTATTAATACAGTCTCGTACCTTATCATACGGTACATTTAAAGGGCGGCGGAAAAGTAAATCTTCGAAATAACTTGCTCCAAATATTCAATATTTATGAAGAGTTTGCATCCTGAAGCTTTTGCATATCAATGTAATAAAAAATATCAGCTTTCTCAAAAATAATATTCTATATTCATAACACCATTTTTGACATCTCTTCTTTTCCGGAAAAGTGTGAAAATTCCGAAGTATTTCTTCATCATAAAAAGGTAGAGCCATTTGCTTAATAACGCAGTCATATATACAAGTAACTGAAGGTAGTAATGTAATTTTCAAACCATTTACCAAATTGCGGTTCCCGTACGTAAGATCAGAATGAAATAACCAAGCAAACTTCGAGTAAACCTATCTTATTAATACAGTCTCGTACTTCATCATACGTTACATGTAAACGGCGGCGGAAAAGTACATCTTCGAAATAATTTGCTCCAAGTATTCAATATTTATGTACAGTTTACATCGTGAAGTTTTGCATATCAATATAATAAAAATATATTATAATAAGTTTATATATATAAACTTTCATTGAGAATTTAAGCTTCGTGTTTAGATTTGGAGATTGCAATATTATTTTTCTTTACAACTAGCTATCGTATGTTTAAAATATTAAAAATTATACATAATATAGTACATAAATGGTAAAGTAGATAGAAATGGCCAAGTGAGCATAAAATTAGAGTAAATCGCATGTACAAAAATAGGGTAATAAAGTGACACAAAGATATTGAATGACGGAATGAGAAATATACATTAAAGATTGGAATAAGTCACTGGAAAGCATGAATTTAGTAAAAGTAAATTTATTATATATATATATATATGTATATATAGATATGCGTATATATATATATATATATATATATATATATATATGTATACATATATGTATATATATATATTTTTTGTAGCAACATAATTACATTACTAATAGTACACACTAATAATATTGTTACATGGAACACAATTAAATTTGCAGTACTTGAATTCATGTTATGAAGGTTGAAGAAGGAAAATTCCCATTTTCAGTCTAGTCATAAGTAAAGGCGAAACATGTAAAGAATTATTCTTTGTCTCTATTTAAAAATTTTACTCTATTTTTTTATTAATTTTCGTAAAATGAAAAAAAAACTTATCTAAATACTTAGTATAATCTATACAAATAGATCTGTTGCAAGAAAAAAAGTTTTCTCTATGCCATAAAGGGAAAGTAGAGATGGTAGTGATAATAATAAATCATATTTTATCGATACTTTTATTCATTATTTCATATCGAAAGCGATCGTATCGATAGTATTGATATATTTGCCTGAAAGTGTCAAATATTCAACTCGCATGAACTATAAATATAATTGGTATTTTACAGAAACATCTGGAACTATGGGAGTTATCGTTTGCACATCAAAGAAAAACCAAATATAAGTTTTTAAAATCAATTTCAAAAGTCTGAAGAATTTTTAAAGTACTTAAGAGTTAATTCAAAAAATTGTTTTCCACTAATCCTTACCAGAAATTATAATTTGTCTATTTACTTTGTAGAAAGTCTGTCTCTCTTTTGTGATGCAATATTTTTAGTTTTGATTCAATATTTTTCACGAAACTGGTGAAGCAAGACTTATTAAATAAAATCTTCGTAATTTTTATAAATTACGAAATAAAGGTTTTGTTTCTTTCCTTGTCTATCCGTTAATTCATATCTCGTATGATGTAAAATATTGTCAGTTCGGTTTTATTATTTACTTAATATTAATTATTCTAAATTGTGTACATTTTTGCATAAAGGAATATACAAAGAAATCCTCAAATAAAACTTAAAAAAAATAGTATATATAAATTAAAAAAAAAAGTTTCATTAAGCGTTTTACATTCCTATACGTTTAAGATCATCAGTACTTGCAGTCGATCTGAAAATAAATGTTCCGAGATCAAACATTGATTTTCCGATTAACCAATATCATATCGCTACACAGATGCATTAACAAACTCTCATAACCATAGACAAATATATAGTAATAACCTAAAAAAATTAATGCACAATTTCACACGCCACACGCTATTCCACGCTATGCCACACGCTATCACACGCTATTCGTCTTTTGCCAAGAACGGTAAAGTTTAAGCATTCAAATTTAGAATAAAATTAATACGAAAGGAGGAGTTTTTTGATAGGAATTTAGAAATATAACCACAATCCACAGTTAAAAATCATTTTAACTTGGGACAATATTATTCAAATATTTCTCGTAACAAAATTTGTCAAATAATTATAACTACAAAATTATACACATTTATATCTTTCTGAAGACCTGAGCTATTCCATTTAGCTAAAACTCATATATTTTGGTTTGTTTATAAATACGCTAAAACGTGATATATAAGTTATTCATGTTCATAATTAGGCCAAATGCTCAACTCAATATGGACATCGTCCTTTTTTTAAATATTTAAAAATCGCTTATATTTTGAACCGTCTTCGCTGCCGTCGATTTACCTTTGTTAAATTTAAAAAAAAAATTGTGCATATTTAGACAAGTTCTAACTAAGAAAAGGCATTTAAAGACGCAAAATCATAAGTATTATTTTTAATTATGACCTTTTCAATAGTAACCTCTTCCGAAGAAATTAAATGTAGTGTTCTAGGGATAGCAATTAGAGTAAAACGAAAATCAATTGATCATTGATATCAATTTCCTCGAAGTATTTCGTTGTTATTTTGTATAATGAATAAATCTGTATCTGTATAATTATATTCTGTATAATTTTATATAAAAATTGATCTCTCATTGAATTTAGGAAAAAAAAAATTCCGTAACTATCACAATCCCACCAAAACTTCTTTTGTCAAGGTAAAAAGCAAAATTAACTCCAAAACAATTTAAGATCTCAGTATATTATTCACAAATACTAAACTAAAGATCATTTTAAAGTGAATTAATAACTTTCCTACTCGAATGATTCTATTTTCTCGACGTACTTATAATTTGTTAACATCGTTGATACTTAAAAGGAAAACGAAAAACGACCGCAGACATTATACAGACCACCATATAAGCATATTTTATACAGACCACCATATAAACATATTTAGAACTTCCAAAGACACGTGCGAGATAAGAATCCGGTCAATTTTCAGCCCCCAATAGACATAGATTACCAAAATATTATACAAAAAAAGTAATTTTTCCGTCGACCGCGCATCGTGTCAAGAATTTTGCGTGGCACGAAGAAAACGTATTTTCCCCAATGCCCGTAATAGGGGAGGAAGTTTCACGTAGTTTTATAAATTTGATGTCATCGATTGAAAAGAAAATAACCATATCGACTTCCGGAACCGGCAATACGGCTACCGTTCCCTTTTTTACGTTTTACCTTCTCCTACGGGGAAATATTCCGTAACGTGAAAAGGAGAGCAATGCGTGTGAAAAAACGGCATGTAAACTACATACCGCCCCTCGATTCGAAAGCGTGGGCCGCAAACATTTTGTAACATTCCTTTTTGATATGTTCGTGGGAAAGTGTTACGACATATTTTCATAAATATTATTTTTCAACAATTATAGAAAAACGATTCGAGGTAGAGATGAGCAAACAAATCAGACGATATTGATAGTTTGCATTACAAAATCCTGAAAATATTATCCTCTCTAAGAATATTTATTGAAAGTTTAGGGATCTTATTGTTTCCACTCATATTTCTGTCCTTCAGTGTAAATATGAGTTAGGTGCATCTTTTCAGATTCAAACTACATATATAATTCGAACTATTCTAAATGTTATATCACACATTTCTAAATTCGTAATGAAATTTTTTTTTTAACTTATTCACAATCTATAACGTTTCTTTTTACCTATGAAAGTCCCATATGCATAAATACGAAATGCTTACAAGTTTTGGACCATAATTCAACTGGCAATGCTGTATTTATTAAAGTAAGGAAATTCAGCACATTGGGTCTTGCATCAAATAATATATGTTACAATTTAATGGTAAATATTCTGAATTAAACTTAAAGTAGGCAATGGTAAATGTGATAAAATAAGTCTATATTTATATAAGCACTTATAAAAACTTTAAAGTCTCTATGAATAACTTTACTTGTATTGTAAAGGAATTATATATTTTTAAATCGCCTTATTAAACACAAGACACTGCACAATGTAGTAGTAAGTTTTAATCACACCCCGTTCTGACGATGAAATTAAATAATTTCACATTAAAATATTTATTAAACATAGATATAATTCGGGCATCGACGGTTCCATACACACTAAAAATGTAATGTTTCGTAAACGGATCCCTGTATCGAAAAATTCTTCGTGAAATTTCCAATATTTTAATGACCTATTTAAAAATACACTATAAAATAGGGCATGCTAACAAAAAAAAATCATCTCCGTATTTGTAGAGGATTTAACTTAAAAACTGTTTAAGATAAAAGAATATGCTATATAATTAATGGTAAAAGATTTTATTCCTCAATTTTATAAGTTTTATAAATATGTAAAACCGGCCTTATAATATTAATAGCCCGTACGTAAGACAGTTATACAGACATACAGATGAACAAGGCGAAATTATAAGGGTTTCTAGTTTGACATAGAACCCTAAAAATGTTAGTGTAATTGACCGAAATTTTGATTGAAAATTCCATATTCACAATTTCTTTAACTTATTTTAGAAACTGTAATTGACCACAATACTAAACCCTGTTTAGAAATCTTTGATATATTAAATTAGAAATTTTAATAATATTAAACGGTCTTTATGATGTATTTTCTTTTTAAATTTGTATCAACTGTATTAAAGATTGCTTTGCGCTATTGTTCGTAACTTTTTAAGGTTTCCGTTTGTAGTAAATTGAAAATGAACGCAGGGATTTGCTTCATGTCCTGCATATGAAGTGACTTATATTCTGTGAAGAAAATACAGAATAAACTGAATTTATTTCAAAATTTTAAAATTTATGGATGCTATCATCAAGTTATATTTTCCGCTTTTTATTTTGGGCATGATAAGTATGTAATACTTGCAACTGAGGAGAAAATTGCATCTGACCTTTCGGTTAGACAAAATATTAAATTATAACCTTGGCAATCCATTTGTGTTGAGACTGATGTTATTTTTAAAGGTTTCATATCTCAAAAGGAATAACTGAACCATTATGAGATCATTTACATGTATGTCTGTCCCTGTGTCACAACCGATTTTATGAGAAAATGTACGACGTAATAACTTCAAAGTATGTCACAGCAATATAGCTTATTAACCCACATATTTTCCACTGGATAAATTCTTAAAATGATTCATATAAGAATTAATAAGGAAACTTTGAAGGGAAATACGAATTTCTACAAAATTAACGCCAAATATATTCAATAATTAATAAGGGGGTAAATAAATTTCCTATATCAAGAAGGGTAAGGGATTTGAAATGGCACGTTATGATAAATAGAATTACAATTTTTTAATTCATTTTGAATTGTTATTTAGAAAGATAAAAAAAATTTGAAAACACAGTATCCCTCATACCATTTTTTTCAAAAATACTGAACCAAAAATCATGAAAAAACAAGGGTTATTAAAATATGACTAGAAAATAACAGGGAAACTGTAAAAAATATCCTAGATCTCATGATTTTTGAAATATGAACTATGTTTTTAGGCCTATGGAAAGTATCGCACGCAACATATTTATGTCAGGAAAAATTAATATTTTTGAATAGATTAGAACAAATAATATATACTCTTCAATGTTTATAAGTACGTAAATATACATAAAACACTCGCAGCACTCATAATCATATTTGACTGGTTTTTGTATTAGAATGTTGTGCCTAAGCATGAAGGCAACCATTGTTTTCTACACCGCGTGCAAGTAAAGTATCAACCTCAAATTGTAATCCTCGATGGCTAGCGTTCTAAATGGAACTGGCGAAAACGAGACTGGTCTTACAGAAATAGAAGAGAGTTTTAAAAAAGCGGGTGTTTTAGAGTATAAAGACAAACAATTCATGGCCACAAATGATAAAAAATATTTTGAAATTATAACGAAAAACAAAAGTCTATCTTCCTAAATGGGCATATATATCCAATATTTTACATTAAAAAAAAAGTTAATGAGATATAAAAATGAAAATAAAAATCTACCGAAGCATATAATAAGCTTTTTAGAAATTATTACAAAAAATAGTCAATGCCGATTGCACCTTCTAATATGTAGCCATTACTTAAATTAATCATACAGAACAATAACAGACAATTGTTATCAAAGTGAATACCTTTTACGCTCTTCTCCTGTTTTACGGAGATTTTTGATGATACCGTCAATTTCATGGATTAGTACGTTTCGTTTCTGCATGGAGCATATAGCGAGTAACAAGATGCATTTTATTTCAGCTTGCTGGTTCTGAGTGGTGGGGAAATAGCATTTACGCTCTATTGGAAAAAATGACCTGACTTTCTTAAAAAATAATGAAAGCTAGCTCATTTGTCTGATTCACGATTTAAATACAATTTTTAAGGAGCTTACATTTTTCATTTTCTCTATTTCAGTGTCACTTTTTACTCCTAAGCCCATTACTATATAGACTTCCGCCCATCTCTATGGCTAGCTCGGTAATAGGAACGCTATTGTGCTTTATCTTGTTCTATTATTCGATTTAACATTTTAAACTTAATATCGGGAAATATTTGGGTGAATTATGGTGCAATATTTATAGTTATATTATTCCATATAATTATTCTCAACCATTGAGTGTTTTTATTTTCTCTTGTTGTGTTTCATTCTATCTTTGTTTTTCTGTTAAGTCCTAGTAGAACTAACACTTCAAGGATTTCGTAGACACAGGGACACCTATAACATTCACAATATATTCCACTCTGCATTATATAATGCCTAGCGTACCTTTCTGACGTGAAAACTATGGTAAATTTCTGAAATTTTATTTAAAATTGTCCCTATAGTTTTGTAACAAACTTCCTGTAAGCCATTAGTAACGCTAATTTCATCATTTTAGCAGCTTCACAGTGTTTTGAGGGAAGACGTTGTGAATACTTTCTGCATATATCTTTAACATTCATAACAATATTGTAAATTTCTGAAAATGTACTTAAAATCTTTGCCATAGCTTTAGGATAAGCTTTTGGTACACTTTTAGTAACGCTTTAATTAACATAACTTTCATTTTGCAGCTATGGTGATTTGAAGAAGGGGAGAAACAAAATATCTGAAAAGTTTATTAAAATTTCTAAATCTACCTCAAATAATATTTTAAAATAATAGTTTCAGTATTCTTTACATATGACCCTTTCTCTTGATAGAAAAAAATCAATACTATAGTAAATATAAATGAAAATTTAATTAGGCCCTATAATATTTCCATAAAATTATTTTTGTGCGTTCACAATTGAGATATATGGAGATGAATATACTTTATAACTATACTCAACAAATTATGTTCCTGTATCCAAAAGTCACTGAAAAAATTGCTATGACCAACAATGCGACTGTTGAGAGTAATCTGCAAAGAATTCTGTTTTTTTCTTCTGAGTTACCGAAAAAAATACAAATAAATGAAGAAATTTTATATTGAAATGGAATTAAGTGTTTGCATTATGAAGAAATTTAGTGACTTATAGAATATATAAATTTATTCATATTATACAAACCAAATACTTGTTAAAGACAAAACAGCCTTGGACGACCAACACCTACATAACACTACTTAAAAGCTTAAAAACAAGGTTCACCAAAATTTCTTAATAATAATATATATCTATTAAAGTGCCAATAGTCCGCTTATCTCGATCCGTAAAGTGCCATCTACGTATTATATATTTAAAGGTATTGTTAAATACCCACACCATTTTGCAGACATTGCTGTGAATACATATAATTAAAGACCCTCAAGCAATACATTACTGAATTTTCCAATAAGGAATTACACGGTAATATCGAAGTAGGAGCCGCAGGTGGCAAGGCAGCCTAAGGTTTTGACTTAGGCCGTTATTGCCTACGCCCCAATAAATTGTTAACGTCGTAGCGGGGGCTACGGCGGAAGGTTCAGCGCCGTAGCCCGTCGTGGGCCGTAGTAGATGGGTGATAATCTTGCATTTTTCGGACTAACTTTTCGATTATCTCGTAAAATATTGCTTATAGGATATTATATTAAATTATCGATGGGCGCTATTAATCTTCTTTTGAGATAAGTACGAGTTCGTTCATGTTACAGTGTTATGATCGGGGGGAATCGTTTCTTTTTTTGTAAAGTCTTAGGGCGCATGACATGCTTACTTTTTAAGGGATTTCAAACCTTTTTCATCAGTTTCATACTTAAATCACGTATTGGCTTGAAAACACCTATTCACTCCATTAAGTGTGTGACAGCCGGTAGAGTTTTTTATTACAAAATATGTACAGATTTCAATTGCTAATAACTACGAGACTAATAATACAACGGATATAAGATATCTGTCCGTGTTTGTTGTGTAACATTTGTTTCGCCTGTGACGTCAATGACCTAGTATGAGAACATAACCGTGATTGTTGTAAATTAGCGCGGCGTAAAGATCTAAATTAGAGTAGCATGAAAACGCCTTTAGCTATTATGTGAATTTGGTTATCATTGGTAGAATTTCAATTTACGTATGTCGGGTTAAATGAAGGTGCATGTAGGTTCTCTATCACCCTGAGCTTGCTAGTCGATCGTCCATGATGCGGCCTATATAATGTGAACAATTCTCGCTTTTACGTTCTGTACCTCAATACCACTTCGTTGTTCCTATATTTATCTGTCTGCCTGTAAAGACCCTTTTTTAATACCAAATTCTTAGTTATACAGTTCCATGGAGCTGAGAAAAAATCAAGCTTCTGAGTCAACGCAATAAAAAATCCCTAAAAATACGGCCATTCATTCCGCACTTTTTTACTATTTTCAATAAAGGAAAGCCCATAGAGTACTTCCCATTGACCCAGCGTCATGAAACTTGATAAGAAGCAATTTTTTAAAATATGCGCTGACGAAAGACATAGTAGGCAATATGTTTTTGTTCCAACTATTTATGCGGTGTATTTCGATATTCGCAAATAAATCAGAATAAACTGTTAACTTCCTATATACTTAGAATCATGAAATTAAGCAAAAAGCAACATTTGAAAGTATAAGTAATATAACAAATCGGAAAATCTTCAATTTGTAATTCTGTCAAATAATTTTTTTTTAAATATGTGCCTGTCAAAGGTATGTTAGGCAATGTATATTCGTTCTAAAAATGTTTAATTTTTCAAATAATTTCATAGGAATATAATAAAAATATCTAAAATGGTACGGAGCCTTCATAGTGCGATTTCCACTCACTAACTGTTTAACATGTTTTTTTAAACATGAAATTAACTAATATAGTCACAAAACATGTTAGATATGGTAACTGGGAAGATTATGAATTTTAAATATTAATAAACTCGAACTTTAACCAATACAAAGATCATAACATCTTATTGAGCTAGCAAAGGACCGGGGAAGAAGGCGAGGAGCGAGGAAAACAAGATATGTTATTGTCGTGATTACTGCGCCTGATCTGATTTTTTTAAGTTTAATATGGAATTTGTACAAAGTTCATTTTCATTGCACGATTTCGAAAAGTAGTTGCAAATGGTTGCAAATAGCTATATTAAAGTTAACTTCATAACATAACAAAATAATTAAATGTCAGTTTTGTTATCGGACCGTATTGAACGGGCAGTATTTAATAGAATCCAGGTCCAGGTAGATCTCCAGGTTATTGAAGAGATGAATTTTAATCATTTTTTTTATAATTTAAAGCTGTAAAATTTTAAAGGATATTGCGCAGAAAATGGTCTCAAATTTAAAATCCATTTCTTCGTTCAATATCGATTCGCCAAATTAAATATATCGATAACGATCAGGCACATTTAATTTTATACCTTCACCCAAAAATTACACCTTTTTTACTCAAACTGAACAAGAATTACTGTAGTAAATTATGCAAAGAATGATTATATAGTAATATCATACAGCTTCCGTGCCGAACCTAGCTAAAAAGAGAGTTATTCTGTACTAAACCGGATGACATTCTTGACCCATTATATTCACAGCGAATAAAAAACTTTACCGCTGAGTATCGCCTGAGGAGCACTGAAGACAATTTGCATTTTCACATAAAACGTCCCCAGACGCGGCCTCTAACGTTTTACATGACAACGATGCTCAGTAAACGGAAAACTCAGTGGAGGTAATAATAAAATATTATTTCCGTGATAAAGTTATTTGTTTTTTCGTGATTCGAGTGTCATGTCATATTGCTCGTCGAGTGTCATGTCATATTGCATTGTCATTACCTCGAAGGTAATAATCTCTTTGCAATGATTAGTATATAATGGTCCAGTTAAAAGATTTCGAAAAAAGACATACGTCAAGTTGACTTACAGTGGCTTACTTTGTAAGGCTAATGAAAACTAAGCTTACTTTGTACTGAGGTAATACAACTAATAATTTCATGCCAGCCTGGAGTATTTATATTTCGTCGGAATAAATATTTGTCTTTCACTCGCTAAATTTAAATTTACTTCTGGAATTAATGGAATATTCTTAATCAACTAACAAAATATAATTGTCCTATCAATCGTCTGTAATATTTTATTGTTATTGGAAGAATAGATGAAAAAAGTAACTTTTCTTTTGAGACTTTATATTTATAAAAAATTAAAACCCATAATATTATTATATTTAGCGTGTTAATGCATATAAAATATAGCTAAAAAACTTATTTATTTTTATGGTCAGACCGCGTTGTTATTGAATACTTGGAAAAACTTTACAAATTAAGTACTAATTTTAGAAAAGAGGTAAGAAAGAAAGATGAAAATAACAGAAGAAAAAGTGTTATTATATCACGTAATGACAAAAAATTAGCAGTGTACATTATGGACATGAAAACACTTTTTAATTCCACATATTATACTTAAATTGTGAATTAATTGGTATAAAAATAGATAATTTAACGTACGCCCTAGTAAAGGCAATAATACCCCAAGTTAGCTATTTGTAAAATTTGCGGTTTTTAAAGGGTGTGAGATACAAGTTAGAAATTGAATCTGATAAAACAGGTAACTTTTAAGGTTGTGATATTTAAGTTTGAATTTGTAAGGAGGAATTAAAATTACGATATTCGAGCGATTGAAGATTTAAGCTTATATTCGAATTTGATAAAAGCAGTTTAAATTTGCTGTCCTGAGGGTTAAGAGATTTAAGCTTGAATTTTAATTTGGTAAAAGCAGTTAAAATTTGTGGCTTTTGGAGGTGCAACGTTTAAATTTGATAAAACTGCCAAATTTTTAATTTGAAATATTTAGGTTCGAATTTGGTAAATGCGAAGCTTTTATTTCATTTTATTAATTTACGGTTTTTCAACGACACGAAATTTAAGCTGGAATTTCAATTTGATAACAGTGATTAAAATTTACAGTTTTTGAAATTTGCGAGATTTAAGGTTGAAGGAGAATTTGATAAAAGCAGGTAAATATTTCAGTCTTTTAATTGTACGATATTTATGTTTTAATTTGAACTTAAGTTTGAATTTAATTTAAGTAACTTATTAATGGCTTTGCCAGCATAGTTTTTTAACCAATTGGAATATATTTTCCAATAGATATAGTTAATGGCATCGCTTCAGCACAAAAAATTCCAGGATAAAATGTATTCTGTGTTTATATCCATTATACCGTCTTCATAATTTCAAATATAGTGACGGATTGCATGCAAGCAACGATGTCTATGCTTGCAAATATAATATGAGAAACGTTTTCTGGCGATCTATTAAACAGTTGAAATATGAAAGTGGAAGAAACGAACAAATAAACAATATGATCTTGCCTTTTCAATACTACACTCTTAACATTAATTTGGTATCGGTCAGTTTTCATTATACAATAGACTCACTGAAAGTCACTATCACCAAGCGTATTACAATTTTAAATGTATTGTTTCCTATGCAAGTTATTGATAATATAAAAATAATTAAAATAAACGAGTTTTAAATAAATAACTTTGTTTAAGCGACTTACTTATTTAAAAATGCCTGGAAAATATTTTATGTATTCCTTCATTCATTATAAGCTTCAAAACCAATTTTAGTTACGTTGTGAAACTTCATAGGTTTTAAAATATTGATCAGTAAGCGAGAATGTTAATTTACGATTAATTCTAACTAATATTATAAATACAAAAATGTGTTTATTTGTTCTCATTTCACGTTGCAATGATATAACCTATTGACGCGCTTTGGCAAAGGGGTAGAAAGTGGACCGGGGCCATAGACTACTTCATTTCTCGGAAAAGCTCATCCTAACTCAAATAACAAATGTAAAAATGTATTTATTTGTTTTTCTTTTATGGCCCAAAAGAGCAATTTATTAACATAGTTTTCTGCACAGACGTAGTTGGCGGGCCGGGAAATGACGTAGATTATTTTTTATCTCAGAAAATTTCATTTTTTGAGAAAATTCTTCTTTGAAACTTAAAAATTATAAACAGAATAAAAAACAACGTCGCAACAGAGCCAGGGATTGACGTAACTTATTAAAATGTTTCCAAAAATAGCAACATAATCATTCCCTTTGATGTGAGATTTAGAGAGATATATATTTTTTTTATACTAATTAACATATATTCGAAAGTGTGTGTGTTTGTCGTCTTTTCATGCCACAATGAACCACACGACAGATCGACGTGAGTTTTTGCATAGAAATAGTTAATGGATAGGTAATGACATAGCCACATCTCATTTCTTTGGGAAGCTTATTGAAAATAATTACAGCAAAGTCGCAACAGAGCTTTGGATGAAGGTGATTTTTCGGAACGTTTCATACGCAATATAAGGGAATAAAGAATCCATCTATTTAACAAACATTTATAGTGAAATAATTTTGTTTTCATTGTCTTTTGTATTATAAATTCACGAAAATATAAATTTAGAATTTAATTTCAATTAAGCACATTCGATAGCCCTGCATATTCTAATTACTGACAATAAGTTTTTACCAATAACCACACGAGCAAAGTCGCAAGTGAAAGCTCCGACTACTCCTTTAAGTAATCCTTACTTAATAAAGAAAATTTTATATCATAATTAATATCATATGTGATAATACTACAAAGTTAGGAAATATGTTTTTGTTAAATTAAATACAATTTTATTAAGTGATAATTATTATAATTACTAAAAAATGAAAACATGTATGTCGGAGGAAATGTCACATTTTAATGCTAAATAATTAATTACCGCAGCCCGCCAGACCAACTCGACTACAAGTCATGAGGTCCTATAATGACCTATGTCCTTGACGATCAGCGGCCGGGAATCGAACCCGGGAGTCCGTCGTGTGACGCCAAAGGCTGGAAGCCTGTGTTCAATTAACAGTCTCCTTTAATTCGTTTATCATTGGCTCCCCAGTGGATTTAGAAAACCAGCGAAATATATTTTTATGATTAACGTCCTTTGTTTAAACGAACATTAAAGATATTTGAGATATAAACAACCTTGTCAGTAGTCAAATATAGCGGTATGCTCCATTATTATAATATAGTCATATATTAACATAATTTTTATCAAAATAATATGTTGCATAGCAGCTTTCTATTGTAAAGATTCGCATAAAGATTAACAAAAAAATAATGAAATTTTAACGATAAGGACAAATATTTCCTAATAAATTTGTGTAAACAATTATCCGACATACCTGTGTAAATATTTTCAATTTTTTTTTCATTTAACACTTGGATAGATAAATTTAAATAGATACATATATTTTAAAAGATTAAGAATTGGCTTCTTGAATATTGAATATATTTGGTGTTAGTTTTGTAGAAATTCATAATTTACAATTAAATGAAACTACGTGATGTAGTATTATTTCTACTTTCTTTAATTTCTTTACCACGACCTAGGTTTCGTTGTATTACTTTAGGTGCACCTTTGCAAATATCCCACCTGAAGATGTTGTAATACAACGAAACCTAGGTCATGGTAAAGAAATTGAAGAAAGTAGAAATAATACTACATCACGTAGTTTCATTTAATTGTGAAGTAGCTTCTTGTTAAAAATATTAAATAATTTTCGTCTTTTTAAATTTTACTTTTGTTAAATGATCTTTTAGCTGTGGGTACACGTTGCTATTATCAAGGTGTTTCTTGTTTAAAATACTTTTAATTTTGATAATTTTTAATATTATATAAGTCTTTGAAATATGCTGCCTAACTTGGCTATGCAATACTATTATAACAAAATATTATTATTTGTAATGTTCAGCTGATCAAAAATTTTCGCAAGTTAGCCAATAATTTAATTTTTTTTAGAAAATACTTTTAATTAAAACGTATTTTTGAAAGATTCCAAATCAAACATAGTTGTTTTTTTATTAACGTAAATTATTTGGAAAGAAAACACTACAAAATGTTGTTTATGTTGTGCGTGTATTGTTATTTTTACTGACTTATTTTTATTTTTATCGCAGAGTGTATTAGGATCACAAGCATTAAATTTCTTTTATTAAATTGTAAACACATTTTCCTTAATGCCTAAAAATATAATTCAAATAAACTTTCTCAATTATGTTTGGCGTAATTTATTACTTTAATCAATATTTTTAACATAAGCATATTTGATGGTAGCGGTATGCTCTATTATTATAATTTGAATATATTATGTATTTTTTTCCTTTATCTCATTAAACTTTATCTTTCAATAATTTGAAATTATGATAAACCCATTATTCGAAACAATATACTAGGTTTAAAGGCATAAATAAAAGAAATTTTTTATCATATTTCCCTTAATATATCCTAATAAAATTTTAAATAATAAGTTTATTACTGAAATACTACGATTATAATTGAACAATAAAGCATTAAAATACCATTTATATATAAATTTTAATATAAAAACCTTCTTAATAAATATGTACTCAACTATATGTGTATCTAATAGAACTTTAGTTTATATATACAATAACATTTATCCGTAGAGAAGAACTGTCGAAAACAGCCAAAAAAAAAATAAACAAAAAATTCAACTAGTAAAACAAGTGTCCACACTTATCACGAAGGCGACTTGACTTTACACAGGCAGACTGTTACAAACCATCACCCCATTTCCCACATACCGACAACAAAACGCAACTACTACTATTGCTAACTAGCCCGTTATCCAAGCATCTATCTGAACGGGCACTTGCGAAAGGGGAAACGCTATTTTCCACAGACGTTGAGGAAAAACGAAAAGCTTTTAAAAGTCGCTATCCATCACCGTAAACAAGAGACGGCTTCAGACGAGAGACGTGCATGGATAAAGACGTCGGGCCAAAGCGATAAACAGTCCGGTTCGCTTGCAAAGAACAGAGTTAGATTTGATGCGATAACAGAGATTTATATTTATCCAAGAGAGCTTTTATTCGGAGCTTTATTTGCGTTCAATATTCATTATCGTCATTATTAGTTTATATTGTTCTCGATCGATGGAGTTTAGAGATTAGGAATGGGGAACTCGGAATGGGGTAGCAATTATTTTATGCGATAAAGGGGTCAAGTGAAATTTGCGGTTTCGAGAGGCGTCTTTTTAGAGGAATTTACACATAGGCATTTGAAGTTTAATTAAATTGTAGAATTGCGTCTTTTCGGAATTCAGTTTAAAAGGATTCCAAGCGTGAGACCTTTAAAAATAAGTCGTTGTAAAAGAGTAACGAATACAAACAGTTTGAACTTATGTAATGTACAAGTGTTATTGTCGATTCAATATTTCCGTGCAAAACACTATATTATCTGTTTATTAAAAGTTTGAAACATAATATTTTTAAATGAGAAATTAAGACGATTTTATAAAACTCTGTAATGAGTCAAACGTTTATATAGTCTGGTGGAGTACTATTTACGTGTCATAACTTATTAAATAATGAAGAAATTACAAACACAAAGAAAACAAGGCTAAACGAATTAATGAAGGCTAAACGATTAGAAATTGGTAGTATTAAGAGTTATAATAAACAACTTTCAGTGATTTTGCTTTTACAATTTTAAATTTAGTTTCTCACATTTAAAGTTTTGTTGACCACATTACCTACATATTTTCTATTAAACGAAATTGTTTTCAAAATCTTAATTGTATTTAACATTTATTATTCATCATGAAAAACTACATGAAATATATTATTACCTTATATCTATTACAAAGCAAGGTCTTCAGCTATTAAATTTTATGTTGGAAGAGTTCACGCCAAATTATCTGCAGATATTATTACTGTGCAGCACGGAGTACTGACCCAGTCTGTCCAATATCATGGATTTCGTATTCACGCAACAGAAAATATTAAAAACGATTCGACATCCACTGCCACGTCTTACAAAATTAAACAGGTCGGCCGAATTTTGCGTTACTAGTTTAACAGTGTTATATATATATATATATATATATATATATATATATATATATATATATATATATATACATATATATATATATATATATATATATATATACATAACATATGACATATGACATTTAATATTTAAATGAAAATCTATCTAAATATCATAGTTATTAATTATATTGAGCAAAATCTTAATTTTTGCCGTCAATCACTAAGGAGTTGATAACTTTTTAATATTTTTTTCTGCAATTCATATATAATATTATAAAGAGATGATAATTGAATTCACATCTCATTAATTAGGACCTATATTTTTAATTAGATCTAATGGTTCCAAATTAACCACCTGCTTTTATAAGTCAACTTTTCAATTTAAAATAATTAAAGCTTCATTAAAAAATATTGTACTTAAATAAAATATAAGCTATGTTGTAAATTTAGGATTTTAGAGAAAAAAATGAAATAAAAGTAAAAAAATACATATTTTAAATAAATAAGTATTTTTAATCGATTAAAGTTAAAAAAGTGGCCATCCATCACCAAAATTAATAAAATTATTTTCAAATCTTTTCGTAGGGAGCAGCTTTTTATCATGAAATATTTTTAAACACATGAGTGATTCTAAATATTTATATGCAAATATTTACAGATATTTATATGCAATTATTACAATATTGCATTTTTAAATCCAGTATTTCATAATTATTTCACATAGAACAGTGACTAAATTATACTGAATGTGTAATTAAAATACATTGGGTAGTTTTATATCGCACTATTAAAAAAGATTGTCAACGGTTTATTTTTTTTCTGAATTAATATCCTGAAAGAGGGATATTTGGTATGAGTACCTACTTAGTATGAGGAAAACTCGCATTACGAAATTTCCCCACGCTCAGATGTATATAAACACTTAATGTTGAATAGTGTTTGCATTATATTATAAATAATAATGACATAAATGACATAATTTTTCATATGTATTCAATGAATTTTTTTCACCGACGTAAGAATGTCGTAAAATTGTCAATAATTAGAAAATAAGTAATCGTTAAAATTTCTGGGAACATTGCTTTTTTCATAATTCTAATTTTTCACTTTCGGAGACGGAACGGCAAATAGGTTTTATGAATTATCTTAAACAGAATTTAAAAAAAATGATTTTTATAATTCGAACTCTCAATTAATATTACAAACGACTTACATAGGTAAAAAAATTAATATGTTATTTGTCTGCCCTGATATTGCCATCCAAATACTTAAAGTGCAGTTTACATAACACAATTTTATACTGTTGTTTTCTACTATTTATTTTAGAATCAGAGGGTTACATCTTTTCTTAGAGTTAGTAATATTCTGTCATATTTAATTTTACGCTTTTTAATTTTTTTATTGCAAGAAATAAATTTCTTAATCATTATTTTTTATTAAATAATCACATTCAGAATAGGTCTCCAACATAGCTTGAAACTAAAAAAACATTTCAAAATAATTGTTCAGTCTATTTATTGAAAGATTTTTCATATTTATAAAATATTCCGTGGTTTAACGTATAGCAAATGTCTATAAAACCAAGATAATTACACCAGATTCTTTCGATATGTGTCATTTACCAATGCAAAATTTTACTGTTCTTCTATTGGTGAGGTGTGCTTTAAAATATCACGGCCATAACTTTCATGTGACGTAATTTTCTGTAAAAGGTTTCAAGAAATAACAGGTATTTATTATATAGACCGTGCGATCTGTGTATTTACCAGAAAATAAGTGCCTTAATGCACTATATGACTTACTCCTGTATGCCAGGTAATATTAATAGGACTTATCCCTCCTTCCTTCTCCCTTGAAATCTAAGACCTGTTACTAATGTTGTTCGCCTAGTTTTATAACTAGGCGAACAACACATACTAATTTATTTAAAAGGTTTAAAAAAACAGGAACTTCACACAGATATTTCTTAAAATAACGTCCTTTTGTATGCTTGATATAAAGTGACAGCAATATTTTCAAAATGTTTTAACGTTAAATGTCTATTGCGTTCCGAAACTGGTGTGCCAAGATTAAATCATAAGTCTCACAAATAACATTTAATATTATACATTTAATAATTTAAAAATAATGAATGATACACATGATGAGATACGCGATGTTGCATTAAAAAAGTGTTAATAATAAAATGTTTTATATATGTATTGATATTGCATTGACTGATACAATTGTGACCCAAAATTGAGATGTCAAAATTGCGTAGCGTCGAATTAATTTAATATAGCTCCAGCTTTCATTGTGCGATTATAATATTTGAGATATCATTTGTTTGATCTTTTTGCGCTTTATCAACTACCATTCAAAAACGTATAGATATTTAATACCTATTTTTATATCACCGTTCGAACTGCACGGCTAAATTTCCAAAAAATACCAAATGCTGAAAATGATGAGCCGAATTTTGGAGAAATTAATGGAAAGCAGGATTGAAAAATAAGAAATCCAAAAACAGCTGAATGTTCGATGCTGAGCATGAACTGACTTGGCGGGAGTATTCCAAAGTTGAGGCGTTACTTTGCAATAAGAACATGCACTCGATGAAATTCTTATATTTCATATGGTCGCGCTGAAGTTTCTCATCTAATATCCGTATTCCGACATAGCTTTGCCTAATTTTTATTGTATGAATACGATATTAATATCAAGAGAGTTATATGGTGATGTAAACTAAAAGAATTATAATATTATAAAGAATTATAATTATAAAAATGTACTAAATTAAAAAAGTAATTTTTATCTGAGATCAAATATTTGCAATAATTTCACGTGACAAGGATTTAAAAAAATAAGTTCATTCCTTTATGACATAAATTGTAAAAGGCGTTGACCCCTTATTTAACGTAGGCAAACGAGCTCAAATCACAATAACTGATTCATATGCGGAATCACGTCGCGAAAAGCGATCACGTAACTTTAACATTTTTCGAAAAATTCAACCGTTCACGTAGATTGCTATGTGCGTCAGCGACCGGGCATTAGTGAAAATAATTGTATCGCCCGCTATGACTGTACGTCGGCTTAACAGCTTACACGCCATAGCTTAAAGCGTATTCGTTATTCTTAACGATTTAGACTCGTTTCATTTTACGAATTCAAAATGGCCGTTGGCATTCCATTAGTCAGAGTAAATCGTAATACTGAGTTTATCCCTAGTATTAAGAGCATTCCTTCATACAAGCCGCCTCTCCATCAAAATGATTGAAATGGAGGCTATTGTTTAAAAGTATTTTAATCTACTACTAAAGCTAATTTTAGTATATTTTAATACGTAATGTGTAGGTGTTCAAGATATTCTTCAACATATTTCTACAATTGATTTTGTAGATATAGCTTTGACTCCACGTCGATTAATGTCACAAACAGAAGATTAATCGATGTTGCTCAAATATTTGTATGAGGAAATCCTTACTATTTACGTAGGTAGATTCTGCTGACGAAATTACACGTGAAAGTTAGAGTAGAAAATGCATATATGTAATCGTAATATGAGCCATCTAATCAGCATGCTATTTACGGGGAAGAACACACGATATATCACGCTAAATTGACGTCTCAGGTCATGAAATCTCTGTCAGCGGTGTTTACTTCACAACTATCTAATGTTTAAGATCATGTCATTTTCCAAAATCTATGTGTAATTTAAAGCTTTTGAAATGAATGATATAAGAATATTTGAAAAAGATGACCATTATTGAATATCTTTGAACATAATAATATAGTTATAATAATACAAAATTTAATGACAAGACAATGGCCTATTTGATGATACTTTTTTTATCCCATTCACCATCTAAAGTATGTTTTCCAGGAATTATCTTCCCATCGTTCACTTAATAATTCAGAAACCTATATTTTTTGTGTTATTATCGTCGATTAGTTCTTGTTGTATTATATATGTTGGTCTTGCCACGCAGATATAGTTTCTGTCTATATACGCATATGAGGGTCCACGAGCGCAAACTGTTCACTGTCTCCATCCTGTTTATCGTTATGAATTTAGAAAGAATCTATAAATAACAGTCGGTAAATTTAAATAAACAAAAAGCTATTTAAACACATTAGTGAATGACATTGTGCCAGTGTTTGTTCATTAATTTATTAGCTCTGCCTTCAACTTCGTTTGCGCGATCACTTGGATTGGTTAAGCAAGCCTATTTGATAAAAAAACGAAATTAAATATGAATGAACATAGTTAACGTTTTGGCTAGTATGCTATATACGATATCCCACGAAATTTCATAAAAAAAGCATTTTATAATCAGGGGTTCTGCCACTGAACAATAGGTGCCCTAATAGACATAATCAAAAATGTGTATATTGCCTAATACACACACGCACGCTCGCCCCCACGCACGCACGCTCGTACGCACGCACTCACGCACATGCGCGCGCACACACATACACATATGCACACACACGCACACACGCGCGCGCACGCACACATACATGCACACACGTACGCACGCATACACACACACACACACACACATATATATATATATATATATATAAATATATATATATATATATATATATATATATATTGGAATCTTATTAAAGAGTATAATAATTATGTGGTTCTTTACTGTGTATGAACGTATATTATACCTATACTATATTAGTTAGTTAGTACATATATTATATTAGTTAGACAGTATGTTCTAATAATGCGTATGTATTGGTACCAAACTTTCAAAAAGTAAGAGTGTGTAGACATGATTCATGGAATCTAATATTAACATCAGCATGACTTCCGAACTGTTTGAGATATCACGATTACTATAACTTGCATAACTTGTATGAGATTTATGTCAGTGACTTTATCGAGACTTTATTTGATTTATATCAGAAATTTCCAGTTTAATCCGTTTGCATAGAGACAGACTATTTTCTTTTACATTTTTACTTATTTTAATAATCGAATAGGTAGAGAATAATTATTTCGAAGTTGAATACTCAAAAATAACAAACGGAAAATTCAATCTTATATAATTTATTTATGAGTAGAATTTTTAAATGATACTTTTCCCTTTGTTGAAATGTCAAAATTTCTTGATATTCAACTTTTATTTCCGTTTTTTAATTGATTTCAAAAGGGCAATAGAGCTTGCAACCGTAATCTCATATATTTTGATTCGGATTTAATAAACAATGTATGAAAAAAAATATTATTCCTGTTTATGTGATTAAAGGATGACAGGTGCGAATATATCAATACGGATAATATGTTTGTCACGTTTTTCTCTCGATATTTTAAAAATTTAAAAAAATGTCAGATACAACATTTCCTTGTTTACGAGAGTAAGGCAGATAGTATATGAATTTTGGTCTTTGCATAAACTTTGTTGATTTTTTCAGGGATTGCTATTGGATGTTTAACTAAGTCGTTTAGCAGAGCATGACATTAAATAACTGCCGAAAAAACTGTGAACTGCAAAAAACTCTGTTTTGGGTTCCCAAATTTAAAATAGATTTATTTAGTTCTTCGCTGATTTTAAATTTTTTGATAAAAGTATTTTTGTAAATAGTAATTTATAAAACATCTACTCTTATGTATAAAAAAATTCCTGACAATCATAAGTTTTCTCTATAATAATACGATTGACGCTAATGCATCGGATATTCCATAATTGTAACAAAATATTGATGTGTGTATTTTTAATTTTAATTCCAAAAATAACTATATAATAAAAATGAAATTATACAATACATATAGGTTTATATCCATTCATATTGTGACAGTTGAGATCAATAAATTAATTATGAACAACAACAAAAATATCTCCAAAACCAATTAAATTTTAATATTTTATTCAATTGATATTTAAGTTCTGTCGCCTCAGGATTAATGTCACATAACACGACATGCAACTGTCTCTCTTTGAATGTAATTAAGGTTATCTAAATAAAGTTTAAATTCGCGTCACTGTTACTGTTACAGGGTTAATGATAGTCTAGAAACTATCGTACTATGGTCTAATTTGCAGATTTCAGGGTTTCCTACCTCACAGGAAAAACTAAATCTTAAATGAATACTAGCTTGTTTGTCTATTTGCCGACAGCCAATTTTCTCAGAAATCGTTTTATGTAAAAAGTGTTATTTTGGGTATTTGATATTTTGGGTATAGAAATGTCTTATATGGCTATAATTTTAATATATGGAAGAAATATATACAACATTTTATATATTCATTAATTTTAATAATAATAATCGTCTACGTTCCTGCAAACTTCTCACGCCCTTATCCCCAAATATTCTACGTCTTTCTATGAGTATTCGTTCACTATTCATGCTACGAAATTAGGGAATAAACTGAATACTGAGATCCGACTTTCACCATCACTTCTGGCTTTCAAAAGTATAAAAAAATCTGGCAAAAAAATCATGCCTTCCTTAACTTTAGTTTCAAAATTCTATTTCCTTCATGTCTCACTTCCTTTAATTCCTTTTATTACCCATCCTTCTCCTCAATCCATATCTCAAACCCGATCAGACATATCAAGTTATATTTTTGTTTTGTTTTTTTTCTTTGGTCTCTTTTTTGTTTTCATTATTTTTTCTTCAAATATTGTGATGTGTGGCTTTCTGCCTATCCCTTTTTTATTTTCCTTGGTCTCTTTTTTGGTTTCAATTATTTTATCTTTTACATAGTGTTATAATATATGGCTTTGTGCTTATCCCATTTTTTTTATTGTACTGTAAATCTGGTTAACTGTGAGAAGTTGTTCCTGTAGCAATAAGTTTCCCAAACGACTGGTCATCAAAATTGTTAAACAAATAGAATAAACATCGAAAATTGTTTTGTGCGGAAGACGACTGACTACGGCGTTTGCCCTTACGAGTCTGCCCGCAGTCAAATTCTTACTCAAATATCTACAATCCCCGCACCACTCCGCTCTTTATCCCTGGCTAACAAACGTAACGCCATCTACTTATATTTATGGATAAACTATGCATTTATGTAATTACCACGCGTCGAGCAGCTGATCTCTTTTTTTGTCATTGTACTAATCTGACTGAGTTTTTGACAGTATTAGTATATTTTATAATTAAGTGAACTGATTGCAATAATGCGAAATTTTAAGCATATATGGTACCTATAAAATGAGGTACCTGATATGGTACCTATAAAATGAGGTGCCCTTGATTAGCTGTTAATTCTGCAAAAACATTTTCTGTTTACACTATACAGAGTGAAACTGACTTCAAGATGACAAACACTGAATGTTCAAAACTGCAGAGAAGCTATCCTATAAACCAATAAATAAATACAGTTATTGTCTATTTAAAAAAAACGTGGTTCGTTACGCACCAAGCAGTATTATGAGTAGATCATACTATCAATTATTCGATCTAGTTAGTGTTTCGCTTTGGTACTAAATAGTGGTTTGAAACTCCACGGGGTAAGTAGTTATTAAAATATTTAAAATTTACTATTACCGTATTGTTTCATTTTTGTTACGAAATTTACATGTCGATTAAAAACTAGATATGAAAAACTATATAAGTAATCATGAATTCTGGAAATATCACGATTTACGCCAATATATTATTGGATAATAATAAGAAAATATTGAGATATGTATTTTTTTTAATTTTAATTTTAAAAATAACGATATAATAGTAATAAAATGGAATGAAACACGCTAAGCTTTACCTATTCATAGGGTGACAGTTGAGATGAATGAATGAATCCTGAAATACATACAAAAATATTTCCAAAATAAATGGAATGTGAACAATTATTTCAATTGGCATTTCAGATCTATGACTTCAGGATTAATCTATACATATAATAAAATTACAACAAAGTAAATTCTGTACATGAAAAATAATTTAAAAAGAGTTATTGATTTAGCGCGTAGAAGGATAGTAGGATCCAGAAAACTGTTTTTAGATTTTTTCTGCCTGTCTATGTGTTACTTTGTTTTTCAATCACGCCAAAGCTACCGAATAGATTTTAACTAAATTTTATACGGCAATAATTTATACCTTCGAACATTATGTAGGATACTATTTGTCTGGAGATAACGGAATTAAAAAAAACAGACTTGGTGAATATTACGATATTGCTACTGTCAACGCTACCTATGAGCCTTTTAGAAAACCTTTGCTCGTAAATATATTAAAATAGTATACATCTAACGCCATCTTTTTGCGTGCGGATTATAATGAAATTTGGTAAGGTAATAGTTTATAATTCCTGTACGTAGATTTTGATGAAATTTGGTATGGTAATAATTTGTAACTTCGAGCAACATATAGGATGACTTTTTATCTGGATAAAAATACTGACTTGCTGAATAATACGATACCGGTACTACCAACGTTATCGTAAAAACCAAAATAATTTTGATAATAATAATAATAATAGTCATACTAGTTTCGACTGTACATTTGGATCAGCCATATTGTAATTATGATCGTATTGGCCCAGTACGCCGGAGACGTGGATAAAATTCCCATAGTTGTTTAGAATTATTGATTACTGACTTGATGTTATTTTTAAATATAATTTTTTTTAACCTAGTTTTTGACTTATACTATTTTCAAGATAAATATTCAGCTAACGTTGTCTATTAACGGTATTTTAAAATTTTACGCTCGCGGAAAATTAAGCGTACGTGTTGATTTTTTAAACATATCTTGTGCCACGTTGTGTCAATACTTAGCCATCTATTTATCATCCATCGTTAATATTTTTTTAAACGACTGTTATTTCAAACTATAAGTGTCAGTGAATTCACATAATGTGACATACGACAGCTGCTCTTTGGATAAAATTAAGATTCTCTGTATAAAATTGAAGTTTCCTTTACTCTGTGTGTATTGCTGATAGCCAATATTGTCGAAATTGCAGTTTTATTTTGATTATTGATATTTCGCAGTGACTATTGTCGAATTTGCAGTTTTTAGGTTCATCTACTTCAACAGAAAAAACTAAACCTTAAAAATCACTCGTTTATCTGTTTGTCTATCAACAGCCTATTTTTTCAGAAATGAAAAAGATATGACATTTTTGGTATAGTTTTAATATATGAAACAAATACACATAACGTCGAAAAGTGTTATTTGCGAAAGACGACTGATAAACAAATCTACTCTTATCAGTCTGCCTGCAGTCAGATTCTTATTCAAATATTTAAACTTCCCGAACCACTCTACACGTTCTCCCTGACCACTCCTATTTTGCTATTATATGTACAGGTGGTAAATTTCTTTGCTCAACTTAAAATACACGTATCGCCACCGATTATTTTTTATAGATACTTCATGCATTTACGTAAATACTACGCATAGAATAACCTGGTATTTCTTTGTTGTCATTATACTAGATTTATCAATTCATTTTCATATTAAATGAATGGATAGTAACAAAATAAAAACTAAATTTGATTTCAAGTTTAGTGTTCCACTAGGATCTTATAAAAATTTCATAGAAATTAGATCAATCGTTTTTACGAGATACTTCTACAAACAAATGCACAGACAGGAATATAAATACTCCAAAAGCAATATTTTTGTGTCCTATTTTAATAATGTTCCCCAAATATGTTTTTCATTATTATCTTCAATATATAGATAAGCTTATTCTATGGTTTTATTTAATAGGTAGGTCAAGATTACTTTCAAAATGATATATTGAAAAATTTAAAAATAATCTGATGGAAAAAACAATTAAGGATTCTGTTTTTAAAAAAGTTCGTTTTAACCTATCAAGTACGAGTTGAACTCACATTACGAGAGGTCTGTATCCATTTAGGCTCTTAAGGGTACATAGACATTTAAGGGTAAGTAGTATTTCCATTAAACTATTTAAAAACATTTCACATGGTAGGCAATATATTTACCATTGCCTACCATGCCTTTTATAGGCGTAAAAATGTGATTTATATTTATAAATGATAACATTTACAGTAATCGCTGTACATTTCCTTTAATCTTTTAGTACAATTTTTTAAGGCAGTGTGAGGAGTTGCTCTAACTTGGCATTTTTTTAAGAATATATTTTTAAAAATGAAAACATATTTTCATATTCCTCATGAAAACCTTTAAAAAACCCTTACCCACATGGTATTTAAAATTTCAAAATTTATAATTTTAAGACTTTTATTTACTCCGTCTCGAATTCTAATATGAATATTTAATAAAAAAATGTTTATATCTTATTTTAAAGTAGTGTGTCTCCCTAGATGGCCAGAAGGACAGACTTACAATTTGAAAAGATAACTATAATTCACGGGAAATCATCAAGAGAAAGGTTCTGAAGACCATTGCCAAGCTCGTAACTCCTAGATTGGTGACAGTGTACACTGATGGTTCTTCAGATTCAAACTGTAACAGAGCAGGAGCTGGTATCGTTTATATCGACCCTGACGGCAGCAACTCAAGTCACAAATTTCCTGTATTAAAGATTGCTTCTACCTTCACGAACAAGCTCGTAGCCATCAGATAATTCCTCAAAGTTTATAATTCAACATCGTCTGATACTTTCTCTGACGGAATTTAATCCTATTTAAAAATACCATGTGGAATAATGAGTTCTCAAGAAGGCGAAAATATGTGCGACGGTTAGTCCACAAAAATTACGCATGAAATGCATAGTATCAAAACGCGGCTGTCAGTGTAATCTAAGACACAGAATTGAATGTTCGTGTAGTTTGTATGTGACAACATCGCTTAAAATACCGGCTTATGCTATTCTCACCTGCAAAAAGATCACTGGACTGCAAAAGAAACATATGGACATGAAATGTACCTTCGTAAATGCTATTACATAATTAATTTTCAATTAAAGATGTAATTTTGAAATATGGAAGTATATTATTATTAACCAAAGTGCGCCATTTTCGTTTGTGTTGGTACTTCTTAAAAAAATGTTTACCCAAATTAAAACTTCTTGATTGCTTTATACTGAAAATTGTAAAATTTAATTTGTTAAAAAACCGGGGTTTGGTAGATGTCGTGGAAAATTTGGTGTAACATTTGAAATTTTCGTTGTCATATTCAGTTTTAGAATATTTGTATATATATATATATATATATATATATATATATATATATATAACTATTATATGTTGGATTTTAAAGATGCGCCAAAGAAACAAATATGACATTAATTAATTTTCGCCTCCTTTAATTTCCTGAAAATGTAGAAATAATTAGAAATTTTATCACGAAATTGAACGGTAATGAATATAAATAACTGTTTCTTCCCTTTTTGAATTTGTTAAGTACGGGACCGACTATCTTCAAATTTTCATGACGGGCTAAATAACCTCTTTTTTTACTTTAAGACATTAAGCTAATTTTCTTTTTGTATTGACAAAAAAAAATTTGACAAAAGTACCAAAATAATTTTGTAAATTAAGGTGTAATGTATACACTGCCGCGCACGCACGCACGCACACGCACACACACGCACACTCGCACACACCTATTTAATGATAATGTATTTAAATAAAATATGTAAAGGTTTTGGTAATTTTAACCTAAATTATTCAGCTATTGATTGTGGTTGGGAAAATCTTTTAGAAATTTAACATGGCGGCCATGACAATATTCCATATAAACCAAACAGCTCACCACATAAATCGTCACAAATTTGTATCGTACTGTATCAAGCATATATATTCATGTACGTCGATTTCCCGGAGTTGGTGGATAAAATTATTGTGGTGGTGATATTGTGCGCGTAATTTTTGGCTTCAGGCGACCGCTATGAGAATTGTGCGTGTGCGCCTTCTGGGTTACTGTATATTCTATAATGTAGAAGTATCAAATTTTGTGTGAAAATTTGTGTGCGGATTATTGGTAGCGCAAGTTCTGAGTATATCTAATGTTTACTCATATATGTATATATATATATATATATATATATTTAAATATATATATATATTTTTATATATATATATATATATATATATATATATATATATATATATATATTTGTCCAATAATCCATTAGAAACAGATAATAATCTGAACGTACCATACGTATATTTGACATGTTTATGTATCCAAATTTAATATAATGACTCTAATATATTTTAAATACTTTCATACCGCGCGTTTTTAAATAGCATATTGTCGGTAAATAACGAATGTATGTTATTACTTTTAAATCGTGTTGCACTTGCTCAATTGTGGACGAAAACGTAATAAAAGACTTATTTTTTAATGGTCCTAGCGTAAATCAAAGCTTTGTTCAGCTGCTAGTTTATGCACGTTTTTCTACTCTATGTTGAAGTAATGAACCGTTTTCTATTCAAAACTCGTGCTTGTTTTCATGTTTAAAAATTACCCTTAATTTGCATTAAATAAAACATTAATTGCAAATATTTCAAGCGCAGTGTTAATTACTTCGTGTTGTGTTAAGTCAGGGTTTGATAAAGAGTTTATTTCATAAAAATTATCATAACCAGGGCCTTTTCTTTGTTTCACAAAAATAAAGAATTTATTAAAAATGGATTATGGGATTTAAGTGATTACTTTCAATTTATTTAGATATTGAGAGTACGAGAGCACGAATTGTAAAAACTCTGCCAACTGATATTAGTCATGAAAAAAATAACTAAAAGTATGAAAATTCTATTTTTTTAAAAAGGTTTCGGATTTCCTCACCTCTCCTATAATTCTACACCATTTCAAAAATTTTGCTTTTCTTGCATCAGGTTTTCTTTTATGTGTATCTCAGTATTTACTGTCACATGGAAAACACCTGCGACCACAAAATGCCTCTCGAATAGACATATAGTCAATGACGTTCAAGTGTACAGCTTATCACACTGTAATGTTTAGAAATAATTAGCTGTAAAAACGAGTATTTACAAATATTTCTTCGACAGAATTGATTGATGATTTTCAATAATTTTTGATAGTTTTAGCATGAGTTAAATATTTTTAACTATCGTATCTCTGTAACTTTGCATTGGTTTCCGTTCTTTAAACTTTTTTGCAATAGTTGTTTTCTTAATAGATTTTTTTTATGTTCAGCTTTTTTCATAACACACCAGATTAAAATATTTAACCTCCTTTTGGAATTTGTATATTTATATGTTACGACTTAAAAGCACCAAAATAAACCGTATTATTGTAAAAATTTTGTACGTCCTTTACCTCATATATCTGTATTTCCCTGTATTCAAGGCCACAATCTTGCATGTGGCATAAGCTACTGTGTCAAATTAACAAATAATATAAACTGGTTTGGCATAAAAATTAATAACTTGTGAAATGATGGGCAATTAATTTTGAGAGAAATCCAGATATAAAGAGTGGACAAACTATATTTTTCTACCTAGCCATATGGGTGATAATACCTTTTCAATTTCTTTTAAATCCAAAGAAATAAATTTTTTATTCTGATCTACCAAATGATAGCACCTAAATAGCTGTAATTTGTCTACCATTGTGTGGTTACTACAATATTTCCTTGTGGAGAAATATAAAATACTGATAATTTTTTTATATTATTAACTTTCTAAATTATTAGAAGAAATATGTATATATTTTACGTCTCTGAAAAATTGATCGTTTTCATGGACAAAAATAATAGGTATATGTTTAACCTTTTCTATGTTTCAAAGCGTATATTGTTTGGCTCAAAACCAAAAAATATTTCCGCGCTCATTTCCTTAACAAAATAGTCTTCTTCCACTTTATTGGAACTTAGTAAGTGAGAAAAACAACAATATTTTTTTTATTTATTATAAAGTGCTCTCAATTGAAATTTTTAATTCGGCGATATCGAGTACTATCATCATTATTATTAGAAAAAAAAACAAAAATTATTAGTCTCGTAATTTTATAAACATTATTAGTGCGTGTCAATTAATCCCTAATATTAAGGTTACAATGTTCAGAGTAAAACTAACTTCTAGATAACAAAAACACTTTGTTAATTATTCTACAGAATATTTTAAACAGTAACCTGATTGAAATGGTATATATATATATATATATATATATATATATATATATATATATATATATATATATATATATATAAATAGATATATATATACACACACATATATATATATATATATATATCGACCCATGTGTCCGTCTATTTCTCTATTCGTCTGTCTGTCCGTATGTCACAGCCATTTTACTTCCAGACTGTTATTACTATATAGATGGAATTTGGATTGTCGTCTTTTATGGACTGCTACACAAGGAAAGAGGAAATGATGAAAATTTAATTAGTGGTGGCACTTTATATATGTAACTGAGGGTCGAAAACTTCCATTAAGGGCGGCATTTCATACATGTAACTGAGGGTCGAAAACTTCCAGGGCATATCGGTGTATAGGATATCGTTATATAGGTAATAAAAATGATATAGAAAAGGACTTTATTATTTAAATTAATAGTTGGTGAAATGTCCTTTTCCAAAGTTATAAACTAAGTTATCACGACTATAACTTTTTAATTAATATGTGTAAAATTATGAAAAAAATTAAGGTAGTAGAACTAGAGTGTTGAGTGTAGTTTTTGAGACATGGAATATTTTTGGTATCGACCGCAACAATATCTTTGTATTTCATTTTATCTTTTAGAATAACAACTTATACATTTAATATTGTTTGGTGCTATGGAACTCTTCGTGAGTAAATCCGACTCGAACTTGGCCGGTTTTGTTTTTTTATAATGAATATTAGCAAAAAAATATACTTGTAATACTGCTCCAACCAACCTTGGAGTGGAATAAAATGACTATACTAAGAATGGGGCTTACGCTTCAACACTTCTCTCGATATATGTATTGTGTTTAAAGACAATACTTTTCATTTAATTGCCTTGATATTTTTATAAAATATCAAGGTATTTAAACTAAAAGAAAAGTCTTTGTAGTTTACTGGGCTTAACTGGGTTTAAATTCGAGAAAATGTGAGGCTTTGTGAGAAAGACAGACAGACCGAGGACAAATATGACTTTACTTGTTAAATTGGGAACTCTGAAAGAACCACTTTTGTAGATATTAACAGTATTAAAATAGCATAAAGTAGTTATGCTATATTTATAGTATTAAATTAAGACGTCAAAGCCCGAAATATTATCGACGATACAAGTTTGTCTGTTTCTACCCTATAAACCAATAATATAATTCCAACATTACTAATTCTAGTAACAAGGAAAATATCTATAAAATAATTTTAAAATTTGATATAGGAATAAAACAAATGGTTTTTGTTGTTAAGTTCAATTACGAAAAATAATTTAAATTAAGTTAGGAACGTATTAAATAATACAGGTCTATGACATTGACATAAAACGAAATAGTAAATTGTAATTCAGCATAGGAAATACTTTGTAATTAATTTGATGCCAAATGAAAATAAGCACGAATTTTTATTTTTCGAAAAATATTCCCAAATATTTCAATAATTTAGAAGAATTCTTTGTCCCTTAAATAAAATACTGTTATGTCGGAAATATTTTAAGAAGAAAAAAGAGGGGAACGATCAGTCGATTTTTTAATCTTAGAATTATAATTAATTACTATTGTAGTTTGAGAGGATTAAAGATGTTTTTCAGTCCAATGATATGATAATGAGAAATCTTTTTCTATTGAACTTTATTTAGAAATTACTAATGTGTAACGACCACTAAGCCCCTAATATTATGTTCACAAAATTGTACCGGTGTTACGTTGAACCAATGTTCGTCTTTTTTGTTTCATGAATGTGAAGTGTTTTTAACCAAAATGACTGATTTGTATACAATATTGTATCATCACCATTCGTATAACTTCAACTTTTTTTAACTGACCGTAAAGTAACATATTGCAAAGCTGCAATTTTCATTTATTTTGTTTTTTACAATCGAATGTACATTTTTTTATAATGGAATGTACTAAACATTCCATTACTACTAGGTACAGTAAATTTATTTTCTTAAAAGCATCCTTACCTGAATTCACGTTTGTAACACGATTTAAATGGATATTTCGAAATGTTATTTTTCATTGCTGATATTAAGACTTTGCTTCAAGTTAACAAAAATAAAATTTTTAAACATGTGATATCACTGGTTTTAAAAATATTCCAAAGTATTTTTGAGAGCAAGATGTCATTGATTTCCAAATTTATCTATAACTCAAAATCTATAACTAAGATAAATAGGTTAGGAGGATTGAAGTAATAATGATATTTAGTGAACCCAGTTAATAGAACTTAATACAATTGTTATAAATATGTTATATTTGACCTTGTTTTACATAGACAAATTGAAAAAAATCCAAAATTATTTATTTTTCTTTTAAAAGTTGAGATGTACTTTAGAGTTATGGATGCTGATAGTTTTCACAGATACAAATAATAGGTATTTATAGTAACATAAATACCTAAATTGTTACCAAATGGAGATAATTTAATATTCCATGGCAAGAAATATATTTTTTTAAATTGAATAATCGACTCAGTGGCCCAATTAGTATAAATAATTAAATGTTTAGTACTCACACCACTGCTTTCGGAATTTTTATTGCTAAGAAGCACAATATTAGATAGTAGAGGAATACTTGTGAATATACGTATTTATGATTTATTCGTTTCAAAAAGTAAAACCCACTGAAGTACCGATTTTAATTTTAGCTTACCAGATGTCTGACAATGTAATCTTTGCAATATCATAAGGGTATCCCTTGGAAATATTTTCCGTGTTATCTATTTATAAATTTCAAACCTTCTTTAATGACTTTATTGTCATTTTCCAGTTCATATTTGTAAACAACCTATACTCCATTCAATTTCAAAATAGACTATTTATAAACAAACAAATTTGACATTGAAAATATGATTGGCACAAACACAATATTTAATCAGTTGACGACTATTTATAAAATTCATTGCATTATACCCAGAGTATAATTAAAGTATATACATAATCAAAATATTAAGTTCAAAAATGTTCACTATTAAAATGTCATAAATACAGGTATTAGACCATTATTATACTGATAAAAGTCGTGACATTTTACATTGTAAAAATAGACAACTCTCCCTTTTATGAGAAATTAGCAGGCTTTTCAAACATTTCGTGAAAACCATCGAAATTTGAGCGTTAAAAAGCCCAGAGCATATATGCTATTCATAAATGTTTTAAGGCATAATAGAAAGATTGCGACAATGTGTCAGCTTACGCTGCTATATGTCCAGATTTGAATGCATTATAATAAGTATACTTATGTTATATTTGGCGCATAGATAATTAAGCAAATATTGCGATACGTTATTTTCTTTTCAAATAAGTATTGGTGTAACAATATTTTTAGTGTTACCTACAAATTAAACAAAAAAAAAAAGTACTTAAGGATAATGTTTTTATAATAACTTAGCTTTTACTCTTTGTTCGATGTATATTTTCGATGATTATTCTTAATATTAGACACATTTATTTCAAAAACATTAGAAAAAGCTTTAATGTTAATTCTTGTAGAAAACACGCTATATAAGCCACGTAGTGTATTAAGCGGAAAATAATATAATAATTTAAATATTATTCTGAAAAAAAACATATCTACCTTTGTAACTACTTACAAGTAGTTTAAAAAGTAATATTATTTTATAATTAGTATATTCAATGACTGCGGAAAATGTAATGTTTATCTCATCTTAAAATCTTCGACCAATATTTAAATATTTATTTCCAATTGGACATATCTATGTAAATTTTTATTCTACTTGAAAAACATTTGTATAGATATTAGAAATAAAAGAAATGTAATTCTCATTTTTATGGGCAATAATACACCTTGAGACTTAGTTAATAATATTATTTTAAAACCGTACTTTCGTCCAACTTTCGTAAAATCATCAGTTTATCAGATAAAAATGCTGATGTTTGCTTACGAATTTCGTGGGGCAATTAACTTTTATTCTCCATTCGGATATGTAGGTTTGGTAAAATTAAATTATTAGCTTTTGTTTTGAGGATAAGCAATCGTACGGACCACGTATCATTATCTATCTGTCTGCCTATTGCACAAGTACGAAATATAACAATTGTATTGAAGTGGATGTATACAAATTTGCGTAGAACTAAAAATCTAGATTAATTCGAGCGTACAGCCAGTATCATTATTTGCAATATTCATTATTTATATATTCACAAAGGTCACACTACTTGTCCAAAAGCACATAGGTTCAAGAGATCAATTATATTTTTTTGTCCACTGTATGTCTACGTATGGTAACTTACGCTTATATATACAACGCTTGCTTGCCACACTTATCTATGTATTGGCGATTAATCCGCGATGCGTATACTGACTTGTAATTTTTCAATATCGCTCTCAAAATTTTTGGTGTTTCATAAAATTCTTTTTCATTAAATTATTATGTTTTAAAATGTTAAGCCCGTTGTGTTAAATGCATAAGATTTTTAAGTACGAGTGTAATTGAAATGGAGTATGTTTCAACCACAGTACTTATATTTTATAATAATTTGACGTTTAATGAAATTACTACTTCTATCAAAATGTTTGCTGTTATTTTATTTTTTTTTATACAAGAATTTTTTTATGTAAAAATTTTTCGAAAAACTTTATCTTGCTTATCTTAATTTCTCTTAAATAGGAAATATAACCTAAATTACATATATATACAGTGTAAATATGCAGATTAAAAAATATATTTTTTTATCACATATAAAGCCACATTAGATTGCTAACCTGAATGTAAGAAAAAATTTTACAATGCCTGAACTGACAAATCCGTTTATAAGCATTCTCTTTTCAAATTGAATGTTGTATAGATTACCATTAAATATAGTCTTCGCCACAATCGTATATTCTTGAGATTATTTGTATATATATTTATATAGTGTTGGAAACATAAACTTTTTCCTTCTTATGCGGCTTCCTAATTTCCTTGTAGTTTAGGAATATGATTTCCGTTTTCCGTAGCGTCATCGGCGTTTTCCCGTTGTTTTGCTTAGTGTCATATATTTCGTATTCGGCGTAATAATAATACGGATAGGCAGAATACCGACGCTAATATTGTGATTACTTAGATATTATAGAGATTATATATATATATATATATATATATATATATATATATATATATATATATATATCAATATTATGGAGGTAAAGAGGGAAATGAATACGATTGAGCTCGTTGGAGGGAAGTCTTTCGGGAAATAAGTTTTTTCTTTTATTTAATTCGGTAAAATTATTAATTTCTTCATGAATACCACTATACAGTTTAATAACTCATTTTTTTAAAATTTATTAAACAAATAGGGAAATAATCAACAGTCATTAATCAACAGGTTTATCTTTTTAAAACATTGTGAAAAATTTGCATTTATTGGTCTATGAAAAATTTTTGATGGTTTCTGTATCACAATAAGATGGCTCACATGTCTGTCTGTCGAACCTGTTGACCATCTTTCCTGTCCAGCTAAAACTGTTTCACGTTTTACTTAACACTCAAAAATATTCACTCGAAAATTTTAAAGAGCACAGGTAAAATACTTGATATTTTTTTAATAATTTTCTAAACCTTACAGGTTATCAATCAATAGACCTTACGAGAAATTTAAACTATAATTTACTAAACCCTTCGTTGACAAATATCAGCGGATTCGTCATTGTTTATTAATGATATTGCAATAATCATACGTTCAAATTACCTTTATATTAATTACAATTCGCACAATTATTGTGTTATCTAGATATGGTTATAGACAAGTTATCTAGATGTGGCTATAGATAGTGGCTAACGGTTTTGATTTCAGTATATGGCTTTTGTAATTTTGTTTTACAAAGCAAAAACAAATGATAATAAAAATAAACAAAAACGATTAAGGTCTGAAGTGCTTGAACAATCTCGAACTTCTAATTTTATTAGCAGAGGTTTATTTTATCGAAAATATAATTCACCATAAGCACGTATTACAAAACCAAAATTTCGTTCTTTAATTTTAATTGAAATAATAATACGAATGTGTTACGGACTGAGAAGTCGACAATTTAAATAAATAACAAAAACAAATATTCAAAAAGAAGGGAGTGGATCACGCTACGCGTGGTGTTAACCTCATAAGCGTGTGGAACAAAATGAACCAGTGGTTGTAGTGCCTCTGATTTATGTAAGTTTGATCGGTTTGCCATTATGAAATGACAAAATGGCACCTTTTCCCTGGAATATAAGATGTTTTCTCTAGCTAAAAAAGCTATATTTTTCATATACCTGTAGATGAAACATGTACCAAAAACTGGAGTAATATACATAATTAAATGAAACTACGTGATGTAGTATTATTTCTACTTTCTTTGATTTCTTTACCACGACCTAGGTTTCGTTGTATTACAACATCTTCAGATGGGCTATTAGCAAAGATAATATCCCACCTGAAGATGTTGTAATACTACAAAATCTAGGTCGTGGGTAAAGAAATAAAAGAAAGTAGAAATAATACTACGTTACGTAGTTTCATTTAATTGTGAATAACGAATTTCTACAAAATTAATGCCAAATATATTCAATAATGGATTAATATATTTAAGGAAAATTCAAGAATATTTAAAATACAACTTAACAAAATAAGATATAAGCAACTTTATTAAATTTATGGATTTTTGATACAATTAAAAAAAAAAGCTGCAGTGCTACGTCAGAAGAAGAGCTTTAGCTTTGAGTTAGCAAATTTCATAAACCATTGACGTTTAGTCTAACTAAAATATAAAGAATTGTATTAAATAGAGACCTATCAAAATGTTCAAGAATAAAGATAATATTTTATTATGAAATTGCGACTATATAGTTACCTTTAGAATGTAAACTTTCTATAGTATCAGTAATAATATTTTTTTTAGATTAAAATATTCAAAAATAAATTAAAATGACTTCATAATTTTTAATCTAATTCCATCACTTTTGAGAACTTTTATGCTTTATAATTTTTTTAAAATACATGCATATTTTGAAAATTAAAATTATAAAAAAAAACAAAACTTCGTTTCGTCCCAATATTATTTGTGTAAATAAATAAATTAAAAGGCGTTACTACTGTTAAATTGTCGAATATTTGAGATAAATCGATATTATGTAGATTGCTTTATCGGCACGCAGAACATTTAGATTTAGATCAAATAACACTGCATATTTTAAATGTTGTATAATTTATTTTAATTTTACCTGATTTAAATCTATAATCAATACAATAATCATTATAAAGAAACAGAGAATATACAATATCACTGTGGTTATTATCCATATATTATGAAAAGTCCTGGATACTGTTGAATCCTGGACAATCATTCAAAATACTCGTGTTGATTATCAGTACACTAATCGAAAACAAAGTATCTATCAAAATGCAACTTCACAGTTAAATGAAACTATTTGTGGTAGTATTATTTCTACTTTCTTTAAGTTCTTTACCATGACCTAGGTTTCGTTGTATTATAACATTTTCAGGTGGGCTATTAGCAAAGATCTTTGCTAATAGCCCGCCTGAAGATGTTTTAATACAACGAAACCTAGGTCGTGTTAAAGGACTTAAAGAAAGTAGAAATAATACTACATCACGTAGTTTCATTATTTGTGAATAATGCATTTCTTCAAAAGTAACGCCAAATATATTCAATATTCAAAATACCACTTAGAAAATAAACGTATCAGCAGAAAATTAATAATTCGAGATCCAAAGAAGTGTAAGATAGGTAGATGTGCTTTTTCCAAAGCTGTTCACTCTTATACTGGAGAACATATTTAAAATGTTGCATTTGGGAAAGGGGATATCAATATCAAAAGCGAGAAATGAAGTATCTTGGATTTGCAATTGACATCGTATTGTTCTCAGAAAATCGGAAAAACCTTAAGACTATAATGTGGAAACTGAAACAGTATGGTTAGTAAAAGATCCTTGACAAAACTAAAGTTGTCACTAATCCCCAAAATAGTACTGAAGATATCAGGGTAAATGGCATCATCATCAAGAGAGAAGAAAGGTGTGTGCATTTTGAAGAGGAATTAGTGATAGGTAAAGAAAAATGAAATTGATAAGCATATAATTTATAAGCATAAGCTAGTCTTGGCTTGGAAAGTTTACGCCAAGCTCCCATTTAATTTAAACGTGAAAACTAGTGCTATATAGAAGGATCGCATATAAAACCAATATCACCCACAAATTCTCACATGCGAAACGGAAACCTGGGTGTTCATGAAAGAGATCCTCCAAAATATTCCAAGTGGGTCTAGAGAAAACTAGTAGGCGTTACACTGAGAGACCATGAAAGAAATTACTGGTAAACAGAACACAACAAAATTGGCATGTTACAAAACAGGTAGCGAAATTAAAATGGATACCTCATTTTGATTCCGCTCCCCGTTTTGTCATGTTGCCTACAAACAAAGCTCGTGGTGCATGGAAGGGGTGGAACGGAGACCATCGGAAGAGAAACGGTCACAAGGAAGACCAAAGGAACGTTAGTATGACGACATCAAGAAAACAGCTAGTGTGAAGAGGGCAAAAACTGCCCATTACCGATACATATACTGAAGAAAAATTAAAGAAGAAATAATTGAAATTTATGAGCTATCTTGCTTGAAAACGATTGACCGTATGGACAAATTAGTTCAATTTTTGTAGCACATTTCCTTATTTAGAAAAAATTGTTTCAGTTTTATATAAATTTAATAAAAGAAAGTAGTTAATTTATATAGGAAAAATTTGGAATAAAGTTTTAAATTAAAAAAAATTCTTTGTCAAATTTGGTGTCGTATATTTGATATCACATAAGGTAAAGAAGAAATATTCTTTAAAATTGGCATATTACATATTTCATCGTCAAATGTTAATAAATTTAGATCCGTGCTCAATTTATGATCGACACCATCATCATACTCTTTTGCTGCTGTATTTTATTTTACATAATCTACCTCTTTAACTTTGTACTATATTCACTCATAAGCCGGCTTAAAAAGAACAAGTTTTTTAGAAAAACACTCCCTCTTAAGTCTTACCATTTTTTGTCTTTTATGACATTTTTATGTTTGTACTCCGTGTGCTTTATAGATATACCAATTAAACTTAGATACAACATGATTGAGAGGAAGCCAAAATTTCAATGTGTATCGCTTCTATTCACTATCTTTATTAATAAGCTGGGATGTGTATTAAAGAAGACGCATTGCTTTAGATTCGCCAGTGATTTATATTACGTACGAATATGTTTATACGTAATGTCGTATGTGAGCGATGCTGTTTGTTGGGTTCATGTGTTGGGACCTACAGTATTAAATATGCACTGGGGTTGAATGAACAAAGCGAATGGTTAATGTCTTAGTCCACATAAATCCGCAGGGGTGAATTAAAGTCTTTCTCATTCCCATCAGTCAAATTTATTGAATTGACCTAAGTACCTTACAACAGCGGGTTGAATTCTCAAATTTGGATATAAAATACAATACACAATAAGCATTTTACGATACGATTGTTAATATTCCAGGTTCATTTCTTCATACGTTCGATCTTTTATGCGAAGTGCACGTAATTTTATCACTTTTCCATCTATTTGCCTTCTATATAAGATATTTATTCGTAGAAAGGTGGAGTAATCATGCTTTATATCGTCAAGAAGTTAAGTATTTTCTTAAACTGAAAACAGTAGAAAACACTTTTTAAGTGTAATTACGTAAAAGACCATGCAGTTCTTTCTTTTTCAACTTTCTTTGGATCCGTTGTGATAAATTATCATTATATCAAACTTTAAAGGGACTAAACCTTAACCGGAACAATATCAAATCTCTTTAAAACATGAGATTATAGAAGCAATTTTTATTGTGTCTTCCATAATATTAAGTGTGAAAGATATACACCATATTTAGTAGAAATCTTGAACAAAATTTGGAGCTGAAAGTTATTTTGTCCTTTCCTGTGGTCAAGCCATGCAGTATTCTTTATTTTGAAGTAAGAAGATAAACACCGGTCACTATTTTTAAAACTTTGCTATGGTTTCGTACATTTCAAAATTATAAGTGAGAATATATTATTAAAATACTTTGCAGTACAAATCATCCATTAAGTAATTGTAAATCACACCAATGATAAAAGCAGAAAACTAGTCAAGAGAGAAAGTAAAAATACAAAGTCAAATAGAAAGTAATCGACAGAAAATTTATTTACGTAGTAAATGCCATAAAAATGAATTTACTATTTATTTTATTCCACAATGATTTAAAATTAATGCACTATCTTACCTCTAGTAATTTATGGAAGAGAATATCATTGTCTATATAATCACACGTTTCAACACCTAGTTGGATCGTGTTTGTCCACTGTGCTTCCTTTAAATCGACAGACACCTAGTTGGCAGATGTTAGAAGACCTAGGACGGAAATTGTTTTGCGAGGGCCTGAACCGGTCTTAAATTTGTATGTAAAAACCTTTATAGAATATCGTAATAAAAACTCATGCAAATCTAAATAACAGCACGTGATCCTGGAGTGCTTGGATTTGGAATAGCTTTGTTAAGTAAGTGTAACATAGTCCTCCGTAAATTAAAATATATTTACATTACCAGAATGCCAAATAAGGTCCATTAATTACGATAAGGGTAAGATAAAGAATCTAACAAACGCGTTTATTAAATTCGATGGAAACACATTTCAAAAACGAGTTCGTTTTGAGAAAAAAATGCTTGAGTGTTAATTGAAAACTATCGACCCTTCCAGTGTGTATATGCAGAACGAGTCAATTGTGTCTACCCTAAATATGAAACCCATATAAAAATATCAGGACAAATTACTTGCTCATTATATATACACGTCGTAAAAGATATTCACTGCATTAGATTAGTATTTGGAGTTTGCACAATTTGCATTTTGTAAAAAATATTAAATTTATCGCGTAAATAACAAACAAAATATGACTTTTTTTTTAAACCGGAATGGAAGAACTGACATTTATTATAACGACAAAATAATTTTCTTAACTAATCCATTGAAATATGAAATTAAGTTAATATAAAGTGATTAAATTTACAGTACTATTTGTTGAATTCAATATGAAAGTAATAAATAACATCGCAAATTGCATTTTCTTTCAAAAGAATTAAAAGTGTAGTTGAATATTGAATGTCCCTCCAATTTTATTTTCGCACGTTTTTTTGTTAGTTAAAAGCCGGCCTATTTATATGTATAAAGAACCAAATTAAATTATCTAGTTAAAATTTTTAATCCAGAAAACTAAAATTGAAAAATAATAATATTCCATTTTTGACGGTATCAATTAAATTGGAATTACTATATGCTTTTATGGTGTTTTCTGTTAAATCATGATAGCCAAAAAGTGGTCATTTCAATATATGTACATCATACTTAACAAAGGTAGATTATAATGGATTTTAAATAATGAAAGTATTAACACATATCATAATTTGAAAAAAATCCTTGCCCAGAATATTGGTTTTTGGTAACATAGTTTGATCATAATTTGGTGGATGATGATCAAACAATTAGAATAGCGTAGTAGTTATTGAAATTTATATTATGTCGGCTACACGACGGTAAACTCAACGTATCTCGCCATTATATTATGATAGAGATAAAGTTAATTATAAGTCAATATTGTCCTAGCTGGCAGACATTAGAAAGCCTTTGTGACAGACTTTAGAATTTGCTATATACGCCCAAAACTGCTGCAGCCATTTATTAGCTTTACATTTTCTATTTATAATTTTCATGTAAAATCGTCTTGATACGATTAATGTTTGTACATTTTATTACATAGCCAAAGTTTTATGTGTCAGGTGATTGGGCTGGGTAGATTCATTTGTGTTGTTTCATGCTTTCTGTAAAATTATAGGACTGAATAAAAAGAGCGAGTTTATGTCGTATATATTACTGATCTTAATACTTTATTATTTTTGGCCTTCCAAATTTATGATTTAGATGTTAAATCAACCCGAGATGATCATTATGAATATTAATAAAAATAAAGTGACTTTCGTACGTAATTATTCTATTTACTATGTTATATGCAACTAATAATACTTTACGACTTGATCCACATAGAATTTTTTATTACAATTTCATTTTAATGCATTTATGCTATATTCGTAGGTTATACACAAATTATCAGTTCAAATCCCAATATTTTCACATATACGCCCAAAACCGGTGCACCATCCATATGCGTGGAGAAAATTTTTCTTCATTATCTAGGAAACTTTTTGAGACATCAAGATGAAACAAGGCGCAAACTATTCTTTTTCATCGTCTTTGGAAATAAATTTTATTGAATAATTAACCGTAATTGTGTTTATTACTGACAAAAAAAGACAGACATAGCAAAATTCCATAATGGAATTTTTATATTTAAAAGTCACAAACATTCCAATTTTATTTATATGTGTAGATTAGAGTCCTGTATTAAAAAGCTTATAGAGCAAAACTCTAAAGCAAATTCGGTGTTTACATTTAGTAGTCGATTTGCTCTATACTGTCTGAGAAATAACTATGACTGTATTATCTAATCGAGTATATAAAGTATATTTAGCTTTTGATAAAATTTGACGAGTACCGATACGTTACGTAAAGCGTTGTTGTTGGTACTCATTTCATTTTTGTTGAAATTGCCTTTTATTCACTATATTACAAATTTTGACCTCGCATTATGATTTCATTTGGTTTGGTTGACGAAATATTGTTTTTCTGTACTTGTGACTGATTCTTTCATATTTGCTTACGTATTTTTGTACACATACCAAAATTAAAAATAGATTCACACAAACAATGTGGACTAAAAATTTGAAATATCATCATCATAAGCCTGTAACTATTCACCCTTGAACCTAGATATTTTCCAAAGTTTGTTACCATACACAATCTTCTTCAGCCTTGCGCCTTCTGCATCCGACTACTTCCTACCGACTTCTTTAGTTGGTCAGTCCATCTGGCTGGAGGCGTTCCACACCGCGTTTCTTAGTTCGTGGTCTCCACTCGAGAACTCGTCTATCCCATCGGTGTTCATTTACCATTTTTAATTTTCGGTTTCCCTTTAGGTTATATTAAATTTCAAATAGGCATTCAATGTAACAAAATACGCACCCTCCCTTTAATCGTGTAACTAAAGATTTAATAAATTTAAAACAATTTATATACTAACATTTGATTGGTAATTACAATTAAAACCATTTCGACTTACCTGAATGAACAATTTTGAATGAAAATAATGTAACCCTTATATTAAAAATTCTTCGACATGCACTTAATCGGCTTTTTTCTCTAATAAAATATATCATTTGAAAGTTAAAATAATTACAAAAAAAGTTGAAGTATATAAAGGAATTCCTTAAAGGATGACAATATAAAAAGAAATTTAAAATGTTCACTTAATTTATAAATAAGTTGTGTGTCAAATGATGCAAAACTGCAGCTTAATAGGTTTTTGCGCGTTGTACAGAACAGACGTTCTCTAAAAAAAATAGTGCCACGAGATATATAGATTTAGATCATAAGCAATTAAATAATAAAGTTCAATTATGAAACACACACTTATTCAAGATTTAAAAGAAACAAATCGCACTAGTGAGGCGTATTTAATATAGTTTTGAGAGAGATTGAGAACACATATAAATATAATAAGAGGAAGAAATATAAGAAAACGAACAGCGACCTGACCACTGACCGTACATCCGAACGCTCTTTTTATAATTTTGCTGAATTAAAGATAACTACAAGAATAAAATATGATACTAAATATTGGCACGAGAATATTTTGAAGAATCGATAATTTCTTCCTTAATAATTGAATCTTCACAGCTGACAGATAAAATGTTCTGTTATATTTATTTAATTTTGCCGTAAAACATACTCTTAATAAATTATACTAATTAAAAAATAGCATTATCAAACGTATTCAAATATGAAGTGTAATTTATTACAAAAAATCATAGAAAAATTTTAAAAGGCCGAACATAATCCAGTTTTCATATAGCTTTCCAATTGAAACGAAAACCTATTACCACTTATGCAAGGGAATATTATTGTCACGTAGTCAAAGACTTACAGCATCTGAGTCACTGAAATTTACGATTGAACAGGTGTAAATAATATAAACTTTTCTTAGAATTTATTCTCGATGGATTCAGGTCGCATTCTTAGTTTTAAATTTTGGTCTGGGAAATTATGTAATAGGGAAACTGGAGCGAAATTTAAATGTTGATTTTTGTTATTTCATAGCGACAACGGAAAGGAAAATTTTAATTAAATTTTCTTGCTAGAATTATTTTATCAAGACGTTGAGGTACTCTACATAGGTATGGTAACCACGAAGTTAACATTTTAAACAATATTCTTTTGAAGATTAAAATTTGCTGTTAGAAATTTTCATACTCACAGATAAGCGAGTTATTTAAATGTCTTTTTTTAAATCAAGAAAATTTATTCTATTATATGTTATGAAGAAATTTGAATCCTTGTTACGATGAAATTAAAAATATTAAAAAGGTCTCTTTTCGTCAATATACATGTTGCTGAATGATCATTGTAAACATTGAAAAATACTTTTAAAGTTATTCAAAATATCTCTGGAAAAGCTGAAAATCGTGAACCATTCTAATAGTATTTTTATGGAATATAACTCAAAAATACTATTACTACCAAGTGGGCCAAAATTCTAAATAAAAAGTTATTTGTGTTTAATTAAAATATTTCCGAAACTTGTATAAATAGGAAATAATATACCTAGAATATTTAAAGGAAATAATTTTCTTGAAAAATTAATATATTTTTCAAGTGATACTTCTTATGACTTGCCTCAGCTTAAAAAAATATACAAGAGAGCTAGCAAATAGTTATCTTTAATACATCAAAATTATAAAATTCTTGTTTTCGCAACTTCTAAATTGGTGTTGAAAAACCGACATGTCACTTTAAAATTAGGATTGTATTTGACATACACAGAAATTATATAGTAATTACTACATAGGTAATAATTTTAACGCGTAAAGTTAAACAAATAACACTCAAATGTATTTTTTCTTTTCTTTTAACGTATATAGTAAACCAGGCTATATATTTTTACTTATTTTTGCTTGAAAAACAATACATCAGTGAAAGTTATGAGATTGTAAATGTAATTTTCTGGTTAATAATACAAAAATTTAACTGAAACCACAAAACTGAAAAAATATTACATATTCCAAAGCCATATTAATTTCATCTAGGTCTATACTTAATTTAAATAAAATAATGAAATATTAATAATGATATTTTTTGCGACGTACTTCTGTGTGAGTTAAGAAAAATAGTAGATTACAAAATTTATTTCAAAATTATGCGCCGTAATATAAATTCCAAACTATTGTATTTTTGTGAATTGTAAAATTTCAAAGTTTCCTGTTTGATCGAACTCTATATATTGTGTTCAGCATCATGCCGTCGCGACATTTAAATGGAAAGAAATTAAATAATTTTACCCTTCACGCTCAGTAAACAATTGATTATCAAATTTTATATCTAGAAAAAATATCTCAATAATTTCTACAATGTTAATAATAAATATCGCCTTAATTTTAAAAACCCAGCAGTTCCCAAGATAAAAGCTTACGTACTCACTATTTTTGACAATCATATATTTTTATTTATCATTGGTGTAATAAACATGCTCTACGTACTAAAGTCATCTATAACGTTTATTAAATTTCTTAGAAACAAAATTTATTACCTCATTTTCATTTTATGCGCTGAATTTAACTGCAGTTATTGGATATTTTTAAAATTTTTCTATGATTAGGATAATTTTAATTTTAAAATATTTTCGTGCAAGTGTGAAGATTTTTTTAATTTGAATAAAGATACGATTTTGCATATATTATTTTCTTTTGTAAAATCGATAACGAAATATGATAACTGTTTAATAAGAGTAATGATTTAAGTTCAACTTTTATTGTTTGATTTATATATATTTTAATACTTTGCATGTTGCACTTCAGTATTAGGTATTGTAGATAGGTTTCTGTAGATAGATTTAACCATTATATTTACGCGGTATGGTCCTTTATGACCAAATTAAAACTTGTAGTTATTTTTTTTAATTTTAAAAAGAATTACAAAAAGTTAATAATTTTTTTTATATTTAGGTTAAAAAAAATTTAAAGCATTTTTTAACTATTTTGGGACTCATGACTCGCATCGCATCAGAAAATATTAGTAATTATTTTCAATCGCATTTTCATAGACCTCTTTAAAAATGGTATAAGTGGAAAAAATAAGTTCCATTTTTATGGTGTTCTTTTATTATTTTTTTGGTCCATAAACTAATATTAAAAAACAAAATAAAACAAAATTTTACTGATATAGCCCAACTACAAATATAAAAGATAGCATCACTTTCCGTGCGCCCCATTTTTGTAGTGAATACCGTTGTGAAAATATTATGCAGAAACACACAGTGAAGAGATCAGACAGCAGGTCAGTAAACAGCCCACGGTGCACAGCTCAGGCAGGAAACCTCAGGTTGAAGCTCGCGAGTTATTTCACATTCGTCCAGGACATACTCTATGTAAAACATAAAAAAGTGAAAAACAAAAGCTCACAGCTGTGTGGTATTACTTTGGGTGGAATTATTTGGTGAAGAGGGAAATTTGAAGACAAATAATATTTTCTTTTCTTTATATTTTCAGTAATCATTGCTTTTCAATACTTTAAGCATATTTTTAATTGGCATCTGCTTTATATTCCTACTTTGTAGCTAGGCGTAAAGCGTGCTGATATAATTCATCCAAAAAGTGTTATTCAGTAGAATATTCAAATCAATTTTCAAACAAAAATCTTTGAAAATGTTTTTATTTCAAATTTAAGAAAATTTTTACATTTTTTTTTAATTTATAGGAACGAGAAAAGATCGAGCGGGTCATCAAATGATGAATGGTGACGTTCACTGTAGTACTTATTTATTAATTTATTGATTTTTTAAATAATAAAACTTATTGACGTACAGTCTTTTTACTTAATCATATCGATCCTTTCGTATATCGTAAAACGATTGACTCACACGCGGAGTGGACACTATTTATAATCGAGTCTTTCAGAACAGTTGATTTGCAAGTTTTTAGCGATATTATTAAATATATATGTACTGTGAAGTATCTCCGCAAGATAAGGCATAGACTATGGCTAACAATGAGCGGCTACTCTGTTTACATATTTGGTGAAAGGAAGTTACCTTAGGTTTAGCTTGCTACACAATATATACAATTAAACATGGCAAAATCTTCGTGAATTCTGGAGAGACGATTCAATGTACGAATATCATCCTATTTGCGTTAACTATTTATCTGGTTCCAAAACATGGACCACCGTATAACGCAATTTAGATATAGGCACGCTCATTATTCTAAAGCACCATAAACCGGATTATGGAGCAGTTTCAGAATTGCTGTTATTGCGAGCGCTGGCACCCCAGCATGCGTGGATCATTTCATTTATTACACTGACATGCGTAAGCTAGAAATCGGCCACGGCAATGATAACATTAATTGAATTGCACAAGCTATGCTAGCTAACCTTTTATGTATGATGAAAAGGACATAAAATTTAGGTGAATAGATTAATTTCAGCTGTCTGTTTACTTATCTCTTTATAAATATTGCCCGTTTATTGTCCTCGAATTAATTAAGCCTGTTAATAATATTGAAAATATTAGAGATGTAAAACTTTTAGGTGCAAATAAGGTTTTGCATCCAAGTCATATCTAGGTTTAAAAATTATCAAATTTGATAAAATTATAATTTCCATATTTGAGGTTTACCTCAGTCAACCTTATATATTGGAATTAGAAAAATTCCAATATTTAAGGTTTAGATTGAAGGGCGAGGAGGTAGATGTAATTGAAGCATTAGAGGGATCCGAAGAAAATTACTTATCGCATGGAAATCGCTGAAAGCCCGTTTCGAAAATAAACGCCTAATCATACAAAATCATGTTTGCATATTATTAAAATTACCAACGATAACTAACGAATGTGCTGTCGAATTAGGAAAGTTTATAGATAAGATTTTAACTCATATATGATCTTTAAGATCAATAGGCGAACCCGTTGAACAGTAAGGCTCATATTAATTTGCATTCTCACATCAAAAATAGATCAAAACACCCATATAGGATGGCAAATCTATTCAAGGATCCGGAATGTCAAAAATATACGGTTTCACGAAATTTATAGAGGAACGCTCTCAAATGACGGTTGCAAGCGCAGATTTAAACCTTGTACACAAAGTTGGTTATTCACTTAATCCTATAATCATCTTCACGACCATTTTAATTTGTTCGTGTTCTAGAAACATTGACAAGAAATTCAAAACTTTCTAAAAAAATAGAGCCTAGTTTTAAAAATTCACCTTTGCATATTGCAGTGTCTTACCTTTCCTTCTAATATAATAAAAAAATAGTATATATTAAATAAAAAAACAGAGCCTAGTTTTAAAAATTCACCTTGACATATTACAGTGCCTTACATTTCCTTCTAATATAATAAATATGTAGTATATATTCAATAAAAAAATTGAGCATAGCTTTAAAAATTCACCTTTACATATTGCAGTGGCTTACCTTTCCTTCTAATATAATAAATATATAGGTTATATTAAATAAAAAAAAGAGCCTAGTTTTAAAAACTCACCTTTACATATTGGAGTGCCTTACATTTCCTTCTAATATAATAAATATATAGTATATATTCAATAAACAATTGAGCCTAGCTTTAAAAATTCACCTTTGCAGTGCCTCACCTTTTTCTCTAATGTAATAAATATATAGTGTATATTAAATAAGAAAAATAGAGCCTTGTTTCAAAAATTCACCTTTACATATTGCAGTGCCTTACCTTTCCTTCTAATATAATAAATATATAGTATATATTAAATAAAAAATAGAGCCTTGTTTTAAAAAATCACCTTTACATATTGCAGTGCCTTACATTTCCTTCTAATATAATCAATATATAGGTTATATTAAATAAAAAAATAGAGCCTAGTTTTAAAAATTCACCTTTACATATTGCAGTGTCTTACCTTTCCTTCTAATATAATAAATATATAGTATATATTAAATAAAAAAATTGAGCTTAGTTTTAAAAATTAACCTTTACATATTGCAGTGCCTTACCTTTCCTTCTAATTATTAACAAATTTATACACCTCTCTGGTGGCATGACAGGTTCTTAAGTTTTATTACTTAATGCTTTATTGTATTCAAACAGGCGCGAATACAGTCTGTTGGTGATATCAATTAAATTTAATTCAAGTAAATTTAATTATAGGAAATTTTAATTCCACGTTACTAGCTATTAGGTCATTACCTTCAGTCATGGTATACCAGTTTTGATTTGCGAATGATATTTTATTTGCTTAACATATACTGTATGTATATTTTATATTCTATAATTCTATCAATTTTTTTTGAAAACGGCATGTGAAACAATTATAAATTTTTTATTTTCCTAATTTTTTATTTTTGTATACGTAAATTTTGGAATGTTTAATTATAAATTTGGTAAAAGAAAAGCCTGAATTTTGCTACAAAATTAACCGAAGGTAATAATGAAATGTGTGGTAATGTTGCACTCTGTCGGTTTTATTGCTATTAAATAAGCAAGTTATGACGAGCGGGCAGTAAAAATCAATAAGATTTAAAATATTACCCGAATATCAATTTAATCTTCAGCCGAATAACTCTATTTAACAATAAGAAAGAAAACCAATAGCATATGCACGTATATAATATCTTAATTACTAAAATTGGTTACGATAAACTAAAACCAAGTCAAATTAATTTTCCCAAACATAATTTAAGTCATTGCCACCTTAAGTCACTGCCACCCAAATGCCATTTATCAAATTTAGAGTTATTTTTTAGCGTTCTGTACCTCAAAACGAAAAACTCTGAAGCTTCCCTTTATAACACAATTTGTATTTGAAAGCCTTGCAAAGATTATGATAAAACTATAGCAACGATTTTAGTATCATAATCTTTGAAATACGTCCACGTTTTTACATCAGTGATAGATATGGTAGGTAATTTATTTACGTTTTTCTATATTGGGAGCCGATTTTCTAAGAAACAATGCGTCAAGGAACTTTTAAATTTGGCACAGTAATAAATCTTATTGAGCTACAATTTTTTCCTACCTGAACTACAAGTTTAATTTTTTTTTACATTTTATGTCATATGTTGTATCATTTGAAAAAGCTTCTTATGAAAAATACAAAAATATAAATAGATTTCATAATTTTAAATGGCATAATTAAAAAAATATTCCAGAAAATTTGCCGAAATAGAACATTTCCTCATTCTTGGTTTCCAAACTACTGAGCCAAACACCATGAAAAAGAGGGCTGATAAAATCTGCAATTAAATTAATGAATCTCTAAATTGGAGGAAAATACAGCAATCAGAATAGATTTTATCACCTATAAATGACATAGTAAGCAATGTATGTATATATATGTATATATATATATATATATATATATGTGTGTGTGTGTATATATATATATATATATATATATACATATATATATATGCACATTTCGATTGATTTAGGACATATTAAAATAATTAATTTTTCACTAAAATGGATTTTAACTTCAATATAAACTTGAAATAAATTTCTCAGAATGGAGATGTCAATCGAAACGAGTATTTAACTTTTATTAATTTGATCCGTATTTTTTAAACAACATTTTTGTCAGTACAAATTTCATGAACTAATTAATTTACTTTTAAATAAATCCACCTTATTTAAACAAAATTTGAAGTTACCACTATTTATATTGTTAATTTTTAAAATTTTGTTGTAAACTTAATTGCAAAAATGAATTAAAAGAAGATCCTTTACATGATTTTTCGAAATTTGAAACGAATTTTGAAAACTCTGGAAAAAAACAAAGAGGAATCTTTTTATGTAATAATTTCCTCAAATATCCCATGAAGATAAATAAAAGCATATGTATTGGGTTAGTTTGAAAGTAATGAGCCTATGATTACAATTTATGTTTTTTTCTAAAAAGCGATGTAATATCTAGAGTAGTACTCACTGCGGTTTTTTCAGAACACTTTGACGTTAAACTTAGCTGTGATGAAATGTATGAAAGTAAGTATATGATTTTGTATGTCAACAATCAACATTACAGTCAAAGTAAACAAAAAAACTTAGTCAAAAAAAACAGATTAAATATAACTCTTTTATGTTAGGAACCACTCCTCTGATGGATAGATTAAAAGCAGGTCCAAATAGATTAATATTCATCTGTTCATATAGTCTCCTGTTTAGTTTTTATTTAATGTTTTTTAAGGATGGTGCCAGAGAATGTTATTTTAAATTTGGTGACCACTATTATAGGCAAAGGGAGTATAAATTACTTTTTTGTAATAGCATATGGTGTAAATAAAAATCGTTTCTTTGCTTTGGGTTTCATAATGATGAAAATTAACTGAATGTGTTTTAGCTGTCATCAAAACTAACAAAAATTTGCTTTTTTAAATATATATAATATATCGAAATTCTCAGCGAGTAAATCCGACCTGTAATTAATTGAAGTTTTACCGTGAATTTTAAATAACTTTCCAAACTTATTAAACTCGGATAAAGAAACATTCACTTATGTGGTGTAACTTAATATAATTAAACCTTTTATCTGACTTCTTATTTGAAATTATATTTAAAATTTCATATTCAACAGAAGACGATACGGCATTTGAAAATATTGATAAAAGATTTTAATGTCTGTACTTGAAGTAATCAAACACCTTTAAGAAACTATCTAAAAAGGGTTTTTTTACTTACTTATTAATTTCCTTTCATTTCTTTGTAAATATTCCGTTTTCATTTCTGCTAAAATTTTAGTATATTATTTTTCTACTTTTATGTTATAAATAGTATCATAATCCACGTCTTTTTATTACGTTTAACAAATAAACCGGTACTGTGGTGTAAAATTGATGATAAAATGCATGTAAATATTTTAGTTGAAAAAAAATGTGTCGGCTAATGATGGTAGCTGAGAGCTGGTAAAATTATTTTCAGTTCTTCTTTCGTGTATTTATATTGAGTGTAGATGGAAACGCTTGAGAAGTTTAAATGATTATCATCCACGTGCGTTAATATTTTGTCATCATTTAAAATATCATATTACATTTCTGTAGTCAGAAATGTAATATGATATTTTATGAATGCAATATCATATTATGGATATTGCATTCATAAAATATCATATGATGCATGAAAAATATCATATTGAATTTCTGTGGTCAGAAATGTTATATGTTGTGAATGATTTCATAATATTGAATTGAACCTATTTCTTTTATTAAAATATATTTAATTTCAACTGTATAATATATATATATATATATAAAAGATATTTCTGTATATGCAGACTCTACTGCATTTTATTATAAATCGGATATCGAATTTTTCAGGTTTGTTGACTTGCCATAAAAAATCTTCATTAAAATCAAGTGGACAGTATTTGTTAAATATGAATTCAAATATTTTTTTGCGGTAATGTATCATTACTTTGAAAGCTATTTTTTACGTTCTGACTATGAAAAAGTATATTTCCTTACATTATTATTAGTTTATGAGAATTGTATGGTATAAAATATTTAGGCAACAGACCCTTTTACTTTTTTGATGATAAAGATTTTATTTATAAATAAATAAATATTTTTGAAATGTATTCGTTAGATTTTATCCCAAATATTAAGAATTAAAGGATGTCTACAATCAATAAATAATTGCGATTACTGCAAAAAATTTTAACTTGGCTTATTGGAAAATAACTGACATTACCGTGAATGGTGGGCTTTATTAAGTGACGCATTTGTAGGCAGAACTTTGAAAGCTATGTGATTTTATTATATTTAAAATTGCGGTGAAAACAATGGAGGATTTAATTGTGAATTTAATTAAAGATTAAAATGCATCGGAAATATTGTACTGGAGACGGTTTTTGTAGATACCCTATACAATATTTTGCGTAAATATTTCTATCTTAATGAGGCCAAATTCAATAAAATACATCATCAAAATACAGATACGGATACTAAAATTTTTTAATCACATTTACGAAAATGGAGACTACTTAAAACAGCTTACAAATAGGGCTGAGTGGAAGGCAAAGCTGCTCGAGGCCGAGCTCAAATACATCGATTAATTTAACGATCGAATCCACAATAGCGCGATGTAAACGCGATGCCATCAAATACCAGAAATAGGGAAGCTATGGAAAAAAATGCTGGCAAAAAAAATAAAGATCCAGCATGTACATATTTACTATCTATACAAATCAGACTACCCTGGTAAATGTGCCTGACTGAAAAGGAGAATACTTTCTCGAGCTTTCCAATTAAGCAAAGAGAAAGGGAAAGAAATGGAGGGAGACAGAAGAGAAATAGATAGGGAGAGAAAGGGAGAGAGAAAATAAGAGACAGATCGACAGCCAGAGAGAAAGAGAGAGGGATATTTAAGTAACTCTTCCTTCCACAATACCACTAAATACACTCTTTTGCTTAAAAAACGGTCGGTTTTGATTTTGTCATATAATTAACAAAATATTACTTATTAAAAGTTTGGATGATAGTGTATTCTGGCACATAAAAACGAACGTTCTAAATTTTAAATTTATTCTTTTTGAATGAAAATTCTCTTTCACTGACAAAAATGTATTTTTTGGCGGTAAATGAAATCCAACTCTTATTAAGTTAATTTTCATTTGTTAAGTTTTTTATTTTTACGAATAATTTTTAATTAAATTTCTGCTATTTGATACACTAGTTCACTTCTGTTTGCTATTCTTGGTATGGTTGAAAAAACGATAAGAGCTAGTAAAATTATTAAAAATACATATAAATAAAAATTATATAAATTGCGCTGCTTGAAGAAGGCTGTAGCCAATGTTATGTGTCTCAGCAGTATAATGTGAACTGTTCTACCGGCCAAAGGACCTGGCAACGATACCAAGAAACGGGCTCCGTCAGTAGAAGGCCCGGTTTTGGAAGAAAACGATGCACTGAGCCACGGGACGATCGCTTCATAGTCAGTTAAGCGCTACGAAATCGTCAAGTTACGTACGTGGATCTCAAACAGAACCACAAGGAAGTCAGAGGTACATGAGTAAGCCTATCAGAGGAGACCTAGCCAGAAGGATACTTCAGGCCGTCAATATACGTAGCTATCGCCCAGCTCGGGGCTCTATATTGCTCCGTGAGCATCGAGTTGCCAGATTGAGATTCGCTCAAAATGTTTCGTCATGGACTCAACAAGACTGGAATAGTATTTTATTCTCTGATGAAGCTCGTATATCAATTAGTGGTGAGGATCGATGTCGGCGACTATTACGAAGACCTGGAGAACGCTTCGCAGAAGTGTGCATTGAGGAAATCACCCCTTACAGTGGAAGCTCCGTAATGTTTTGGGCTGGTATTAACTCAGATGACCGTACCGTGGTAGTTTTTATTGAAAATGGCAAACTTAATGTGCAAAGGTACATAACGGAGGTTCTTATTCCTCATGACTAACCCGCATTAACAGCAGTCGGAGGCGAGTCCATTTTTATGGACGACAGCGCTCGCGCCCATCCCTCTAGAGACGTCGATGCGTACATGTAGGAGGCCGGAATTCGTCAGTTAGAATCTTCAGCCAGAAGTCCCGACCTCAATCCGATAGAAGAGTATAGAATAATCTCAAACGACGCGTCAGAGCCGTAAAACCAGCTCCAGGAAACATTCATGTTAAAAATATGATCGTCGCTGAATGGGAACGTATTCCTCAGGAAATGATAAAAAAACGTCGTCGAAAGCATGCCTAGCAGATTAAGCGCATTGATTTTAGCTAGAAGAGGCTATATTCGTTACTAAATTTTCAAATTTTATGTTAAATTAATAAAAAATGTTCAAAAATAAACTTAAGCCATTTTTAACGTATCAGTACGAAAACGCTCGTCTGTGGACTTTATAACGTTTTTTTTCATGTATTCGCATTTTTAATGACTGACGTAGGTAAAAACGATATCTCAATAATAAATAACAATTTTCTCATCATATCGCCATATAAAATGCATAAAATAATAATAAAATAACTCTGATTTGGTTTATTCCTATAAGTGACCGTTTTTTTGCAAAAGAGTTTATACCTATCATTAAAACTACTAAAGTTTCATCGTCAAATCAATTATATAGTTTAACGAAAAGGTACAAAAATTATAATCTCAAAATGTAAGCAATGTGAATTCGGTACCAGTTAGATTTATTAACTTTAAGATGCTATTTTTAATCGGTGTAAGGGGCGATACGTGGACGAAAATAATTTTGAAGCCGGTCGCATATACTTCCCGTCTATTACATTTACACGATGATAATACAATGTATTCATTTACGTAATATTACATTAAATTAAACTGAAATTTACTTATAATATGTAAAACGTATAAATTTTCATTTATTTCTATTTGTTATTTCTTTTTAAATAAAAATAATTTTTAATAATAAGCATTTGCTGAAACTATAGCATTGAGTATAAACAGTATTAATCTTAATTATAAATTATATTTTCAACATGATTCTGAGTTTAATTTAATTTATTGTGATAAAAAATTAAGATAAAATACGTTATACGCTAGTTTTTATTTCAAAGATCAAAACTTAGTATTCGTGAAACAAAATAGCGAAACGTAACTATAAAAACATCATTTGCCAAAATAATTATTTGTAATAAAACCTTAATTCTATTCCATTACGTTAACAATGATAAACATTTACGACAAACTATTAAAAACCTACTTTAACTCGATGCTTTTTAACTACACAAAAACATAAAACTTGTGTTTTCCCTTGAATAATAAAACTTAGTACTTATGAGATAACATCGCAAAACATAAAGACATCATTTTCCAAAATAATTATTTTTATTAAAAATTAATTCTAAGTCATAACATCAACGTTCTTAAAAAGTTATGTCATAGAATATAATTTAAAGACTTACTTTAATTTGACTTATATTTTTGTGTAGTTAAAAAAGGTTTATACGAAAATATAAAACTTGCGATTGTCTTAAATCAGAGGAAGAAGAAAATCGCAAAACAACAGTGCTAAAATTATTTTTTAAAACAATTATTTGCATTCAAAAGTAATACTATGTCAACACATTAATTATATAAAAACTTTACTTGGAAAGATTAAAATCTACATTTTTTTCTGAACTTGCCAATTTTGAAACTATTACTACAATATTTGTGATTGTTTTAACAAGAGAAAAATAAACTTTAATCACGGCTTTTTCAGTACCAGTGTCAAATCCAGGCTCATTTACTCTAAAACTTCTCAGGTAAATACATATCGAGAAGATAAGTTTTAGCCTACTTTCATTGATTTTTTAGGAAGATTTTTAGAAGTCGTTTAAGAGGCTTATGAATCTCTAAACTATTATAGATTTTTAGTAAAATAATTAAGCCGGTATTCGCTATGGATAGCATTATGGACAGTGATGAAATTCTTAATTTAAAAAATTTTTGGTATCATTTTAGTTACTCTTTTAATTTAATCTAAACTAAAATTATTTTTCTTATTTTCCTTAGTTTATCTATATGTTCAAATATATGCCCTTTGATATTCAAAATATCTCCCTACAGTTTTGTTTGTACATCGATGAATTAAAAATAAATGTGAATGATTTAATTATTTTTAGAGTAAATATAATTATAAATGGGTTTTCTGACAAGTAAAAATTTAGACAATTTTTTGTCCGCAACATTTGTTAGCTAGTAATTTAAGTGGCTTTTAATACCGGTTATCTCAACTAAAAACAGTATACTGTCTTTTTGGCTTACAAAAATAAAAACTACACTAAAATATGATTTGAATATTTCAATAACATAAGTTTCTTACCGATATTAAATTTAAAAACTATATGTTTACCTCTAGAACAAATTGTTGAAACATATATTCAAAGTCCCTTCTTTTACTACAATGCTTTTCTAAATTTGTTTTTTGGACTTTCCTAACATAATTTCGGTATATATTTAAAAACTGTCTGTCCTGTCTCCTTTAGTATTGGCAATAAATAATATTTATTTGTCATTACATAACTGACCCTAGTTTAATGCGTTTTTCACTTTGATTTTTTTTGTTACTTCGCTTTGAGTGTCTGGAAGAAGTTGTTCTTGAAGCAAAAAGATAGCAAAATGCATCCTTGTATTAAATTAGATAAATTATGTCAGTAATTTAAATCAAAAGCTTACAAGAAAATAAACAGATATATTTTTATATCGGTAATACGAACCAGAACATTACACAGTATTTTTTTGTTATGCAAAAATGACTGGTAAAAAGGAAATCACTTAAATTGAAAAGTTATCGCTTCTGAATCGGAATCATACATTTTATCGCCTTCGGATGTTGCAGTTAAACCATTACTCTTTATGACCATCATACTCAGGATGTCAGAAGAGGCAGACTGAACATATGGTTGGTTTATTTATTTTTATTTAATGGAAACTGACTAATGACATATTAAAAATGCATCGCAGTTAGGTTTTTATTTACAATATTAGCTTTATAAACATAATTATGGTAGAGTAGAAAACTATTTTAATCATTTGCTTTTTTAATTTGGTTTGTTTAAAAAATAATTTAGATTTGTATCTTATCTATCGACATACAAGATCATTGTTAGGCGGTGTAAAAAAGGCGGCAGAAAATCGTTAGGCGGTTCCGCATATTCTTTGAGGATAGTAAAATTTTGGGTGAAAGCTTTTCATGAGCCAAGCTCACTAATTGAAGTAATTAATTTATATCGGTCCATTTAAAAGGTATGTAAAATATGCGTCAACAGATAGACGCATTAAAGTTCACTAAATAATTGCCAAACATAATCATCAATATTTCGCGCAATTCAATATTTTGACCTTTTTTATAACTATTTTCGAATCACTAATATAAATATATATATATATATATGTATATACATATATATATATATATATATATATATATATATACATATATATATATATATATATATATATATATATATATATATATATATATATATATATACTTTACCTTTAGAAAGCTTAGAAACACCAATAATTTTTGTATTAAGAAGCAAAAATAATAAATTAATCAATTTTACCTTTGCTACAGTGAATATACTATCATTGAAAAGTATTTAACTGTACTGTAATCAATTGTTTTGGGCTGTTTTCAAATATATAATAAGAAGTCACATTATCGTAATTTATATTATTAATTCTTTTTTTTTATTACCCTCAGTAATTAATTATTTCTAATTTATATTGCGTGTTAATTATTATTGGTTTCTTGAGTTTATTGCGGAGTGTCTGTTATGAATAGTTGTCACTTATTTGTTTTACATTACATTAGACCTCTAGTTATTTTACTTCACCTTTATAAAAAAATTAATGATTTCTATATTTTGGCAAATATAAAAATTGAACCGTGTATAGTATTTCTACTAAACATTTATAAATATTAATATTATCTTCACCATACCCATATCATTTTTAACTAGCATCTTTTATTGGCATGAAATATTCTGAATATTTAAAAGAAGTACTACATAAGATTCAGCAGAACTCACACAACGGGTGTTGTGCACTTGGTTACACATGGAATTTGAATATTTAAGGGTAAGTAGTATTTTTAGTAAACTATTTATAAATTATAATGTTATTTTTAACCTTATTGCTTTACTAATTACATGCGCGAAATTCAGTGGTGTATATTTACATGTATATGTATATATACATATATATATATATATATATATATATGCATGCCCGTATATATATGCACAAATATCTTTCAAATTTCTCCGTCAAAAGTACGGACAGACGGGAACGTGAGTGTTTTATAAGAGTTTCCTATTTTATTCTAAATAGGTATACAATCAAATAAAAAAAATCACTTTTGGATGATATCAATATAACCCATGCATAAAATAAAAATAATGTTTGCGTGTACTTAAGACAACACGATATAAGGGAAAACAATGTAATGCATGTTCAACTGATTGTATTTTATCCATTTTGACACCATATAATATCATAATAAATATTTTATATTAATACATACAAATGAACTCAATTAATTTATAAAAAAATGTGCAATTAAATATAAAATACATCATTTAGTAAGTAAATATATTTGTCTGTAAAGCGAAGATATACGTCTTCATTATGTAAGTGGACTTCATGTCTTCAAGCTACCTCGAACGCCCGAGAGAGTCACTATGTATCATACACATATCACTCCTCATTCGAGTACCCTCGGCCCACCGGCAAATATAGGCGAGATGCGTCCGCTGCGTAATGCGAATTGACAGTTTTCTTTTCGACCGTAAGCAATACTAAAGTCGGCTGCTCGACGTTCTTCTCTTTCGGCCGTACTCCTCCTATCGCAGAATACACCTGAAGCGTGTGGAACTACTTGGGTGTACTCACGTCACGCTCGTGAGGTAACGCAAAATCGTAAAATTTTCCGATTAAAAAAAGTTTAGAAAATGAGACAAAAGAAGTTGTTGCTTCCAAAACATTTTTAAAAATATAAATATAGCTAACTAAACCAAAATTATTAGTTTGTATAACACGTGCATACATAATACTCCTTGTTACTGGGTCGAAAAAACAACTTGCCAAGTTTATTAATAGACACAAAAGAATATGTTTTTGTTGAATTTAGTCCCGTTACTATAATTGAAACACTTTTCTTTGATACACTACGACGTTTGCAATATTTTTCCGACAAGGATTGTGATCTTTTAACGACATTGTGTAAAATTTATTTATTAGCTTCATCAAAAATTGATGACAATAATGGAAACGCAGACTTCTTAAAGTACATTCTCTCTTGTCAATCGTAATTAATCCGTTATCTGGTACGAGTACATGATGTCATCTATGCACAATAAAACAAGTTTTGTAAGTTTCGTCGTCGCCGAAATATAATGAACTGCAAGTGACATAACATATAATTGAAATTAAATGAGCACCTATAATGTTCAAAGCGTTTCGGTTCTGAAAATCCCGTTTGTGTAATAATACCTAAAAAAAATAGTATGCGAATAAGCAACATATGGCTGTAGGCATGCGAATATTTGTAAGCTCTACTAAGTACTTGTAAAATTCCCGTCTTGGGAAATATTTTTGAACTTTGTCAAAGCTTGGTAAACATTGTTTGTGTATGGGCAAAGTTTTTGTTCTGAGGTAGAACAGAAGCACTACTTTTTATGTTGTATATTTTAATAATATTTTTGAGCATTAATTAAAATATGAGAATGAGGAAAATAAAAGGAGACACTAAGTATTAAAATATTGCACAGAAATAACTAATTATATATTTTTCCAAGTGACTATTTTTTGAGAGACATTGAAAGTCACAAAAGTGTTATTTGGGAAAATTCACCACTAGCTATTTCTGAAAGAATAGATTAGTTTTTACTTTCACTAGTTTATAAATACTTAAGAATAATGTATTAGCTAATATGAGGTACATTTATTCACGTATTATACAATTGTTTATTTTACAATTTTAAATAATGCCTTATTAATGTAATGATTTCCAATCAGTTTTTTTATATTCAATAAAGAAGAAAAAATTTTATAGTCAGAGATTTAAATAGGGCTATTACAAAGAGTAACTTAAGTTAGTTTAAAAATTCACGCGTGTTTTCACTTTTTCATTGAATTTTGGAAAATCTATTGAGAGATCTCTTTATCATATTTTTCAGAGAAACTACATAATACAATTAACAAACATTTTTTGAATATCATATATCCGAGAGGTTATGTTAATCCATAACAAAAACACTAAAAATAGCAAAAAAATAATATACATACGCAAATTTCAAAGCTATATAAATAATTAATTTTATCCAAGAAAATGATGGAAATTTAATATCAAGTACTGACAATTAACACAACTACTCTTTGTGTCACGATAAGTATTGAAGATGTAGTGACGATAAGTATTGAAGATGCAGGCATCTTATATAATAATTCATACATTAATAATATTTTTGCCTTTTATTCGTATATTTCAGTTTGTAGTTACGTTTTTTCACTTATACCTTAGGATGCAAAATATGCCAAGTTTAGAGAAATAACAAGAAAAAATAACTTCTCCGCTCAAAATAAAATATGTCCTATTAAATACATTATATATATATATATATATATATATATATATATATATATATATATAAGTATATATATTTATATATATTATCCATATCTATAAATTTTGCAAACATGTCTAAGGAACAAACGTTACTCAAATTCATATGTCTCCAGTTTCATTTATGCAGACCTTATTACTTAGACGGGAATGGATATAACAATGATTATTCTCTAATAATTAGATTGAAGAATGGTTTAACAATAAAAGAAGAAAATTTCTGTTTTTCTACCCATAACGGAAAAACCCAGCATCTTGCAAGGAATAAGTTCGAATTAATTTTTCTTCGTGCGTTAAACACGTTTCTTATGTATGAGCAGTATAAATTGGAAGCAAATCGACTAGTTCCTTCCACATTAGTTTGCGCCAAATTTTGGGTCCCTGATTTGATTTAATTCTTATTATAAGTCTAATGAATGTAATTGTACGGCAGATGTTCAGAATGTTAACGTATATATGGAAAATAACAGCAACTTGACTTACAATAAAAACTTATAATAAAAAACTCGATTATGAAAAGATGTAATTTATTGTTATTCTGTTTTCAATCTTTTCTCAAATATTTCCTATTAAAAATTACTGACAAATTTACATAAAGTAATGAAATTTTAATTCAAACTAACAGCTTTGTATTCTAAAGCAGCACTTGTTGTTATTAAAATTTTATTTTGATAATTTTTTTTTCTTTCTTTTTATCTAATATATGCATATGAGCTTCTAATTATTCATTCGAGAGAACAAAATAACGTATTTCAAACCAAACAGAATTTGAGTAGCAAGAAATATGTTAATTTCAAAATCGGTGGACTTAAGTAAAATATCAAATTTAATCTAAATTTCTGGAAAACTTGAAGTATTTTCTGTTTGGTGATGTTTTATACATACCTTTTGTGGTTTTTGTCGATAATATAAGTCGATTTTTTCCGATTGTATCGTAGTTAAGCTGAACACCAAATACTATTTAATGGAACGACTAAATATTTTAAACACAATAATTAAATTGACTAAATATTTATAATAAAATAATTTATTTTTCGATTTATAAATTTCCGACAAAAATTTTGTCAGGTACTATTTGAACTGAAAACAGTTTAATTGAAATAAAACACAATTGTAATTTCAATGTGAACTTATTCAGAGTTAATCTTATTAACCACCCTCCTATTTTCGTGAAATATTGGACAATTTAACCATTATTACTTTAAAGACGTGCCTTAAAAGTAATGTTTCCGTCAATTTATAAACTTCGTTTAAACTACCAACTAATAGGAACTACCAAAATAATAGATTAATATCGTAAAAAAATATTAAGAATTATACTTAAGGATCATATCCGATTAGGCGACCAATTTCAACTCCAAAACACTATGTATTTATAAAATACTATTATATAATAATTTCATAGCAAAGATACTAGGAAATTATTGTGTAATTTATAATTACTAGTTGAAATACTGGACTATAACATAAAATTTATATGATTGTGCAAAGTAGGATCTACGTAACAACTTTTTTTGCACAAATTATTGGTTTTACTAACCAAATCGAACATACATATTTTTTAATTTTTTGCCTATAATATGTAGGTTTACCAGTCTTCTAGATTACTAAGTAATAATAATTATACTGTTCTCAAACTAAGTAATAATAATTATACTGTTCTCAAAGAGCGGATATGTTCAATGAGTTCAACGTGCTCCTGAATTGATAAAAAAAGTGATTCATAATACATAGCATCAAGTATACATTATTTTATTACTTATCGTTAAGTCTCATTGAAACTCTAACTAATTAAACTAGCTTTTGACTTATTAGAACTAAAGACACGTATGATAAATTCATTGAATAATACGTTAAACGAGATAGTGATATGTTCACTTGTGTAATCGTTTTTTTTTTAAACCGAACAATGGATTAATCATTCAATGTTAAAATTTTGGTAAAACAAAATAACTGATTAAGTATATATGCAAGATCCTAAGTTATACTGTCTTCAAAATATTTTTGTTTTTTTAAATTTACTATAGGTTTTTTCCCCGGCTCCACTAGAGTAAAAATTGTGATGTTCAACACTCCCGTGATTGTCTATTGAATTTTACCATATTAATGAGGGTTGTAGTTTACATTATTAACGAGGATAATTTTAAAATTAAATTAGGATCACAAATAAACCCAAAAAATATATACTTCAATACAAACGTAAAGAAATTGTCCATAATATCTTATATGTTCGAAACCATTTTTGAAATGTTTTATATATCCGAGACCATTTGCAAAGTAGAGAATTTAAATGAGATCTGCAAAATTTTCTCCAGTCCGTAGGGAATTAAATTTTACATTGACGTGCATAATATTTTGACGAAAACGATTTTATTTATAACTGTTTTATACAACATTTCCTTATTTATGCATCGAATGACAATTATTATTAATAGGAAAAAATTACAACTGAGTCAATTAAGTGCGATGCTCCAAAGAAATTGCAATGTTTACATTACAAGAGAAACAAATTTAAAAAAAAAACAATCTTTGATGAAATGACTGCAAAGCTATTCATCTAAGATATATATATATATATATATATATATATATATATATATATATATATATGTATATATATATATATATATATATAGATATATAGTTTTTTTAGACAAAAATTAAACCTACGTTTTATGCAGCTTCATATTTATGTGACAAAAATATTTTTTAAAAAACATTTATACCATTTTTGAGTAAAAAATATTTGAAGAAAATGAATAAACATTGATGGCTTTAATAAAATATAAAGCTTAAAAGGGCTATTTTTTGGTTCCCAAATTGCTTTTATTTTGACACGTTTTTGAAACATTTCAAATTTTCCAACTACAACCCATATATGGTAACATGTGAATACATGCATGTCAAAGACAAATCACAACAAAATCGTGTTTTTGTGTTTACTTATATTAATATATAATCAGTGTTTACAAAAATTAATATTCCTCGTTCACACCACTAGCTTACAAAATTTATGTATCTAATATCCAATATTCGCATGGCCAATAGTCCATATTCTAGACTGTTACTTGCATTGTTGACACTGGAATGGTAAATGGCCAAATTATTGTACCATTAGCTTAATTCAGTGCATTTAGGTTTATACCTAGATATTTAATTACATAAAATAGATTTTTAATTTTTTTTTAGAGAGTTTCATAAATCAAGAAGCAAACAATCAAGCCATTAAAAGAGCTTTGCTTTGGTTTTCTTTATTTCTTTTGTATGCTTTCACTCAAATTGGGTTTTTTTAAATATATTGTATTTTTTCAAGAGCTCACCAGAATTTTCTATTAGAAAATAAATTAATTTCTACCTAGATTATAAAACTAGTAAAGTAAACGTCCTTAAAATATAAATATCGAACCATTTCAAGTGTCAAAAAAGATAGAAAAAGCGTGGAATGGGGCAGGTAACAGCTGAATGGCAGAAGTTTCCCTGCTCCGAAAGCAGTTTACTTTCGGCCTTATGTCTGAGTGGAATGTTATTTTTAATATTATTTTCGAAGGGTTTCTAGAAGTTGTAGAATATATTTTCTAGTCAATTTGATAGAAGTAGAGCGTGTCATCAAAGCAATATTATTGAATTTGTATTTTAAGAAATAATTTTTTTCCAGGCAAGCTGTTATTATGCAATTTTATTCGTTTAATATTTTTGATAAGAATGTATACCAGCGATTTTTAAAAATTATTTTATTATGGTATGAAGAACATACATCAATCCATTTTAAAAGTTTATACCTGGATGATTTCCTTTGCACGACAGTACTGGAACACGTTTAATTTTTTTTAATTAATACATTTTTTTCTCATCATTAAGAAATTGTTACATATTTGTAACCTCAATTTATTATTAATTATGTATAATTATTAAGTATTTGTACTAAAAGTACAGATAAATTTAATGATCACACATTTACCGTTTCTTGATTCTAAAAACATCGTAATATGAATTGCATTAAATCAGCTAAAAGATATCGTAACTTATTGAAAATGCTTCACTGGATTTCATTCTTTATGAAAATATAGATATTACAATTCATAAAGGAAAATTTCTAACAAATAGCAATAAAAAAGCAGATTTATGGGAATATTTGGGAATAATTTGTAAATAATTATATCCTCTTTTGTAAATCAGATGGTGATGTTGATAGATTATTCATTCAACGTGCAATTTATATAGACAGGTTTTTTATTACCACAGGCTCATAGGTAGATTATATTTTTTTCGTTTTCCACTCTCCACAAATGAATGTACGTTATAGATTTAATTAGGGAACATATTATAGATTTAGTTGTGCTGCTTGCATCATCCTAGGGCCGTGGCTAAAAACAAATTTAAGAAGTACAACTGTTTTCGTAAATTTGTATTTAAAAATAAAATATCAAAACCCAAAAATTATACTCATACTACGATAATTAATGGAACTTGAGCTAAGAATGCGAAAATTTAATTTTGAAACAGTTAGTCGCAAAAAAATCTTGATGGAAGTTGATGTAGTTTCGTCATACAAATGAACCCATTTGAATTCTTGGATTGTGCAACTTTAAATATTCGATTTTTTAATTATTTTCTTAAATTTATACACGAAAATGTAATAAAAATACAATAGATAAAAATTTGAAACATTTAAAGAAAATCAACGAATTCTTATATCATTCCATTTACGAAAGTTCCGCGATCAGAAATCTTTTTGAGAAACACAAAGTTATATAAACAAACCTTCATCTAACTCTATGTATTGACTTCCGTAAATATAGTTAAGTGGCCTCTATCCAAAGTATTTCAATCCATCTAAAAAAATTTGGAATAATAACGTAAAATAAAAATGAAAAAAAAATCTCCAAAAGAGTTGCGATTTCCAAGATTAGTTTTAAAACTAACACGAAATAAATCGTTTCAACTTTTTTTGTGTCATTCTGTTAGTATAATTTGGCGATATTATTAATTCTACTGCGAAAACATAGATGTCAAATTATATCCAGGTGTGAAAATTACGAATATGATCACCGTAAGTGAAATATCCGCGTTATACACATATTTTTTCTAAGAAAAGCGATCGTCTTGCTATTCCTGGTTTTATGCCAAGTGAATATCAAAATCTAATACCAGATGCAACTAAAAATATGACCGTAAAAAATAAGATACACAACCCTCATTTGTTTTGTGGTAACAAACAACCACTTAAAAATACTAGGATTAAAGCACTACGCGACAGGGATAAAAATGGAATTGGAATCGTTAATTATCCATATTGTAGTTGTTAGGATGTCAAGAATAAATTCTTATGAAATATGAATAAAATATGAAGATATTTAAACGTTAAACGTGACTTGTCTTGTGACATCGTATCATTCAATCCCATAAACATTTCTAAATTCTATTTCAATTTTCTGAAATGTTTAACTAGATATAATCTAACTAAAATAAATTATATATAACTATTTAATTTAACACTGATTTTGTTTTTAAGTATAATTCAAAATTTTTAAATTTTCTCAATGTCTTCCCAGATATGCGGAGTAGAAATTTTCAAAATAGTATATTTATAAACACAAAAGCTCCCGTATTATTTCAAGCAATATAAAAATAAGTTTGATCGAAATTGATGAATTAACAAAATCGCCTACCAGAAAACGCCTTTCTAAATCCCTAAAATCTCCCGCTTTCTCTGGATTTCTTTTGTCGTCGCTCCACTTATCAACAAAATAATTTGCGGACGATCCATCCATAGCGCTTGATTGAATTAATGTCAGCCCCGTTAAGCATTTTTTTGTTTTTTTGGAATTTTCATGCTCCCTGTGACGGCAACTGATTTAGTTGTACCACTTCCTACCACCACCTTCACTTCCACATACCACTCTATGGCCGTCACTAAATGCAAATTTCAAAAGTAAACAGCTTCCGGTTTCATAGGTCCTGTTTCGTAAATTTATTTTGAAAATAAAATATCAAAACCCGAAAATTATACTCGTACTACGGTACTTGAGGTACCAAACATGTTGTAGTACGAACACTACGCCATCCAGTGACATATCGACATAATTATCAGAAGAAATGTGGACGATCGACGCTACATTAAAAACAAGAATACACACAAAGACATATTTTATATTTTATTTTGAAGAATAATGTAATCAATATAGCTAAGAAACTGCAATATATTTTTAATATTAAATTCCCATTTACCAAATCATTGTTTTATATGATACTATACTATTTATTTTCTCTCACTTTCAAAAGCTTCTCGAATTCATGAATTTGCATCAAGAAAAAATTATTTTTTTCTTAAGTCCTTAAACCTTCCTTTAAAAAAATTATTTTTCTTTATAAGTCCTTAAGTTCCACTCTCTTTTTATCAAAACTACAAATTAAAAATATAAATCTATTTCATCTTATTCTTTATCAAAAATGAATGCTGTTGGCCATTATATTTTTATAAATCTTTCATTTCTCTTATTTCAGATAACCTTCGATCTACTCTACCCTTATTATTACCAAGAGAGGAAATTTTACCGTTTTTCCCTTCTATAATTTGTTAATATCCCAGCCCGTGTGTATTATATGATACTTACTTTTACAGCCGTAGGTTTTCTCATATCGTGTACTTTTATTATTTCTAAGAGCTTATCCAATATGAAGGTAAAGCTTTGAACATATTTTAATATATGAATTTGAATATTCTCACGAGAACTTTATAATATAATTCTCATATCGTTGCATTGAATTACGTAAAAGAAATATTAAAAGATTACGTGCAATATCATAAAGAATATTACTTTGATCAGAAATATAAACATTTCGCATGGACAAACGACAAACCTTTCAAATATTTTTGTCATAATTCACTAATTACGATAATTTATTAAATAATTTTAAAAATAGGAAATAATAACTTTGATAATTAGTTGATATTTTAAGAATTTATTAAGCCATTGCTTTTATTTTTGAAATTAAATAACTAAATCTATATTAGAATACATTACAATTTTCTTTTCAAATTTGTTTTGCTTTTCATTTTGCAATTGTTCTTGTCGATAATTATTACTTTATAGTTATTTGCACTTGGATAATTCTGCAAGCCGGCTTTTGCCAGTTAAGTTGCAATATAACTATTGCACATTTTTTACATAAGATATGCTTGATTGATCGAAATGTTTGAGTATATTTGCTATAATTACATAATTTTGATTATATATATTAAACTAAAATATAAACTTAATTTTGCCTATCTCGCCTCACATATTTTATTTTTATACTCAATTCCATTATTTAATAAATATTTTTCATGTTCAACACGCTTAAATTCCCGCTCTGAAAAATTCCGTTTATATTTCGTTTTCATCGTACATTTTTCCAAATTTTTTTCACAGCTATCCTGTTTTCTCTTTTCTCAACATTTTGCAAATTAAAAAGAAAAAACCCTACAAGATTATTAACATAAATTTCAGTATACCTATGTTTTAGACGATTAAATCATCACCTATTTGACTTGAAAAATTTAAATGTGGCGTAATGACAAATTATATTTTAATAAACTACATATATTTAAAATTTTAGTCAGCAGTTTAAAATATTGATATTGAAAATGTGACCATTTGATACCTATCTGAATCAACCACCTTAGTAGCGGTCACACCCGAGTTTGATTTAATAATAATGAGTGAAAGTAAATTTGTCGAAATATGCCGTCCTTATGCATTTTGTATTCATGCATAATCTAAAGTTTAAACTTGTCAAACCATTAATTTTTTATCGTTACTAATAGATTACCTGTAATATATCGATAAATATTTGTGTGTAAATAAATAAATTTGCCTAGTGGGCCAATATTTAATAGAGCGAGTTATAATGTCTTATTGAATTTTTGAAATATTTTCTTAAAACGTACACAAAAAGCCACAACGTAACAATATATCAAAATTATAACACATCTCAGAGACTCTTAAAGTCAAAATTATAAAAAAGCCGTGTTGCTAGCTACCATTTTATCAAACTTTATCGAATAATTCGTGTAGCTTTTGAGACATTTTTACACTAACTTTTTGTTTTTATGATTTTCCTTCTTTTCAAAGATTTATCCATAAAGTAAATTTATTGCGCAGTATCTAATAGACAATCTATTACCATGACGATTAATATTTACAAATGGTTCAAAACTTATATTTTATATTGTTAAATATTTATATATGCCTAAAGTTGTACAGAATATTTTTAGTTGATTCACCTAGGGAAGCGCTCGTTAACGGGAGTGTGAGAGATCTCACATAATTTGAAAATATAAAAATCCAAGGGATTTCTTTTCCAGTAACAATGTACATTTAATAAATCCAAGTAATACTAATTCGATTATTGTAAAACTGGAGAAGATTATTTAAGCATAGTAACCGCAGTTGTAAATTAAAGTTAAGTTAGTACCCGGTCTAAAAACCTATTCATAAACTACTTATTGGCAACCGCAAATTGCGTAGAAACGGCAGTTCCTCGCAGCATATTTATAGCACAGCGTGTAACGTTGTAAGTACTTCATCCCGCGTCGCTCCACCGAGCCGCGAGCGGCATGCGCTCCCGAATTCGACAGCAATAAGCGCAGTTTTTTTTAAGTATTCGCATTGTTCAAATTAAAATATCACTACCTCCACTGTCTTGCATCTAACATTTAGGATTACATTAGTATATGTCATATTGGAATGTGAAGACATCATGCTGCACAACTGGTAACGAGCAGCTTGCGAAAGCGCACGGCAAATGAAAATTCGAAAATACAATCACAAAAAGTGATTACGCTATTAACTTCTGAAATAAAATAGCTTCAAAGTAGCAAAAAACGAGTATTTGACTTATATGAAATCACCAAACCTTGACCACCAAGCAATAAATAAAATACGTAAAAACATGAATGCTCATAACAAAATACCTTCGTAACCAAAACAAATGCATAAATCACCGCCTGTTATGTATCGGATATTGATTTATTCATATCATCATGCCATTTCTCGCGACGATCAGAGTGAGTACAGGATCAAGTTGATAGATATGTTTGAGCGGTAGTAGCTTAAATTATTAGTATCCATCGACGCAATACTTTTACATACATATTTAGTTATGAACCGACGAGAATTATTCTGCTTTTGTGATTTATGCTGAATTGTCTTAAAAATATTAACGAAATTTCGTACCACCTCACTATCTGTCGCAGAAAATGTACTACATATATTTTATATTAATAATAAGTGATTAGAGAGTCGAGACAGAGAGAGAGAGAGAAAGTAGTGGAGAGATTTAAATTATCATTTTTCTTCTTTAATACCTACTAAAATATGTACCTATTTCAAAAAATAAAAAAATCTATTTCAAAATAAAAGCAATCCAAATTCGGTACCCGTTGGATTTATTAACTCTAAGATGAATTTTTTAAATTGTGTAACTTCCGGTACATAGACGAAAATAATTTTGAAGCGCATTGTTTTTATTTCCTAGCTACTGTATTAACACGATGATAAAAAATACATTCATTTATGCCCTATTATATTTATATATTGACCTGAAGTTTGTTTACAGCATGCTAAATCTATTAATTATCATGTATATTAATTTCATGCCAAAAGTACAGAACTTATGTAGAAATGATAGAACCTATGTAGAATGATATTATAACAGTCAATTACATTTTCAATAAGATTCTGAATACAATAGATTTCATCCTGATAAAAAAAATTAAAACAAAATACTCAAGTCACATACCGAATTTCTTATCAAGTATCAAAACTTAGTATTCGTGAAGCAAAATCGCAAAACTTAAAACATTATTTAATAAAATAAGGAAGAAAAGCATTATTTAACAAAATTATTACATTAATACTTTCAAAAATGTAGGTCAAGAGAAAATAAGTTAAAGAGCTACTATAACTTGACACTTTTCAAACTACACAAAAACATAAATCTTGTGATTGATTTCTCTTTAAGAATAAATTTAATATTCATGAAACAATATCGCAAAAGGTAAATACGAAAGACATTATTTGCCAAAGTTATTATTTGTATTAAAAAGGTAACTTTACCCCTTTATAATAACGAGCTAGGCTTTTAATACGTAAGGATTTTTAGTTTTTTAAAATAGATTTTTTTTGCCAGTACCTATGCCTACCTTGACAAGAACTGATATTTTATCCTATTTGTATCTTATTGAACAAAAAACACACTGAATGTTTGCAGTAAACAACAGTTAATAATTTCTCATGAATAGTTAGTCAAATATAATGCAATTAACTAAGTGATATGCCCTCATTATTGGAAAAAAGATGGATTTTTAGGTCATTTACCTATAATGAACTTAAATCGTTAAAGAGGGTTACCGATGGTTGATTTTTTTGTATGAATAGCAACATAATTGTTTTTACCAAATCGGTACTCCTCTAACATCCCCAAGCTCCCTTAAATCCATAACGCTCCCTTAAAAGATGTCATCGCGAAAGTGTTTAAACTCACCAGATAATTTTTGGTATATTTGTTGGCAGTTTATGTAGACAAAATAACAGCATAATATTACCGAATTCATAAGTAACCTTGATAACTTTTATTTCAGTATACAGAAAACGAAAAGTGTATTCACAAACAGTGTTCATTACCATTAATGTATACATATGCATATAACAAACATATTTTTCAACATACTTTCATATTCTTCCTCTACTACTGCTTCCCACTCTTGAAAAACAACATCAATTGAATAACACAACAAACAAAACTGTAATATAAACTTTTTTACTGTTTAAAATTTTTATCACAAGCATATAAGATTAAGACATACTTTTACTTGACGGCTTTTTAAAAAGTATAATAAATGAAACTTGTAATTGTCTTTAAGAATATCGCAAAACATAGCTCTGAAATAATTAAATAGATAATTTTTATAGAACTATTTTAATAGATAATTATCTATTAAAATAGTTCTTCATCTTAAAAAGTTAATACTATGTCAATATATTTATCTTATATATACATTGTACAAAAAGAATGGAATCTAAAAATGTCTTTAGCTTGACGATTTTGACACTATTACCATAACATTTATGATTGTAACGTAACATTTATATCCTAGAAACATTAGAAATAAACAGACATAAAAAAGATATCAAGGTCAATATATTAAATGAACAACTAAATATAATATCATCACCCATTCTTAATATCTTCTAGATATAATATAAATATAAAACATTGACACTACAGTACCCTGGAAATTGTTTCAGCATTAATACACATATAAATATACGTATATATAATAAAAACAAAAAAAAAAAAAAAAAAAAAATTAAAAGAAATAAATAAATAAATATATGAATACACAAAACCGGAGATATGTAGAATTAGTGTATTACCTTGTCCTTACTTTCAAATACCCTTGCTTTTGTATAAATATATTACCGATAATAAGATATGTAGAATTAGTATATTACCTTGGCCTTACTTTCAAATACTCTTGCCTTTGCAATATATTACCGACAATAACTTCCATTTAATTTTATTACATACACCCTAAAGTTTGCATTGTATAATTTCACATAATAACAACAATTGAATTTATTACCCCAACTAGAATACTGGTATATTGTATAAGTCTCTGTAATATAATAAAACCTAGTCTGCGCCCCTGCAATAAACTCACTAACATAAACAATGGAAAAATCCGCACAAAGTAGTCTTCCGCTATTGTGTTTGAAACATATAAATGCTGTTGGTTGTTCCTAAGAGTTAATCTTTGCTAATATCCCACCTGAAGATGTTGTAATACAACGAAACCTAGGTCGTGGTAAAGAAATTAAAGATAGTAGAAATAATACTACATCACGTAGTTTCATTTAATTGCGAATAATGAATTTCTACAAAATTAACGCCAAATATATTCAATATTTATGATTGTCTTAAATAGAGAAAAATATACTTTAATCACGACTTTCAAAGTGCCGGCATCAAAGTCAGGCTTCCACCCTTCTCTTCTTCCTGGTAAATGTATTCGAGGAGATAAGTTTTCTTTACTTTCACAGATTGTCTTTTTTATGTAGATTCTTAGAAGTCATTGAGAGTCTCATCAATACCTAAGCTCATTATAGATTTTTAGTCTGATAATTAATTCCGTAGTCGATACGGATAACATTATCGACAGTGAAAAACTGTTAATTTGAAATTATTTCATAAAATTTTTAATTACTCTTTTAGTTCAATCTTAATCAAAACAATTTCACACATTTTAATTACTTCATCTTTATGTTCATAGAAGCCGTTCTTTAATCCGTGTTGAATATTATTCAAAATATCTTCTTATGATAATAAATCAGGAAAAACTATATATTTTTGGGTTTGAAAAGATGGTAACCCGCTAAATTATTTAATTACAATAAAGTATATGATTTGAGTATTTAACTTGTATAACCGTCTTATTATGTTTTTGAATGTGTTTTTTATTTTGCAGTATAAACAATACGTTCTCATAGATGGCGCATCGGGTGACTAAAAGAAGTTGTTCTTACACAAAAAAAATAGGGAATTATAACCAGTAATTAAATCAAATGAATAAGTAAATTTTTTCAACAAATTAAATTCGAAGCTTATAAAAAACGAATACGTATATTATTAACGAAGTTATTTACAGGGAACATCTATCGCTTGTGACAATTTATAAAGCAGTTATTTTTATATATATTTTGTTACATATATATTGTGTTGTATTTGGTTGTTGCGGTACTTTAAACTCTAAATGGAACTACTCCAGATATTAGAATATGTAGACTGAACATATATTCGATTTGTTTATTTGTATTTAAGAGAAATTTTATGCCGTTTCAATAGTGAAATAATATATTAAAAATGTATTGCAATTAAGTTGTAATGTGTAAAATTTGGTTCAGAGCCATTATTACATGTGTGTCGAAAAGTATTTTTAAAGATGTATTTTTTGAACCTGGGTTGTGCGAAAAAATTATTTCGATTTAAATCCAATCTTTCGATATACCGAATAAATATCCATGATAAGTATAGCAATAATAATAATTCTTTTATTAAATGTACATTTTGGAAGTGTAGGTTTACATTAATTTCTACTTACTTTGTATGGTGGTACAGAACGAATCCTGGTAGGTACACCTTTACCAATTAATAGCCAAACCGGTTTATTTTTATCTCTTTATTTTCAGAATGAACAGAACTAGCAACTCGAGATAATATATTTTTAAATACAATTAGGGATTGTTTAAAAAATATCAGCATCCGTGGTACCACGGTATCAATACCATCCCATTTTATGTTCTTTGACTTTCCAAAGTTCTCGCTTAATGCAACTGTTTAGATGTATTCTATTCCATCTCATGATATATTTAGTTTGTCTGTATGTTGAATATTGAACATTGTGAATATGTAGTCAAATATAGAATCATTAATAAATTAACAAATGCCGTAGATATGAAAATTTGAAAAAATTGAATAACAGAAGACGTTCAAAATTTTCCATTTCCTTATGGAAAATATAAGTTTGAATTAATTTATAATACGTGTTTAAATTAATTTCGAATTATATATGATAACATTAAACATTAATACTGATGTCACGACAATGTAAAAGATACTAACGATAAAATTTATGAGTCGTTTTTTACCATGATGGCATCAATTTTATGTTATCCTAAATAGTTGCTCGGTTAATATTAGTTTTTAATGATCCACACCAGGTTCAAAAATGCAAACTGCTTACTTTTTTGTTTAATCTTAGAGCACCCAGGAGATTTATGATATACATTTCAGCAAATGTAACATGGGCTACGCATATGTTCCCAAGAAATGGAAATGGATGGATGGAAATATCTTTTTGTCTGGCATTCATGTTATATAATAAATTATTTTACCGTATCGTAAAGTCTACAACCAAATTTGTACTTTGATCTGTTTTCACTTTCAACATCATATGACACAAGATACACATTTTTATATAAAGTCTCGTCCCATGAAAACCAGTCACGGTGTTTGCACCCTTTTTGAATGATTTGACTTGGACAGGCTGAAATGCAAATATTACGTTAATTTATAATTTCTAATTAAATATTAAAGCGAAAATTTTAAAAAAAATATTATTTAGGCTTTGTAAAAAAAGATTAGCTTATTTGCTAAAACTTAATCCAAATGGAGATTGTCCATTACAATGTAAGCCCAATTGCTTGTTATTCACCAATCTGAGCCAGCATAATTAAAAACGTAAATACAAAACGAAACGTAGTTTCTCGTTCCTTCTCTAGGTAGTTATAATTACAATTGTGATCAGGTTTGGAAAGTTTTTTCCATTTACTTAATCCAGCAAAAATAGCAATGAAGTTTAAAAAGTAAGGACGATGCGAAGTGTCCTCTAATTGCAGACGATGGTAGGTTAGCCACTTTTTTCAATTTACAAAGGGAACAATATTGTATTTACAACAAGAAGCAATAGTATCGATTGCCACCATAACACTAAGATATATTCCCATATGTTCAATATATATAATTCATAATATAAAATAGGAATATATCTTCAGAAACTAGACCATATTAATGTTACTTGTAATTACTAGATTTAAAAAAAAACAGAATAAAGTTTACGAAAAGTTTTCAGACCTAGTTATTTCTGAAAGATATTAAATTCAAATTGGAACATTTTTGAATTAAGGTAGAATATAATACAATTATATCAATTCTGGGCATATTTTTTAATATAAAACAATATTAAATATATATATATATATATATATATATATATATATATATATATATATATATATATATATATATATAGTTTTATATTAAAAATTATGAAAAGGAAGAAAGAATGAGGAGAATTTTTTTACATGCATAATCTACATACAGGATTGATACTTCAAATTATATTAGAATTCTACAACAAAAAATGTTATTTTATGATGAAACTATAACTAATTTTTTTCTTATTCATAACCTTAAATTTTCTACTTTTTTAGTATTTAATTATAAAATTATTTATTTATTAACTTTTATATGTAGTACATATGTCGGACTTATGAGCAATCTCTTCCAGTCAACTATAATAATTTGTATTGAAATTTAGTTGGTAGACTGTAAGAGACTTTATGCATGAAAATTCTTCATAGCACGTTAGAAAGAATTTTTTTAAAAAATACGCAAGTAAATTAAAAAATAAAACAAAATATTGACATGATTTGGGATGGGAAAGACTGGAAAGAGCAAGGACAGAAAGGAAAAGGTTTCAGAAGATGCAGGACTTTTTCACTCGATCTTTGAAAATATTTAGAGACGTGATTTTCCTGATGTCAGGTTCCAGGTGATTCCCAATTTTCGCTGCTTGTACAGTGAATTTTTCGTAAGTGGTAGAGGTATGTTTAGGAATAAGTAGGGTGAGTTAACTTTCAGTTCGTAGCCCAAGGCCGTGAGCAGACAAATCTTTAAATTTGCCAATTTATATAATAATATATAAAAGATAATTTGGGCTATGAGGATTTTTTAATATGTTGAAAATAAGTGTAAGTATGTGAACTTGGCGTTGATCACGGATCTTCAGACATTTGAGAAGTGACCTGTATTCAGAAATGTGATCATCAATTTTCTGGGGCCGAAGATATACCGGATGCATAAATTTTGAAGACGTCCCAACTTGCACAAATATTCTTCATTAAGATCAGGATAGCACATATCTTCATAATCAATTAATGGTAATGAAAGTATTTGACAAAGGTAGATTTTCGTTTTAGTAGACAGAAAATTTTGAAAACATTTCAAAGAGTTTATCCTGTTGAAAACACGACAACCAACATCATTTACTTGAGGCCGCCAATTAAGATTTTGATCGATCAGTAGGCCCAGGTTTTTAACAGTTGACGTGTATGGTGTTATTGTACTGTTTAACACTATTTTTGGTAAACTAGGTAGGTTTATTTTAGAAGTCAGTCTTTGACCGCCGATGATGATAGCTTGTGACTTACTTGGGTTAGCCAAAAGACCCATTTCATGAGCCCACTGACCAATTGAAGCGAGATCTCGATTAAGGATGTCGATGGTTTTTGATAAGGAATGGAGGTTCGAGTGCGCATAGATTTGTAGATCATCAGCATAGAGATGATAATTGCTAGAAATGTTTTTAACAACATAATCAATAAAAACTGAGAAGAGGAGAGGATATAGAACTCCACCTCAACACATTACCTGCGACTATGAAGATATGAACTAAACCACTCAAGTGAATGTTGGGCTATATTAAGATTTTTCAAGCGGGCAAGAAGAATATCGAGGTCAACAGAGTTGAACGCGTTGCTGAAATCCAGAAGCACAAGGACAGTCACTTGTGTATTATCCATAGCCAAGCATATATCATCAGTAACCTTAATAAGGGCAGTTGAGGTACCGTGGCCAGTATTAAAGCCAGATTGAAGTAGATTTAGAGATTTTTGAGCGTGGAAGAAAGTAACGAGTTGACCATGAACAATACGTTCAAAGACTTTAGATAGAAGCGGTAGGATAGATATGGGCCTAAAATCCTTGGGTAGCGTAGGTAATAAAATTTTAGGTACGGGTACAATACAAACTTTTTCCCATTCCAAAGAAAGACAGCAGTTTTCAAAGAGGTATTATAAATATCAGCGATGACCGGAGCCACGATATCTATTATTGTTTTAAGAGCACTAATATTTAAGCCATCTATTTCCATGGATTTCAATTTTATCGCAAAAAGATTAGCTTTAACTTCGGACTCACAGGTATCCCTTAGCGTAAATTGATGTTCATAAGAAACGGATGAAGAAGAGATACCGTTCATAGTTGCAGACTTAACAGCTGGTTCAAGTACCGTGGGTGGCGTAGAAAAATGTGAATTTAATTGGTCGATGTCCAATCGCCAGCTCCCCGAAGTGGTAGAAGATTTTCCAAAAACTTCCAAATATTATTAGGAATACAACCACGTAATGATGGAGAAATATAGGGTTTTTTGGCATTTCGGCACATTTGCGAACATTAATTTCTAAGCACTCTAAATTTCTCCCGGCGATTTTTGCTGGAATCAGTCCCATACTTAGTTTTAGGGTAATCACGTTTAGCCACCATTTTTCTAATAGAACCGTTTAGCCAAGGCGCAACTCTCCGCTTAATTTTTACAAGTTTTAGAGGAGCATGTTTATCGAGCAGTTTAGTGATACAACTATTGAAAACAGTGAGTTTTTCATCAACATATTGATTGATCGCAATTGTATTCCAGTTAATGGATCTGGATCCTCAAGAAAAGATGGTAGGTCAATACGACTAAAGTCACAGAGGAAGATGCTCTTTGAAGAGGCTTTAGAGCTATATAATTTATAGGAAATATGAAGGATATCATGATGGGATAGACCGGGTGCTGGAAGTTGACCGCAGAAGGATACACTTTTAGAGCAGGTTACTAGGATGAGATCGAGAAAGGAGTGACAAATATCGGCATGAAATGTAGCAAAGGATGGGAGAATGGTTAGATTACCAGCTTTGACAATGTCACAAAGCTTTCCGCTTCTAGTGTTATACTTCTATAGGCAGGTATTAAAATCACACAAAATGTGATCGATGATAAGTGCGGGTATAAAGGTGGACAAGTATACTTTCAAATCACCGAAATACGAAACATCAGGAGGAGAATATACGACACCATGTAGTAACTTGACTTGAAAAAAAGTTACTTCGATAAATAAGTATTCCATTATGGGCGTGCAGCCAGTGGAAGATTTTGCGATTTGTTTGAAGAGTAGGTCAGCCCGAAGATATATAGCAACACTACCGCCACGTCTAGAAGTACGATCGTTAAATATTAAAATGTAACCTGGGAGTGAGTACAAATTTGATGGGAGTGAAGCTTTAAGCCAGGTCTCACTAACAAGACAAGCGTGAAGGTTCAGATTTTCAAAATAATTAATGAATAATGGTACGGAATACTCTGGGCGTTGATGTGGCAGTGAAGTGAAGATCTGGTTGTGAGGAGATAAAAGCAGATTGAAGTATATTATGTGTAGAAGGATTATTGAAAGTGTCGAAAAATGTATCGTCACTTGAAGAATCGAGCGAATCGTTGGAAGAAAAGGAATGAAAGGAATTTGAGGAAGATGTGGACGACATGTCAATATATTATAAAGTTGTATTAATATAATATTAACGAGTAAGAGAAAAGAGATGTAAAAGAGATGAAAAAGAGAGAAGAAACAATTTACATACAAAACTACAAAAAAATTAAAAAAATGTGTAAGAAATGAAAAAACAAAAAAATAACAGAGCTAACATAATGTAACAAGTAAATACAAACACCTAAAATTGAGAATTTGAATTATATTTGATATAACCAATTATACTAAAAAAGAGAATAAAAAAAAATATTTATTAACATGGCAAAGATAAAATGCAAGAGTTTGTGATCTATGCGCGCAGACCATAAATTACAAACGGCACGGCAGTAGACACAGCGTCTGCTCACACAACGCATAAATAATACACTCGCACCCGGAGTTCAGTTAAACTTAATTACATACGTAAATAAATTATCTGAGTGATATGTGAGAATAAATACCTAAAAACTTAAAAATTAAATAAAATAAAATAAAGGTGAATAGAATATACTAATTTAAATTGAAACTGAAAGTATAACATAGATCGTACTTGCGATTAAGATTTTGCAACAATCTTAAAAATAAAATTTGTGCCTTTATTTTACTTTAGATTACGTGGCCGCGTGCGACGTTCGCTGCTTTTCTAATTGTTGAGGACGTTTAAAAATTTCCTTACACCCGTCCGGAAACATTACAACAATTTTCCCGTCGCGCATCCAGCAGTTATTGACTTTGAAAATTGATCGTGCTAAAGTGAACAACTCCTGCCGTGGTCGTATGAGCGATTTCGTTATGAGTATGCGGGTTCCTTTTAATGATTTTTTAAGCGACCAAACTTTATACCGGTCATCTCGGCAAACAAACTTTGCAAGTATAGGCCTAGGAGTCTTACGCTGCATATTAATCACACCCAGGCGATAGCACGCGTCGAGACTAGCTTCAGTTATTGCAGAGCAGCCGAGCTTCGTGACTATAACATCAAGGGCAGCTGCTGTAGGCGATACCATGCTGTCCTCCTTCACGCCGTGTATTAGAATAGTGTTGCGACGTCCCTTAACTTCCAGCTCCTGCACCCGGTACTCCAAGTCTGTGTGTTTCGATACCAATAAGTCCAATATTTCTTAGATCTTACTACGGAAGCTCCCAAATTCAGCGTTTAGTGTCTCGAGAGTGGGTTTCGAGACACTCGTCAATGCATGTAAGTAATGCAGTTTTTTCAAAAATTGTCTAGGCCTGCAGTATATATTTCCTCCAAGCGTTTCAATTCGGCCTCCATTGCAACGTCTTAGGAAAAGGAATCTATATACCTAGCGTAATAGTTGTGCGAATGACAGTTGTCAGCTGTGTTGTAGAGGTTAGTACATTAAGTTTAACTTTTTTATGTTTCTTTCTTATAAAAGGCAAAACTTTTATATATTACGTTAAACACGAGTTTTATGCTTTCCTTTGACACAATATAACACATAAAAGATCAATAATATAATTATACTCAATAAGAAACTGAGGGATTTATAAGCAGCTACTTTAAAATCTACCTTCAAGTACTTTTGAATTTTCAAATTATTAGTTAGAATCTTAATGGAACCCACATAATATTTGCATTTAAGAAAGGAAGTAATATTTTATTTTTTATTTACAATTTTTATTGGATATATGACAATTATGTGCGCCACAAATAATATTGAGAAATTTACAAGGGATAAATTGTTAAATTACACTTTTCACAAATTTACAGAATTAAAAAAATACTTACGTAAATGTTTACTTCTTCACGAATTTTAAAAAATATTGGTAAACAAGTACACATAGTTTTATTTAGTAAATATTTTGTTTAGTACGTACTTATTAATTGTAAAAATTGGAGATTTTTGATAATAAATTATATGTTATATTTAAAAAGAAAGAAAACCAATGTGTAAATTTTTAAATTAATAATAAGAAGTTGACAAACTAGCTTAGGTGACTTTGTGTATACATGGGAGATTTTTCTATATTGAAAATACGAAAGAAATGCTAAATTAAGTCTGATATTCAGTGATTCAGTGAGATAAATGTAACGAAATTTTTCTTCATTTCTACATATTTTGATGCATTCTTTTATCATCTATGTATTTTCACTTGAGAAATTAAGCTATTAAACAGCTTTTCTATCGATTTACTTATATTCTAAGGAAGCATGTTTTTTTTGTAGAATTGTATAATTAAGTTATTAAACTCCTCCATTTTTTCATCTTTGCTCTTAAAAGTAGAGAATTGGTGGTAGTTGTGAGGTTTATGGGGTTTTTAAGAGATCATTGAACTACATGGATTGTTCTGGAGGATAAAAGCATAGTTTCAAAATATTGATTTACAAATTTAGCTGGGAAAGCAAAGAACTTTATGAAACAAAATGAAATTAATATCGAAACTCACAATATAATTAACTAACAATGGTATGATTCCCAGATAGGTGGAACCGGTACACAACCTTAATTGTAAGGATTTGTTTTACTAGTAGATATTCAATGATAAATGGGAATTCATAAGGAATAGTTGGCAAGAAACAGTATATTTTTAATTGTAATGCAGTTAACAATTCTTCATTATTTTTCGTCTTAATTTATTATAATTTGGAGAGAAATTAGATTCTAAATAAATGTCTGAGGTGGGGCATGTTTATACACAAATGCACGTTTATTCAGATACGGTTCATGTACGATTAAACACTTGCTACTAAGGAGGTTTTCAAATATGTACTATATAGTATACTCATAATCGAAAGACTACTGCATGAATATATGACTACAATTCAATTCCATTTCTTCGTAAGAAACGGTGGTGTGTCATATATTACAAGGGAGTAAGTTAACGAAATGGAACAGTAAGAGAATTGAGTTAAGAGAAACATTTAAAAAAAATTATCAATTAAAGAGTAGAACTCGTACTATGAGAATTCTGTATGTATTTAGGCACACATAGAGATTGAAGGGAATAGAGTATATCTATCATATCTATTTAAATATTATTATATTCGTAGTGTACATACGTATGTGTGCATTTACATACGTATATTTATATACATACATAATTTATTATATATTTCAAGTCTTTACGTTCAAAAGACAGACGTAGGGCACGTGGCTGTTTTTATAGAATTTTCGTTTTTTCATTTTTTACGAATTACGATAAAAGTGAAAATAATGGAAATAACATAACAATTTATATGATAAATTAGTTCATAAAAATAGGATCAATTATTTATAAAATATGTAAAATATCATAAAAAATATACCATACATTAAATAAATATATTTGTCTGCAAAAAAAGATGTATGTGTTCATTATGTACGTGGATTTTACTTACTGAGTTTATCTCAGACGCAGGAGAGAGGGGATATGTTCCATGTACATATCATTCACTCGTCAACTCCCTCATCTGGGTAAACTTGGCCTGTTCTCGAATGTATATGGGATACTCGTAGTTTTTTCCAACTGTAAACAATAAACCGCAACCGACTACTGTAGACGGCTCTTTATTTTTTTTTCTTCTTTTTAGGTTGTACTCCGCTCGCCGTCGAGTATACCCGAAGCGTATCAAACCGCACGGCTATACTCATTCCACCGCCGAATGTACCCAAAGCCAAATTTACCCAAATCTAAAAAAAGTTGTCACTTCAAAAACCTATACTGTAATTAAAAATTAATTATACAGGTCGAAAACAGTTCCCAAATTTAGTAATCCATACAACAGTATCTTCATGTTGTTGAATTCAGTTCCATTACAATAGAAACGCTTTGTTCTTACGTAGTACAATGTTAATTACAACATAATTAATAAGAATCACGATATTTTATTGACATTGTGTAGTGTAAATTTAATTGTTTAATTAATTATCGTTAATATTAATGGAAATTCATACCTCTTAAAGTACATACTGCTCCATTATCAAAAGTGATTAGAGCTTTATCTGGTACTAGTACATGGTGACGAACGTATGCCTCTTAATTTATATTTATATATTTTAATCCATGCAACAAATTAAACCCGAAGAACACTATATGGCACTTTAAATAGACAATAAAACAATTTTTGTAGATTGCGTTGTCGTTCAAATATAATAGACAGCACGTGGCATACCGTTTAACTGGAATTAAGTGAACACATATTGTATTCAAAGCGTTTACGTTTTCAAAATCTCTTTGGTATAATAAAACCTACATAAACGTTGGCAAATTTTATGTGAAATAACTAACATATGGCTGTAGGTTTGCGAATATTTATAGGCGCTACTAAATGCTTGCGAAATTCCCATCTTGTGAAATGTTTTTGAACTTTGTCAAGGCTTGGTAAACATTGTTTCTGTATGGGCCAAGTTTTTGTTCTGAGGTAGGACAGTAGCGTTTCTTTTTATGTCGTACATTTTATGAATGTTTTTGAGGATTCATTAAAACATGAGAATAAATATAATGAAAGTACGTACTATATACTAAATTATTACCCTAAAATCTGTAATAATACATTTTAATAAGTAAATATTTTACGAGAGACAATTAAAATTCATAAATATGTAATTTGAGAAAATTTACCAGTTGCATTTTATTTCTGAAGGAATGGACTAATTTATCTCTTTCTCTATTTTATCAGTGCATAAAAGTAATATATAAACTAATATGAGAGATATTTTATTCTTTTACTTTAAAATAATTTTAAAATAAGATTTTACGTAAGGCCTTGATAATGTAATTGCTAATCAGTTTGTTATATTCAATAAAGAAGGACAAGATCTTATCATTATAGATTTCAATTCAGTTATCATGTTATCAAGAGTAAATTCAGTGAGATTAAAAATTCACGTTTATAACTTATTCATTAAGTTGTTGGAATTTCATTAAATGAGCTATTCTTAGGTTTTTTTAATACATATGACAGCAATACCTGGGTAGTCAAAATAAAGGGAAAAGGGGCTCAACAGAGGAACGACGTAATATTATTAATTAACATTTTTAAAAGTATTTAAAGAAATTTATAAAATTCCTGTAAATGAAAAAAATTTATACAAGTTAAGTACGTGTTTAAAGGTATAGTCATTAAATTATATCCAAAAAATAATGGAAATTTAGTATCAAATAGTGACAATTATCACAAGTAATCTTTATAAGATATTTTATTTAAATATCCAGTTGTAGTTAACTGGCCATCGTCAGCTGATCCACACAGTTTTTTTTATGTTTTTTGTTGAAATGCGGTTATTAAAAAATAAATAAAAATGAGATATGTAGATATTTGTTACATAAATTGCAATTTTGATTCCCTTAATATAATCTCTCACAAAATAATTATTATGGCTTTAAACTCCTTTCAGGTTTTAAATGAGACGATGGGTGTTTAAGACACCTTATTTGAATACATATGTATTCAAATAATTATGCACCTGTTATTAGATACAGGTATAACAGGTGCATATATTGATAATATATGCACCTGTTATCCGTATTTATAATTTTTTACTCTCTTCTTATAATTAAAAATGTGTAAAATTAAGAGAAATAACCAGAAAAACCAAAACCTCTCAACATAGAACTTAAATACGCCTTATTAAACACGAAGATGTTTGAAAAAATTTAGAAAACCTACATATGTGTATATAATAAGCATTAGTTAAATCACGTATCTTCATTTGCATTTACGCAGACGTTATTACATAGACAAGAATGGAAATAACTGTGGCTATACAATAACTAGTTCGAATAACTGTTCAACTATAAAAGAAAAAAAAATGTTTAAAGGCAAACTCCGAATACCCACAATGAAGCTGAATAAACCTGCACTCCACAAGACATGAGTTCTAATTACTTTCCTAAAGTCGTCTTCTGCGGTCGCTTCTCCGAATTCAGGTTGCATCTTATAAAGTTAACTCAAAACAACTTACCCTTTAGCTTAAATTATACTTTTGTCTCTTGATTGCACCGATCTAAAAAGAGTATTTTGTTTTAGCTTGAACTTTAAGCAGAATCCTTAATAGTCTCGACAGTTTTTATTGGTTATTTTGAAGTCTGTGTCTATCTCACCTGCGTATTAATTCTTGCATTTCAAGTTCCTCAGTGAGTATTTCATAGAAACAGTACTTTATATACATTTATACCGCAAGCCACCTGAGAACAAATGGATAAACAAATGACAAGGAGGCTTAAGGTGTTTTAAAAATATCTCAATTTAGAAAAAATGTAAAATATCTATTAAATTTTAATCTGAACTCAATTAATAACTTCAGTATGAATTTTTATTTAAGTTGATTGAGTAACTTTTACACGATACTTAAGTGAATGTGCAGACAGATAAACGAAAATTCTAAAAAATGCCTTTTGGGTTCAAAAAGTCTTTGTTGCATTTTTCACGATTTTTTTAAAAAATATCGTAGACGAATAAAAAATTTCCAAAACCACTTTATAATATTATAGACGCGATTTCTGAAGTTTACGAGGAAGAAATGAATTAACATATTTTATAAAGTGAAATCATAAAACAAAGATTTACACTTCGTTAATCGACAAGGAAAGCTTTTTATTGCTTCCACCAAGAGCAAGGATCAAAATCATGTTGCGTTCATGCTCGCTTCGGTCACCTCTTATTTTTTTATGGCAGATTATTACTATTAAATAAAAGAAATGGTACATCTATTGGGAAAATTGGTAACTGTAAAACGTTTTCCCCTCAGTCGACTGTCTTTTCTTTAGTTTTCAAAATAATAATTTCCAAATCCTAACTTTTATCTTTATTTATATTTTTATTACAAACCTTGTATTTATTTTAAAGTCTATAAAACATCTATCATATGTTTTTTTACACAAGTAAATGCTCGAAACTTGCATATAAACATCATGCTGGCTACATTAATTTTAATATTGACCAATAAATATAACATCGTTAAAATCGTGACTTTCACTTGTAAATATATTATACATTTCTAGCTTCACATTATAATGTAGAGATTTTTTTTTATTTAAGTGTTGGATTATTTGTATCGATTGCATAAAACCTTAACCCACTGCGATTGACAAGTCCTAGTCTTTACAATTCTTCCAAGTTTGTACATCACTTTAACAGATTATTGCTTATTATTTCCTTTTAAATATCTAATATAAAGACTATTTTTGACATCAACGTGTGCTCTGATATTTGTAATAATAATGATATGAAAACAATTGTGATTTACTAATATTTATTTAGTAGGCTTAAATCGATATTTGACAACTTGAATCCATAAAGAAAACAAAAAAAGTCAACAGAAACTCTTTTTAAAAGAACCTTAAATATTTATCAAAAACAATACTAATGCTAAGCAGATTAAAAAACCAGCAACATTGATTAGTATAGATTTGGGAGTTGAAGGAATAGGAGTTTTACCCAAAAATTCTACATACCGTCATTAAAAATTATTTTGGCAATTTTCCGTTGTATATATTGTGTTTCTTGATATCTAGCATTAATTCTCTTGCTATACTCAATATGAAGGCTCCTCTTTTCATTTCATCTTCACAGTTAATATAATTTAAAGCTATTTAAACCTGCCATATCTGGAATCCGTTGGAAAATTCCCATATAACAACGACGAATTTTACAGCTTCAGGACTATATCGAGCTCTTCTCATTAATTTTGTCTAATCCTCCGTTAGTAAAATTGTAGTCTACAACCATCATAAGTTCCTTTGTATCTATTCGTTTCTTACTTATGATGAGTAGAGGAAATCAACTTCTCTGTCTTTTTTTCTGAAAATAGGACAACAATTTGTTTTCTTACGAGGAATCCTAGAGAGAACTCTTTGTTTCTCTATTTTTGTACGGCGAGGAGCGTGGTAGTATCTCAGCTTTATTCTTTTTGGGCGTTTCTAAATAGGTCGGTCCTGTTTTTAGCATTTTTTTGGCAAATAGGGTGGAACTGAACTAATCGTTAGCCATTACGATTGCTACTGAGCTGCTAACAAAGATGCATAAAGCTCATAGTCAATTGTTCTTATCTTCTGACAAATTATATAAGCATTTATTTTTGTGCAAAAAGCAAAATACGTATAATATTACCAATATAATAAATACTACCTTAATCTGCCGAATCTAGCATTTTTCAAAATAATGTTTATATGCATATTACGTACACAAAAACAAAAACATTAAAAGCTGCTGTGTTATAAAAACATGATATTAAAAGATTGAGTTATCCTTGATGGGATAAATATAACTTGCACGCTAAAATCTTTATTCACTCAGTTTCTCCAAATATCACAAACCTAAATAGGTTTAAAGCATAGTAAAACAATAATAAGGAAGATCGTGCTAAAATTGCCCTGCGGAAGTGTACAATTTATTTGAAAATGAATCTATTTTTAAGTTTAAATCCACTGGAAATGCAAAAATACAATGCGCTATAAAAATACTATAGTCAATAATAAAATAAACAAAACCTAACGTAATAATCTAACCCATCGTAACTCAACATAATCGAACCTAACCTAGTCTAACCTAATCTAACGTGACTTGACTTATTTAAAGCTAATTTAGCATGATTTGACATAACCCACCTTAGTTCAACCTAATCCAATCTTACACAATATAATTCAGTAAAATGCAATCTAACGTAAATCACCATATTCAAACCAACCTAACCTTACTTAACCCAATTTAACTTAATCCAACCAATCCCAACACAATGTAGTAATAACTTAAAATAACTTAATCCAACCAACACATTGTAATCTAACCTAATCCAACCTAACCTAACTCGACTCAACAGAATATCGTCTTGCCTATTCTAACCTAATAAAATATATTTCTATATAAGAAATGGAAATAATATGCCTCACAGGGTGTCATTCTACTATTTTCACTTGCTATTAAGTCCTAAACGTGTCTTAAACCTTAGTAGTGAATACAGAAATTTCAAAATGTGATTTCTCATAAACTTTTTACATCTGTGTAGAGATGGTGCCACCATTGGAAATTAAGAATAATTCTATACTCTCTTTCTACCGTTCTTCCGACGAATTCAGATAGTATATTTTAAATCCATTCCAACATAACTTATTTCTAAGTAATTTTGAATAACATTGATATTTCTCATGCCTTGACCGGTATAAAAATATCCCACATCTTAGCTTCGACTATAAGTAGAATCGTTGTAATATTCTCCTAAATTTCTATTCATCGTTTACAAGCTAGTGCCTGGTCTTACCGTCTGAGGGCTAATAGTTAATTTTCAAGTACCTTATGAAATATTTAATCAAACTAAGACTTCATATTTATTCTGCACGTTAAGCCTTATTTTATTAAAAATTTAGTTGAAATCATTCTACTAGTTTTTATATAACATTAAACTAATTAAAAAAGTTAGAAAAAAAAAGAAATAATATCTAGAACGAAATATTAGAATTTGCGGAAGAAACAAAAGGTACACTTAATTTTGAACTGAGTTGCATGAGCTATTTGAATAAAAATTCCATTTCTATCGGTTTAGTAATTTTTGCGCGATACTCTAATAAATCTGCAGATTTAACTAGCATATTCTACTATTTTAATTTGGAGTTTACTCCTTAAGTATCGATCTTCATATATAGCGCCCTTGGCATTTTCTTACGTCGTAATCGCATTGATGGAGTGTGACATACATAATTTACTATCGTTCGCTTATATCAAGATGTAATCATTAAATGTCACTGTGAATATTTGGTGTCTTCTATCATGCAAAATTAAAAAGTCTCTTTATTTTAACTTCTTAGTCCGACGTTACAAAATTTTTTTTATTTTGTTGCATAAATTTGATCTTGCTCACTTGAAATTAATTATATCTTCAACATTTTTTTAATAAAGAATTTTAATGATATTGACATTTACATTTTAATAAAGTGTTACCTATTTTATATATTCCAAGACAGTCGTACTTAAGGAATAAATTCCAGTTGCGCACAGGAGCTGATATTCACAATTATTTTCACAACATTTCCAATATACAGACACATTCTTGTCACAGTTTTTTTAATTTACTAATGATAGTGATTAAGGTAATGAGATGGGAATTATTTAACTTATATTATGAACGAGTAATCTAAAATAAATATTTAGATTACGATTTAAAGGACTTTGAAGGGTTGCATTATTCACTTTGAAAGAATTTTATATACTTACTAATTTTTTGTCATTATTTTCCTCATGCTTCCTCTTTGTCCTTTCCCACTCTTTTCTCATAACGTCATGTAAGAATAAAGAATTTTCAGACAAATACATAAACTTCATTCTCTCACTGATTTTCTCACTTTCCTTTAATTTAACAGCATAGCAATGTCTAACATTTTTGTTTAAGAAAAAATTAAATTCGCTTACAATTTCAGTGTTTTATTTGGAAATTTTTATTGCACATAATAGTAGGGAGAGTCGAAGTCGTAGTCGAAAAGTGGATAAACCGTGTAATAGAAATGATGTGACACAAGTAGAAATTGATAACTGTAATAGTATTTTTTTTTTAAGAGATGCATTTAAATGTTCATCGAATGTAATTTCAATAAATTTTGAAAATGCTGAATGTGGTTTGACTAATTTATAATGCAGATTTAAAAATGTTATAAAAACACTAATATAGAGGCATTTACTTAGTGTTATCAATAGAGAAGTTTATTTGCCGTCGTTAACAGAAAATTTATTTTTTAATGCAATGTATTAAGGAATCAAATTATCAAACAATAAAAGAGAAATCAAAGAATTATTTCCGTAATATTGGTAACTACAATATTCTACAATCAGTTCTGAAGCTAAAACTTCAGAATCAATTTGCGTGGAGTGTATCGTTTTAAGGTACCCTATATTTTTTATCATAGCCCAGTGTCAATGACTTCTATCGGTTATGTCTTTATGACATTGATATTATGGTTAACTACAGACTCCAGGAGTAATAAAGAAAATTATGTAATAATAAATTAATAGTGGAGTTTCTTTTGTATGCACGTGAATCGTTTGTGCGTTATTTTACTGCAATGGAAGTTTATGTTTTTGTAACAAACCACGTACATCTATTAGGATAAAGCCCACCAATAAAGTAACGATGTCTCAATATGGAAAATACCAACTTTCAATTAGAGTAATTTTAACCTTTTAAATCATTTACAGAAATTATTCTTGAAGAATAATATTATGTACGAATTGAGGTACCAGATTTAGTAACTAAACTGCTCACTTAGAATTGAACCCAAATGAAACATTAAATATTGGAAGAAAAGTTATTTTACCATCTTCATTTAATGGGCCTCTAAGAAATATGTTTCGAAATTATATAGACGCAATATCCATTATGCAACATCTTGGGAAACCTTATTTATTTTTTACAGGAACTGGCAATCCTAATTGACAGAAAATTTTTAACAATATTGATCAAAATAAATCAGCAAATTTCTGTCCAGAAATTATTGTGCGGATATGCAAGGCTAAATTACAAAGATAATTCACGCGATACTAATGAAACATATTTATGGGAAAGTTGAGGTGATCATTTATACAATATAATTCTGAAAAAGGGAGTTGCCGCACGTGCACATTTTAATCATTTTGTGTGAAAATGATATACTAGTATGCAGAAACTACAGATATTCAAACACACCTTAAGTTATATGTATACATAATACACAAGTTATATGTAAACCAATGATACGTGGGTATGAAATACTTCCCAAATAAGTATATCGAAGGTACACGAGAATCAGTCAATGGATATCCATTGTACAATGTCAATGGATATCGTGATGATGGCATCACTGCGGATTTTCTAGGAAAATCACTTGATATCCTGACGTTATATCACACAATAAATATTTACTTACTGAAATTGATTGTCGTTTGATTGTTGAAATTTGTACCATAATTAAACGTATTAAATATATTAATCTTATTTTGTATAAACGATAATATAGTGCATTGGCAAAAGTATAGATTGGCATCGAGACGTTCACATTGATGAAGGGAGAATTTTTTTAATGGCCGTTATGTAGGATCAATTGAAGCAGTATGGCATAATTATAAATTTATAATGCAACTACTACTCTACTACACTGTCATTAAACTTGATATTAATTTACCACGCAGAGAGAAAGTTTATTTTTAGTGAAAAAAACGGATTGCACTTGAAAATATCAAACAAACCAAATTATTGCCATTCTTTTCATTAAAAAAAACCAATCCAAAGGCTAATATTTATCACGATACTGAAATTATATTGCAATATGTTGGAAAGAGCGTGAAAAGAACTGACGAAGACAGTACGTGGTGGTGATAAAATCATTACACGCTTGTATGTTTTACTTCTAAATGAAGTAGAGTTTTTCATTTACTTTGGCTATCATTTCATGTTTGTAATCCTAAATCATTTGAAAATATTAGAAATGATAATTGAGTTGTTTACGATACACTTTTGGAAGTGTGTCTCTCTCGCAGTATGACTTCAGATGACAATGAATATTTAAATGAAGCAAAGGAATTCAACTCGCAAAAACAAATGGGCCATTTTTTTTTAATGTGCCAGCAAATGTAGTAGATTGTAATTGTAGGCTGAGTTTAAAATATGTTTTTGCTTGAATTTAAAAAATGGCTTAAGGAATGTTAGTGTAGAAATTTATTTAAATACAGAACCAAAAAAATTAGTGCTAAAGTTCCTTTCACTACGACGCTCTACTCCGCCTCGCCACCTTTCACCACGGTACTGCCCCGATAAAGGAAGTGATATATGTTATAAAAAAATGTGTCTCTCAGTAATACCTTCTCTTGCTGTTTTATATCGACGCGTATTTCTTTGATTTGAAAACGTTGGCTTCAAATCAAATATGACGTCCTCTTATTTCAGACATCCGATTTTCTGCTTCACATTGTTATGTTTGTTTCCAGTAGGCAGAGGTTGTCTGTAAATTCTAGATTCTCCAATCGCTCATTCGGGTTCCAAGAAAAACTCCCTTTCTCGCTGCGCGTATTTTGTGGCATGTTTTTGGTTTACAATTAGGAAGATGACGCGCGAGAGTATACAGCCTTGCCAGTGTCGGTTACAATACGGAAGAATTTAGCGACTCGGGTATATTGAAGTTTTCGTGTAACTCCCTAATGAGACATAGAATATTCTCGGTCAAAAGGTTATCTACAAGCTATGTCTTTGAATGTGCGATCAAATAACAGAATTCTTAAAAATTTTCGAGGACATTTTCGTGAACAAATTTGGAGCTCAAATTTTATGTGGAACAAGTAAACCAATCGTCTTAAAAGTTACTTCTTAAATTATAACTCCCAAATTATTTCTACCTTATTATAAAATTTGCTTAACACTTGAATGTTAACCTAGATTTTTGGATAATTATCAATATTTACGAGTTACTAATGAATATTTAAGGGTTTTTGTTTTTGCATCAGGATGCGCAGCTTATTTGATTTGCTCTACTTTTTATTTCGTGCAAGATGTATGTCAGTTACTTTAGTGTTAACCTATAAATGGGAACTGATATCTTTTACTTTTTATCAGTTGTGTAGCTAAGTTAGTGCTAACATTCAATTAATAATTAATCTGTTTCTTATTTGAAGGAAAAAGGTAAACGGACCCAGCTGATCCATAAAGAACTCATGGCGATCAATATTTCCGGAAAAGATTAAAAAAGAGCGTATCTCCGTAAGTATTCTCAAATCTTTAAAGAAATCAAAAGCAACTGATTCAAACAAACCTGTAATAATTAATTAAAATTTTAAGCAATAAATATAAAGTGATTATGTTTAAAATAAAGATATGTTTGAATATTTATCATAAATTTGTATAAAAATGAAATGTTTTATAAGTATTTATTTATTTTATTTTTCTGCTATTTTCAACTGTTTGTATATAGTAAAAATATCATGCAAGCTTTACTGGTCATGAATTTATTATTATTATCAATATATGTATATATATATACATATATATATATATATATATATATATATATATATATATATATATATATATATATATATATATATATATATATATATATATATATATATATATATATATATATATATATATATACATTTGTGTGTGTGTGTTTATATGTGCGTTTGTGTGCTTGCCATATACTTCGACATAAACACCTATATTATGTGCATGTGTCTTCGAAATAAACGGTAATATTGAAGTCCATGAAGATTATTCTCACAAAATTATTCCATTAATATGAGTAGAGTATATTTTACTGCAGTATACTCATATAATAGAATATTGCATTGAATATGGTTCACTCCAAATTAAATGATTTATGGCTGCCAGAAATAAAAAGAAGTGAGATAATTAAAAGAAAAGGAGAACGATTATTTCCATTAATTTCCAAGAAAATTCCCGACTTTTAGAATTTGGAAATATCACCATTTTTTTTCACTTTTATCTAAGGTAATTTGTAATGACGCAAGAGTTCACACAACTTTAATTTTTCCACTAGTTGACAAATTTCATACTTTGAAATTAATACCAACTAGACGATAGTTTATCTAAACAATTTTCTGTTAATAGGTGTATAAACCGATTATAAACCAAACCACGTATAAAATTGTAATATAATAATTAAATAAAATTTGTTTTATTATGTTTATTAATATCCGGTTGACCTGCAAATAGACGTACTTTTTATATTTATTCTGTTTGAGTAAAATCTAATTTCAAATTTGAAAATATTTTCGTGCAAATATCGAGATAAGTTTTTAAAATTTTTAGTACATGATTTTTTAACATCCGTCATAAAGCCTAAACTTTTGAATTACAACTTTTATTCATTTATATTTTACGATATTGCAAGACACATTTCATTTAATTACGTGTAAATAGATCTAACCATTATATTTGCTATGTATTGCGCTTTTCGAGCAAATTAAACCGTTTGTTTTATTTTCTATAAATCGTGGAAGCAATAATATAATACTTTTTTCATATAGATCTAAAGAAATAAAAAATAATTGTTTTCTTCCGATTTAAAAATCTAAATTGTTTTATAAGAGCAAAGTTCTGGAAAAATATAATTAAATGTTAATTATTCGATCTATTTTTTTAATAATTTTTTCATTTATTAACTTCAGCTTATAGAAAGAGAATAAACGTTAGTAGAAGAAAGCATTTGCTACCTTCAATTAGCTACCTTTATTAGCTACCTTCAATATCAAGTAGATTAACAGAATACACACAAACTCTTAAATCTTAAAAAAATTGAGAGTAACTATGTGAATCGACATATAATAGGGATTAAGCACAAAAATTTGTATCATCTTAAATCATGACTCATTTGAAGCACAATTTGAACTTCCGTATATAACAATAGAATTTGAAAACAAACGTATAATGAAAGCGTAAATTTTGAAGTCTTTGGAGCATATAGAGGAAAATCAATTCATTAAATTAATTTGCCTTGCACTACAAAAAAGTTGATCTGGTGTAATATGGGTCTTATTCGTATTTTTGTAAATAATTAGACGAAGAGATGTAGATTTGTAGGAAACGCATTCGGTGATTTATGTGTCCCGGTAAAGCGAGCAAAGTGACTATATTAACTACAATAAGCATGTCATAGCAGTCACTTACTATAAATTTTAAAGAATCCTCTGACGTGTCATAACCTGATTGTATACATATATATATATATGTGTATATATATATATATATATATATATATACATATATATATATATATATGTAGATGTCTGTATATTTATAAATAATTAATATTTCAAGTTAATCAAAACAATATTTTATTAAAGTATATGGCAAATATCGTTTTCCCATTTTTTGGGCTCTTCGGCGAAGTGGATTAAAATCTTAGAAGCAGGAAGGGAGGGAGGGGAAGAGAGTACATTGTATGCTCTTTTAGGAACTCATATTTTTTAACAAGGGTACCGTATCAAAAAAAATTTCAAAATAATTTAATGGTATTTAACATACCTCATCGATGATACTTAAGTCGAAGGAGAGCATGCGAAGAAAATTTCGAAATATCAAAATAACTTTGTTTATTTTTTGATATATATATTCCCTAATATTTACGCTGGATATGAAAAATACCTGACTAAGAATAAATTTCGAAAGTGCTGTGATTGGCCTAATAATATTGAGACCCACGTTGAAGAGTGATAAATTTTTGTTATATTAAAATAGTATATTTAAACAAACAAATTACGGATATAACGTTACAACAAAACATACAAATTGCGGTACTTACAATGCGCTCCGTCTATGTAGTGATTACGCTTGCGAAAATATTTTGCAAAAGCTTACTGAGAAAATGTTGACAATACCGTAAGAAGCTCGCGAGTTATTCAAATACAGTTCAATAAAATCTTTCAGGTATTTCAAAATGAAAAAGAGTAGAAAAGAAGTAGACAGAGATCGCTACTATATTGTGTTAAGCTAATTTTGTAGGTGGGCGGAAGAAGCAATTTAAAAATAGTTAAAATTTAAAATATTCAACTTTAATATTACATATAATCTGGTATATATCTGCGAAGATGTAAATATTACTACATTTCTTTTATTTTCAATCTTTTCTGATTTCATGGAATATTAATGGACAGGGATAATTTCAGAGTGTAAAAAATACAGTGTCATTATTCATAACCAACGTATTATTTCGTATTACCTTAATTTTTTACTCTTTAAATGTAGGCTTTTCGTTCCCACCACTCCCATGTTGGGATATGAAAACTCAGATAGAAAGTAATTTAATTCAATCCTTGAGATTATATTTGTTTTTATCATGTCTCATCATTATTTTTTTAATTCTGCAGGACACATTTTATGATAGTGACCTTGTTATGTCTACTTCCGAACGGCATCATTTAGTATCTATATATAAATATATATATATATATATAAATATATATACATATATATATATATATATATATATATATATGTATATATATATATATATATATACATATATATATATTCAAAATAATCAAGTGCTACCAAGATTGTTGTGTAATAACCTATCCGTTTGAAAAATGGAGCAAACTTTTTTCCAGCACTTTGTCCTTTTTTTGGGGGCCATTCTTCACAAGGAATTACCCAATGCACAAAATACTTGTCAGTTGTGGTTTCGTATCAGATAACAGAAATTTTTTCTAACATTTCGCGATATCGAAAAACGGTATGGTGTTTTATAGCTTCAGTCAAAACTTATGGAATTTATAGAGCGCGAACCTTCCTGCATCCATAATTTACTCCCTTTTCAGTCTTTATCTAGAGTCGCAGAGCGTTGATGTTTCCTTTCAGTTGCCATTGATGAAAAACATTCTTTGCTCAGATCATCACTGAAATTGTTACGACCATGCTTGATCCCGTTTGCCAACAGGTGCGCGAAATGAGTCTTAGCCATAAAAAGCCCATGGAAATAGTTTGTACGTTTATTGTTAAATGAGGCCATAATGAAATTTTGTTTGAAATGAATTTTGACGTCACATATTCAATTTTCAAATTGCCACCAATTGCATGATTGAAATTAAATTCATGATTCGTCGTTAAATTTATGTATACGTCTAAATCAGAATCCCATCGAAAAAAATTTATGTGGTTCCTTTGAAAAATAATACTAATGTATTAATATACTTTTTTAAAAAATAATGTTTTGAAAATTACTTTTCAAGAGAACTACCACCACTATTAATTTTCAAATTACCACCAATTTCATGATTGAAATGAAATTCATGATTGTATTTTATTTCTTCGGTTGTTTTATAGAGTGTCTGAAATACTCCCAAACTGCAATAGAAAACCACTTAAAAAGTAAAAAGTGATTTTCTCATTACTACAGTAATCTGAGCTTTAGCTCAGGAACGACATAAGATGGAATTACTAACTTGAAAATGAAACAATGAAAGATCTTAATTATGAAGAAACTTTGCTAACTTCAATCGTAAAATCTAATTATTCGGATTTGGAATAAAGAGATGATTACGTCTAAATCAGAATCACATAGAAGAAAATTTATGTGGTTCCTTTGAAAAATAATACTAATATATTCAAATCCCTTTTTAAAAAATTATATTTTTAAAATTACTTTTCAAAAGAACTACCATCACAATTAATTTTTGCTTTAAACAACTTGATTTTGTCGCAGAAAAAATTAAACAAAAAGTAAGTCTATATTCTACTTGATATCGCTAGACCTCATATTTTTAAACTGATTCATTAAAAAATTATGATTTGGGTTGGGTTTTGGTTTGCCACCGTATGCTAGAGCATTGGTTCTAACTAATTATAACTGGTTTAATTATTTTTAAAAGAAAAATTTCTGAAGAAAAGGATACGGAAAGATCTCACGAGTATTTTCAATTAAAAGCCCCAAAGATTGTACAGAACCAGAATTTTTGATGCGGTGTCCATATTGTTCACAATTTTATTTGTATTTAATAAGTAAAAGTAAAATATTAAAATAATCACTCGGGAAACGCAAATACTTTCTTGCAAACCCAAAAATTATATTGTTATCAAAATGTATATTTGTTTTTTGTGTACCGCAACTCAAAACAAAAAGAAACGTAACCATTTTAAGGTATTTGGCGCATTCCTTTATTTATTTATTTATCAAAATGTATTCTCTTCAAAATCGCGTGACGTAGAAATTTTAAATTTGGTAGTGATTAAATTTATTAACTAAATACGGAAGGTATATCCGTATTAAATTTTTTTCCAAAAATATTTATATGGATTTTTTTAAAGTGTTTTTGTTAAGCAGTAAATTTTTTAAATATTGTGTATAGTTAAAAATTTATATTAATTTTAAAACCATTTTTATTTTAAATTTTATATAAGACAATTTTATAGATATTAAAGACACTGTTAGAAAAGCAGGTTCCCCTCGCTCCCTTATTTTATAAATATTTGAAAATTTGTGTGCCTCTGAAAGACATACTAAATAATGTACATAAATTCTAGGAGAATAATAATATTATTATTTGCTTAAATTAATGTTTTATATACCTAATATTTTAAATAAATTTTCGTAGCGAGATATCTACTCTACTTAACTGGTATCATTTTCTATTTGTAGTTCTTACAGTTAATGATCGATCTATGAGGGTAATAAATTCGAAGTAATAGTGCTAATTTTTAGCTAATAAATGAACCAGATAAACACCAATAATTTTAAATAAAAACAAGAAGAAACTTTTATCATGGCACAGTATTAAGGATCCAGTTAAAATTATTGAAATTTTTTCACCATTTATCTTTGATATTTTGAGTAGATGTACAATGAAACCATGAAGGGAAATTTATTTAATTAGATTCTGGTTTAGAAACTCAAACAAGTTTTTTAAATTGTCTCCAAAGCTAAACTGATGGGAACTATGATTCGTTATTTTATTAATAATAGCTTTTTGGTTATTCAGTGCGCTGTGTTAAAAAAGAAGTCAAAAGCATTCGTTTAGGAATAAGTTTTTTGGTTGTTTCAAAAATCAACGATTTTAAATAAAACGGACAATGGGTATTTATTATTTGAGAAAATTTTTGAAAGAAATTTTTAATGAAAATAAGTTTGTTTATTTACAGGATTTCTTTTCTCGAGACTCAAAACTGGACATGAATAACCGTAGTCATCTCATATGTTTACCTCATCCTCGAAAACAATCAAATGTTTTGAAAATGTCTCAGTCGATCGGATTAAAATTTAAAACAGTTTTAAACCTTGTATGTTTTCATATATAACATGTAATAATTAATATTTAGTAACATTTTTAATACTTTCAAGGATAAAAACTTGGATTAAAAGTAATGAATATTTCTTCGTTTCGAAAGTTTGTTTGAAAAATACCTGGTAATTTATCTCATGTTATACTTCAAAAATTCAGCTCTATGAATTTCCTAATGAGATATGATAAATGGTCAACATTTATTATAACGCAGTACGCAATTTCTAGGATATTTGTAATTTCTAGGATATTGATATCAAAATTTTGTCCATTAAACTGAAGTAATAATTTTTTTTTATTCTACTTCTTGAATTTTTTCTTATAGCTGCAAATACGGCAATATATTAATATCAGAATGACACTATATAAAGATACTAAACTTCATAGAAATATCACCCAAATTTTAATTTACAACTACATCGACATCGATACAATTTACATGACCAGGGTTCATAAAGCAAGACAATTGAAATTAAAAAATAACGAATGTGCATTTAAGTTTCACAAAAACAATTTAAAATTTTAAACTGTCGGGAACTCGTACAATTACTTCGACTAATGCTTAGTTGGTGCTGTGATGATTTACGTAAAAGGTTAAATTTTACAAAGAGTGTAAAAAATAACCGAATGTTGGTCCGGACGTGATTTTGCAGGATAAACAAATATTTTGCATATTTCGCCGTGACGGGTAATGAATTAATTAAATTGGCCAATTCGTTTGTGACTAACGGTTTCCACACGCCGGTTTCGCCGCATTTTCATTTTTTAGGAAATATGCAGCAGGCGAATGAATATCGATTTCGCAGTACCATATATTAGTGAACAAATGGGTAAAGTACATATAGTTTAGATCAAATTATTAATGAAATTTGCATTCAGTGTTGATAATATTTATTTGGATATTTATTTAAAATTATTCTGATTAATCGTCTGTCCCAAATTTAGATATTTATTTCTATTGTTTCAGTGTCTATAAAGATAATTAGGCAATAAAATAAGTTAAATAATTCAAATGTTTTTTTGGAAAAAACATTTTTATTCCCAGTTTTCTTTAAGAGTAATTTAATTAGCTCCAAAATTAACACCATTAATTAATTCTCACAACGAGGAAATTCATTGCAATGACAGGTTGGCGTCTCTTTTGGCATTTTTTGTGTTTGTTGTTGATAAGAAATGACGATAAATATTTAATTTTCTCTAATTTTAATTCGAAGTAGAATTGGAATTATTATTTCAAAACAGTCTAGAAAGTTCGATACCTTTTCATTTTTTTTTGTTAAATCCGCATACTTTAATTTTGTACTAAATTTAATTATATGTTTTACAAAATCGCGCCAAACGAAATTCCTAGTTTGAGTTTTTAAATATGTTAATTCGTTCTTCCTCTGTATTCGGAAATAGCAGAATAGTAATTAAAAATCCTTGCTGTCATTGTACCAGGATAGTCAATGTAAAACCCGAAATTGAGAACTTAGAATTAGTAAAAAGTTTTATTTCAAGAGCTCATCATCTCAAGAACTTTGAAAATAACATATTCACTTCGAATCAGCCGTTAGTTTTGCAGAATTCAACAGACAATATAAGTATAGATTCATCGGCCAGAGCAGCTCTGATGAGCGGGAATATTTTCATCTGGGGCGGAGATTTCCAACTACTTTCTTTAGTTAACCTAATCATCAAGTCAGAATTTCTTGGATATCACGAAATTTATGCGACGTTAAAGACCATCAGGTAAATAAATACTATTTGATTCATGTATCTGTTAACATTGCTATAAAATAACGCATATTAGTAAACTTTACTTGACCGTATTTAATAACTAAACTTATAGCTCGTTTTTAAATATGATTTTAATGATCGTTATTGTTACATACCTCAAGGCCACTTAACTAAAGCCCTTTGCCGAAAATGGTTGGTCATCTACTAATTTTATCGTGTTGATAGACGATGGCAACCCTGCTGCTGAGTTGCGGAGACTATTCATACTCTCGTAGGAAATACAGTTTTTTTTTGTCGTATGCACAAAGGCACCTTAGTTTCTGTGCCAAACCACGGTATCCGTGATTGAGACGGAAACCGAAAGATTGAAAACCGTTGCTAAAATTAACGTGACTAAATTTATCCTTTGTTTAAATACTTTTCTGACATTATATAACCAACCAGCTTTTTAAATACTGAACAATATCGATGCTTAGGTTTATGGGATTATAACCTGTTGAATTAATATTAAGTTGGTGAAATAACGTAGACAATCAATGAAATATTTCATGATGATGATATGGTCAAACAGAAAAAGTAAAATAGAGGCAGTGCGGTGACGGAGTTATGGGTTGCGCATCATAGAATAAATGGATTATAAAGGAATCATCTATGAAAAATTAGAGTGGAATTAATTGGTCTACTATGTCAATATTTTGTTACCTTCAAAAATATTAAAATGAAGATTTATGGCCGTTTCTTTCATTAATAAATATTTCATTTGGAAATATAATGGAAATATCTTTAAATACAGATTCTAGTGAATGCTGCCTATTAAAATTAAAAGTCTTCAGTTTTTCAGTGCACTTTATATCCAAGAAAATATCTAGGTAAAACCAAGTAATTAGTAATTTTTAATATTAATTAGAATAATTATTTAACTTGATAAGTCCTTTTTATCGCTCTGACTTAAGCTTCACTATTTAAATATATTGTCAATTCTTTGCAATTGTCAATATTTTCAACATTATTATTATAGAAGTGAGTTAGAGATTTATGTCACCATTTTCAATATGCATTTTTTTCTGCATTTCACACTTTTTTTTCTTGATAATAACAATCTAATTTAATGAAATATGAAGAAAATTTCAAAAATGCATCAATTAGTTTTACTAAATTAATAATAATTTTTTTTAATAAGGAGACCATTGTAATCACTACAAATATACTTAGCACATTGTAGCTCTATTTCATGAGTAATAGAGTTTTAATGACATTTTTTGGAAGAAGAATTTACAATTTATACACATTTTAAATCTGAAAAAATTAAAACGATTTTACGTGGCATAATTAAATGATTTTATTCCATATCCTATTTAAACATTTTTAAAAAATAAGTAATTTCCCGAAATTAATCACCATCTTTTTCTTAGTCACTATTTTAGTTGTTACATAAATCTCAAATTTATTAAAATATATCTTATAAGAAGAACTGAATTTTTGGTCACCAAGTTTAATTTTATTCAAATGAATTTGAGCTTATGAAAAAGGTTAATAAAAGAGCTGAATTAAATTTTTAATTTTATATAAAAAAGAAAATAATTACTGTTCTCAAAATAAAAATAATGTCACTTCAATACCGGTTGAATTTGCTTTAGAAGCAGTTTCAAATTTTGTAATATAAGATAGTGGAGAAAAATATATTTTACAGAGCTTTGAGATCACTTGCTTGCTATTATACTTACATAACGATACGAGAAGGCAATAACCTATAACATTTTACATTTAATAGATATTTAATTAAAAGAAAAAAAAAACTATTGAAACATTATTAAATGTATCAAAAAATTATTTACTAAATAAAATTTTAATGTTGAAAAAACTAATACTATGCTAATCTGCATATGTAATAAAGCCATTGAGTTGGCTAGTCTTTAAACTGAAAATATCCAAGAAACGAGGATTTAAGGGCATTAATTAAAAGTAATAAAAAACAAAAACATATTTGTCTATTTCTCTGTCCATATTGGTTTATATTGCAATCGGATAGTGTGTTTAAAGAATATTAAGAAAAACTAGAATCCGCACATTATTTTTATATACTCATTAAATTTGCGTATCTTTTCATTGATGCAAAGCAAACCGATGAGACGATATGCAAATTTAATGTTTTCAAAAATTTATTTAAGTACAACAATAAGAAATGCTACCCGAAGTATATTATTGACACAAAAATGTGTGTATGTACAACAATAAATAGGGCCACTTAATTTTAAATGATGCAATGAACTTTTCAAATTGGATATAATTGACAAAATAAGCGTAGCCAAAGGTAAAATGGACGCAGTCAAAGGCGAAATGTGGAGTGGTACGATGGGAGCATTTGCTTGAGTAAGCAAACCGAATGCGGATAAATGCGAGAGGGCAGACATCGTTGCTAGTCGTCTTCCACAAAAAATATTTTTTTTATATTATTCGTATTCGTTGTAACACTGTGTTTTATCCATTTGTTAAAAATTTTAATTTATTATCGATATTTATAGTTTAATTACATTGACAGGTTTAGTATAAGGCAGAATACATTTGATTGTTACGTACTTAATTGTCTGTACATGTAATAATACTGTGGATTTAGCGTATTTGTACAATAAAAGTTAAAAAATAAAAAAATATATTTAAAGGAACATAAGAAAAATAATAAAAAAAAACTGTTCTTTTCCGATTTTATGTAAGCATGATTATTTTTTCGGGCCTCACGCAAGATCAGCTGAAAGGTGTCAGGCGTAACAGATTGGCTGCATTAAATCGTAATCAACAAACTAACAATAAAATACTTCAATTTGAAGTTTTAGTATAGGGTTTGCTCATTTCAAATAATTTAGTTGTATAATTATTATAATATTTGGCATTTCGCGTGTTATGCATATCTGTATAATACAATATAAAAAATTTACTTAGCTATAAATTTTACTTAACTTCTGAACTTACTTAATATAGAACTTGTTATTTTCTTCAATTCGAGACAAAAGAAATCTTCTGCCAGCACCAGAGAATCTCATTTACTCTTTTGTCCCTTTCAGTAAAATTTTCGAGAATGCAAAGATCTTTGCTTATATCCCACCTGAAGATGTTGTAATACAACGAAACCTAGGTCGTGGTAAAGAAATTAAAGATAGTAGAAATAATACTACATCACGTAGTTTAATTTAATTGTGAATGTAGGTTTTCTTTAACTTTTAAAAAATCTTTTAAAAGATATTTTTAAAATTTGTTAAAAACCTTACGATTGTTATTCTCATCGTATGTTAGTAGATTTCTCTTTAATCTTATTACAGACTCCAAATTAATTAAATAAATCCATGTTTGTTATCGATAATCCTATTGACAGTAAATAATTTTTAATATAAAACAATTCTTTTAAAATTACAAGATCCTTGATATTTTTCAGTTCAATATAAACGAAATGATTTCACATTTTTGCCTTATTTCCTTTTTAGGTACGTAGAACGCGTTGGTTTTTGAAAATATTTTCAACATTTTCATGTGATTTCTTTGAGCAGCGAAAACTAAAGAAAATTATTTCGAAATAATCAAGTTGATTGTAAAGTTTCATATATGTTTTGTAAGTATGAAGATACATCATTTCACTAGTTGTAAATGTTACTAATAAATTAAAACTAAAGTACAAAATGTGATCTTGATTCAGTTTTATATTGTAACATCCAGTAAATATATAAATTACACTAAAGTTTTATGATGCAAATACTTAAATTATGTAAGACCCATTAAAATGTTAAATCAAAAAGCTCTTATAGACACAACACGTCGTTAAAATATAGATTCAAAATCTGGTTTTTCCTTTCCAAACTCTACTTCTGGTTTCCATTTTCTCCTTTATTATTAAAATATAGTAATAATAATAGTTTATCATTGTTTAATAATTCTAGTTTTCGTCCTTTGGTTTCTTTGTTCTGCGTTTCGTCTTCTACAATTTGCAACATGTTCGCACAATGTACTTTGGCTGACTGGAAAGAATTGTTCTAGTAGCAAAAAAGTAACAAAATGCATTTCGACTTCAAAACCAAAGCTTGTGAACAAAATATACAAATCAAAAATTTGTTATTAAGACAATTTCATAAAATTGTCGCTTTGTTTTTTTTACTACTAATTATGTTTTTCGAGCACATAAATTGTATTGTATTTTATTTACAGTATATTAAATATATAATAGCTCCATTTTTTTGGCAATACGCTAAATAACAGTAGGATTATATTAAACATATAATTGATTTAACTCTATTTAACAGGAATTTTACTTCACTTAATATGTAAAATAATACATTTTAATGTATTATTTTGCATATTATTTTCGATGATTTTTGCATATTAACTGTCGTTTAGGTGACTTTGCAATACAGATGTAGTGTATATAATTCTTTTGGTGGTCTATTGTATAAATGGAGATGAGTGTTTTTAAAGACGTATTTTCATTCATATAGATATATATATATATATATATATATATATATATATATATATATATATATATACATATATACTAGTGTTTTTTAATCATATGTTATTTTAGTCGCAGTATAATATTTAATGGTTCTAATTTTTATCACCATTAAAATCGGATTTGTTTACAAAAGCAATTGAATTTTAAGTGTCATCTTTCAACGTACAGGTCAACTATTTACAATGCATATAGTGTCGTCCGTTGAACAGTTCTATTTACAGAATCATCATCAGAAATTGGCCCAGTTGGCGCTGTAGTTGCGTTTTTGATAAAAACTTGCATAATCAATTATGTTTTCCATCACAGAAAACTTATTATCAATATCAGTAAAAATCCGTTTTCCAATTTTGAAGTGTGTCATCAGATCTTGATTAAATTCATGTAGGACTACCTCTAAATTATATATACTCTTCTGAACAAAAAAAAACAACCATTTAAATCGGTTCATAAATAACAGAACTCAACATTCATATGCGAAAAGCAACGTGTTCATATTCATTAGATTTAAGAAAGTCCTCCTTTATAAACTCAGTTGGAAAGGTTTTTGTCGAAATTTCAGTTATCCATATCCGTTTGCATTACCTGTCTAAAACCGATTAAATGTGGAAGCCTCATATATATTTTATGCTTTTGTCTGGGAGAGAGTAGTTATTTTGGTAATACATTTTACAAATTAATTTAGGAAAATCTGCTAATAATAAATTTAGGACCAGATTTATTACTAAATACTTTTTTCTACATCTTTACTCTAATTTTATTTTTTTACTACCAGTAAACCTAATATTTTTACTATCAGTTAACAATCTATCTAATATACTTATGGACACGCTAATTTCACATAGTATAACCGTAATGGTTTTGTGAAATTAGAAAATCCTCCTCTTTATGTGAAATTAGGGTGTCCATGAGTATGTAATAAACAAAACCCTGTAAAATATGATCTTCATATGAAACAAAACTCTACTTTTTATATTTCAAACAATTTATTCCTCTTTTTATCCCTCTTTCCTTTTTAGGTCCTAATATTATTAGTGATTCCTAGTAGTGAATTTTTAATTACAATTAAAATTGCAGAATAAAATATTAGTATCCGAGTTACCACAGTAGGAACTGGATTATTTGATATAAATTGTATTTTGTTTTTTCATATTTAGGACATATATAGTATTTATTAAATACATTTCATTGCAATGTAATACAGTAGCATATGTTTTCATTAATTGTAACCAAAATAATTAAATATTTTTAATCAGGTTCATTCTCCTGTTACTTTTCAAAACATGTAAAAACCTCAAATTTGTGTTAAAAAATATGGCCTCTGAATCTCACGTGGAATCTGTGAATTTCAGTATTATTGATTTTAATGTCTAGTTATAAAATTTTTGCTTTCAATATCAAGACATAAGCCGTGATATTTATATCCTATTATATTTCGGAAGAAAAAAATTATCATGTTAATTTAAAAGTTAAAATTAAAATAATAAAAATTGTTCTAACTATTTAACACTTTGGAATGAAAAACTACATAATTTGCATTAATTTAAACTTATAACAAAGCAAGATTGCCTATTTCAATGTCAACATAATTGCGCACTAATCATCAGTCTGAGTAACGAGCCGTGTATTTAAAAATGAAGATATTAAAAAAAGTAAGTTTCTAGTTTTTTTCTCTAGACAGTTATAATTACCACTTTCATTTATTTCGAAGCACAAATTGAATATTTTTTTAAATTTCTTTTAATTTTAATGTATTTAGATAAAATGGTGTAGTAATTATGGACTCTATTTTAACGGAAGTTTTTATTAATTCACATTCAATTTCAATAATAACATGGATAGTAATGAATGCCCCTTAAATGTCCACAATAAGAAACAAAATATTTGTTGTCTACTTACTGTGTTATAAATTAATTTCCCATGGCTAATTAATAATAATTTCTAGGTTAACATTGAAAATTATGTAAGGTTTCTTAAAATAAAAAAAATTACAACGGATTTTGGTTAGGATAAATATATAATTACGTTAAATTTTAAAATGTTGCCAGGATTTCGTACCAAATATAATGAACGAGAATCTTAGTGAAATGTACAGAGTATTAGTGCTCTCAGTTATAGTGTATTTAATGAAAAAGTATAGGGATTATCAAGGTATATGGATTTCATAAAATTTATATATGTGCATGAAAGTTAAAAAGATTTTAAACAATTACTTGTTTGTTGATTATCTACACAAATTTCTGAAAATAAAACAAATACTTGTAAGATTATTATTTTCATAATAATTATTGTTAATTTTCTTAGAGACAAATTGAATAAATTTCGAAATATTTATAGGGAAAAAGCAAGAAAACATAAAAGTAAATTGTTTAACAAAAAAGTGAGAATTGTTAAATTAGCTCACATGACCGTAGTATTGGAAGAACATTCTCCAAGATCAAAAATATGAAAGAAAAGCTAAATTAAATTTTACACACAATGTAACCACTGACAATGAGATAGGAATAATAACCTTTATTGCATTTCTACATTTTTCGATGCATTTGTTCCTTAGTGCAATAATCTCTGAGCAATATAAAACCGATTTAGTTTTATATTTTTCTTTGGTTTTGTTTTCTTTATTTATATATTTGCAGTCGTGTTCTTAAACTATAAACCAGCTTTCTCTTAGCTTTCATATATTTTAAAGAAACAGGTTTGTCGTGGAAATATTTTGTAAAGTCATTTAATGCTTTTGTTTTTAATTTATGATTTGCAAATAAGAGATTGAGTACTATATAATAGGATTGGAATAGTAAAATTATAATGAAAATTTACGCCGGATAAAGATATAGATATGGTTCTTTGAAATATGTGGATTTCATTATAAAATTTTAAGACCACAGTGAGAAAATATAGATTCAGAACTTAGGCCATGGAAGAACGTACATTTAGGAAGTCAAATACTTAATAAATTGAAAATCGCAATATTTTATGACAACGGCATCAATACCAGGAATTATGCAACTTGGAAATAAATTCTAATGATAACGAAATAAGTTCTAATGATAACGACACTCCTACTAATGGTGAACGGTTTGTAAGGAAGCATATTTCACAGGTTATTATCGGTTATAGACAGAGATACATTATAAAATATAAGGCTTCTTTAGGGGGGGGGGGGTTGCAACACCATGTTTACGTCTTAATTTTTGGTCATGCGATAATGAATAATCTCAAAATAAATACTCCAAGGTCATGTGGAAGTTATGTGTAAAATGCTAAAAAGCTCGGTTAAATATTGATTTTCGTTTGAACAGAAAAGTTTTCAAATATGCACAAGCTAAGTATAGATATAGACTGAATAGTAAAAGAATAACTTGCATAAATACGTCACAAAATTTAACTCTCTTTCTATGTAAATAATTTCATAATTCCGCACTTAATGTAGGTCGGATGGACAATTGCATAGCGCGATTTAAACTATAAGTTGGGTCATTTATTGGCAGGGTCTCTATTGATAGGACCATTTATTGGCTGTGCTTCAGGTAGCTAGGCACTTAATTGTTGTTTTTGTACTAATGCAATATATTCGAATTTTTTAAAATATTAAATTTACATGTCTCGTGGTGAATTCAATTAATTGCGATGAATATTAAGTTAAAAATTATTTATAGTTGATTCTGTATTCTTTTGAAAATACTATGCGAATTAGTTTTGTAATTTTTACCTGATGTGGCAGCCAAGCACACAAAAATTACAAAACCATATAAACTAGAACGTTTTATAAACTTCGATAATTTTCTTTTCTCAAATAGTTTTAATAGAGTATTTGTTTAATTCCATAATTTTATTCTATGTAAACTACCAAATTAATTTAATTCAAATATTGACAACATATTCATATGTTAAACAAATTGAGAAGAAGTAAGCTTATTTTGAATACACATATTATCAAGAAACAATAACGTCTGCCCTCACACGTGTGTCCGCAGTCAGACTGCTTATTAAACACTTGGTCCTCCAGCAACAATTATAACTTAATTTGTGACCACGCCTCTTTTGACAGTAGTAAGATTTCATTGTGCGATAGAAATTACATATAGCGCCATATTTTGATATACGTAGATACACCTTACCTTTGTTAGTTACATAGATACAATATACGTTTGCTTTGACTAGCTAGATATTTATTGGTTCTTCTATTAATGCAATGTAAATTAATTTTTGAAAATATTAAATTTGCATATATTAAAATCGAGTGCACATATTTTGATGAAATAAAATCTAAATATTACTTCAAGTTAACCCATTAATCTTTTAAAAACTCGACCTTAATTTAATTAACAGGTTTTACGGGATGCATATATAAACAGACAAAATTTCTACAAACGGCGTTTTATTTATTACTTTTATGGCCTAACTCTTAATTATTCCATTGGATATATTTTTAATTTGTAAATATGAAAATTCTACAGGTTTATTAATTGAATGTATACAGAATTATAATTATTAAATAATGCTATTTGTCAATAGGTCCAAGAAATAATCTCACAAAATGTAAGAACTAAACAGAATATTCTTTTGTTTCTTAATTCGCCCTAAGCATTAACGCAGGAACACGTTTGTAACACACATATTAAGACTGATAATTGTGTTAATTACAACGTGAATTAAATAGATTTACCATATTAGACATAATATGCCTTACATTTACTTACTGAATTTACTGTCGATGACACTAAATGTAAATCTTTTAAAGTACCCGCTACTCCGTTACCCAATTCAATTAAAAGTTTATATACGATGAGTACGTTTGTTTTGCAATGTATTTTATCCTTCATCAACAATAATAGAGTTGACGATTTCATCAATTTTAGATAGCAATCAATTTTATTTGTAAAAAAATTCACAGCTCGAAATTCATTAAGTCACATTTTAAAATTCTTTGGCGAAAATCTTTACTATATGCAACTGTTTGACCATAGACTATTACGTGTTTGAAATTGACAGTATGAACGTAAACAATGAATGTTTTTACGTATGTGTAATATAAACTTCAGTACATTAGTAACACACATTATATGTAAATTTTTGATTTCTGCACTCCTTCTCAATATAAACTTTAACTATGTCAAATCTCAAACCCAATCATGTGCGTAGTATGCTTCAAATAAGGAAAATTGAGAATAATTTCAGGTAGTTCAACAATTTACTCATATCACGCATTTTCTTACATTTTCTTCATTACCTTTTTGATACTCTATTAAATAAAATTTTTAATACTCTATTAAAAAAAAATTCCAAAAATCGAAACAAATATAGGTTTAAATATGAGAAAATACGTATAGACAAAAAAAATAGCGCAAGAAATCCATCACTAGCTAGAAAGGCCGACAAGAGAAAATAGAACCTCTCCAGGCAAACCATATAATGGAATTATCCAACATTTTATATAACGTCAAGTTTTCAAGTAAACGTTAAAATTAAACAATAACACTGTACATTTCCTAAACAATTTAGAAGCATACAGAAATTTTAAATAAACTAAACCACTAAAGTGAATACGTAATTGTAAAAGGAGTAAAAATTAAATAAATAATAGTAGAAGGAGAAAAAAATAAATTAAATTGAGTCAAAGTTTTTTAAAACCGTTTCCGCCAGTTTCGGTGCTTCGTTGCTATAAAAGATTTCTTGCGGCAGATCACTCAGTGGAGACATTCCCACTTTTAGGATGTTTGCTACGAAAGCTGGGCACTCAAAGATGTGCTTGACGGAGAACTAGAGTTTGGGACAGTTCATGCAATGAATATAAGTTCGGAAATTATCTAGGTTGATCTTCATGCCTTTATGGTGATTAGTTCTTACTCGGGCTATTGTAGATGTGATATGTCTAGGGCAGTTGAGATCAGTAATGAGTAGTTTCTTAAAGGTGCGGGTCAAAATTCTGCATCTTGCCACTGCGTCAGCATCTGCAAGAGTAATGGTCTAACATAAATATGGTGGTAGATAGAGGTCCCTGGATTCTTTGGCTACAGCATCAGTGCACTCGTTTCCCTCTATACTGACGTGTTTTTTGATTTATTTGCAATGCAGCTGTTGGAGAAGAGCATTGCGGAAGAGATGTTTGTTGCTCCGTGTTTAAGACCTTCCAAGGTAGATTTGGAATCCAATAGGATAAGTAATCCCTCTGTGGAATTCACGGCTTGCAATGCAAACAAGCATGCAATGAAAATCTTGTAACTCTAACTTGTACCTATAACAAACACGGGGCTTTGATGTAAAATATATTCATACATGATGTAATATATTATATTACGTGTATATAAATGTGGTTGTTAATATTATATCCACAAGGTTTATTAAAAGAACAACAAAAAAACATATAACGTCTTATAAATATATTGTATTCAAAACACTTTCCTTAAGTATTTCAAGAAAATTTAGGCTGGAAATTAATTAGAGAATTGTGACAAACCGAAAGCAAAAATTCAAGGAAATTCTCTGAAAATGTTGAATGCTCGAATTTTAAAGAACTTTTTACGACATCAGCAAAATTAATTTTTTTGAGTTGCATAAAATAAGTAAAATTGAAAAAATTAAATTTTTTACTATAGTGATCACGTTACACGTTACACGGGGAGTTAATTTTTTTAAGTTTTATAAATTAAATAAATATATCTCAATATTTATATTTAAACAGTTAGCGAATATAAGTTCTGATTAATTAACAAAGCCATTTGGAACTATATCTACATAATTACTGAGTTATTCAGAACGGGAATATTTGGATATTTAAAAATGTACATAAACTTTCGTTTCTATTTCCTTTTTTTATGTTTTTCGTCTATTTATAAATACTGTCAAAAGTTCAAAACGTTTTTTAAAAAAAATTAATATACATTATTAATTTTTTGCTTTTAAAAAATTAAAATTTAAAAGAGAAATTGACAAAATTGGAGCCAAAGAAACGAGTGTTTGCCAAAGTAAAAGACGAACAGCTGGAACTAATAATTGCTAGGAAGATACATAAGTAGCTAATACATATATATATATAATTTAAATAAGTATCAAGTATTCAAATGATGAACAATTAAAAAGTAATAAATATTCTAACAATATTAGGTATGCCAATACAAAATTTAATGTGTAAAATAACAAAACTAAATCACGTAAACAACTTATTAAAATTACTCTTTTCACTATAAACATAACGTTAGTTTCGTCGTGCAAAAACCATTACCATATTAGGGCCGTAAAGAAAATTGTAAGATCGCCGATAAGTTACTCGACTAGCCTGCACCGCATATGTAAATCGTTTTATTAGCCACTGTTTTACTCATTTACATGGTAAAGCACTTTAATATCCTCTACTCTATTCACAAGGGGTATTCGAAAGGTCGAACGACTAGCACTCATTGCGCGTATCAGTTCGATCAGTTGTTTTCTTTAAGGGAATTTATATCCACAGAGGTAATTTTATTTTATTTTATGTTTATTAAAGAGTAAATGGATTCACTGCAATATTTTCATAAACACATATGCTCTTCCAAATTTTACGTTCACGTTTTCCAAATTTTCACGTTCACGTTTTCAAAAATTAAACTTTTTTTTTCAATATGTACATAAGCATTAAATGTTAGGACATTTGTATGAACACATTGCTTATTCCTTGTGTGCTATAGCTTCATTTATATATATGCAGCTAATATCATGTAAGTAAGAAAAGCGCTGATAATACGCTAAAAATAAGATTCAAGAGCTATTCAACGGAAAAGGAAAATTTCTTTGAACGTTTTCCCCTACCGTGTACTTCAAAACTTAAGAAATTCAACGTTCCGCAAGGTTTAGCCGGGCTCCCCTCTTCGCCAACTTGGGTTAGGTTATTAAAGGCGGTATTTGGTGTATGAACGTTCGTAGTTCGAAACGAATGATCTTGCATATTCACTTAATTTTGCCACAAGTTATTGTTTATTGATGTAAAATTTATATTATTTTACAATAGAAGTAATGTAACTTATAACTTATCCATTATGTGTAATTTACATACAAAATTGTTTAAGAGGAAAAATAGAGCTCATCTTTTGAAATATTCGGACATTCAAAACTACAAGATGAATTTCTGTATAATGTATAATTTTCTATACATTATGATATTCTGAATAAATATTTTTTAAAAGCGATAATTAGAATAAAATTCATAATTTATTTTTATTTAATACACTTAAACGTATACAACCCTTGTGTAAGTATTAATATTATTTTTCTGCTATTAAAAAAAACTAATTATAGACTTTAACCAATCACAATTGAAAGATTAAATATTATAATAAAATATGTATGTGATGGCGTACTTACAACAAATAAGTAAATGCAAGTAAAGAATTCAAGAATATAATTATTGGCAAGTAACATTCTATTATTGAATACAAATCACCGCGTGATTGGTATCTTACAGGAAAAGTAAATCCTTTGCTAATAAGAAATGTCTTTCATAGCATACTGTAGTTTAATTTCTCGACATGAAATCTTACACTATCATGGTAGAAGAAGTTTTACAACAAAAATATTGCACGCACGAGTGAAACAGGTACTACAAGAGTCTCGTTTACATTTAAGCACTTATAAACATTTAAAATACCTAATATTTTTATATTAAATATTACGTATTTTAAATGTTTATAAGTGCTTATTTTAAAATATAAATTTTTCTCAACTCAAGTATGTCACCTGTTACATTTTTCACAAAACAGAAGTAAAATTGTGGAGCATATTTAAAAAATTAAGGCATCCCCGGATGCACATAATTGCTATATTTTTTTGACAATCTTTGCATAAGTTTTTAAATACATTGTATTTTTAATAATTATAGGTTTAGTAGTCTCCAAAATAAGTGGGGAGATCTCAAGCAGTTTCGCCAATTTCTCAAGTAACTTATTAATTTTGCACACTTTTTTCCAAATTTATTGATAAACATAGTTTATTATTGAAAGTAATTAAAACTAATTATTAACAGACAGTCGACTATAAATGATAGATACGATTGTATACTGTAAATTGCAGGTAGAAAATGATTAAATAGTTAAAATATAGTCTGAAAAAAGTGGTAATAAAGGTTTTTCCTTTTTTTGATGGATTTCATTATTATGAAAATATTAATGCTTGTTCCATTACGAGTTTGGTACAAGTAATAGTTAAATTTGCAGTTAATAAATGAATTGTCTTACAATGATGACGAGTATTCAATGGTAATCGACCCAGCTAGCTCTCTCCTGACTGCATAGTCAACAGTTACGTAGGTCTGGTGAAAGTCGAATCCTTCAGTCAAGCAACAGGCAAGTGCGGGGCCCTGATTACTGCCTATCTTCCCGGACAATGCTGAAACATTATATTATTTAAGTTATTTATTTTTAAATAAAAGACTAAAATTTATATCTCTACGATCAAATGCCAATTCAAGGAAAGTATGTCGATATTCTTAAACAAATTATGAATATTATAGCCATCGCATATATATTCTAGACTTTTATTTCATATTTAAAATTTATTTTGAACAAGGAATTGAGAGTTTTTTTCCACTAACCAATATTGCCATGTTGGTTATTGGTAGTCATCTGTACGATCTAAAAACGTTACATCCAATTTTCATTTTACTTAGCTCATTTCAATATTCTTTGGTCTTTTACTGATAAATAAACTTGGCTTAACAAATTATTAAATACTTTTTGTTCCAATTTTTAAATAGATTTCAGTACCAAACTTATTGAAATTTAAAAATTCAAAATGAACCGATCAACCAATCCAAAATTGCAAAATGTTCCAAGCAAAGTCCGCATTAAGTATCCCCAAAGTAATTTTTAGGGTAACCAAGATTTTGTTATTTGATTTAAAAAAAAACGATTTCTTGAGGTTCAAAAACTATAATGGTAAAAAAAATTAATGTCATCAAATATTATAATAGAAAAAACAGGATATTGAGATTGCGTTTTCCTAGTACAAATTTTTTTTAATCTTTAAACATTGAACAGCGCATCTTGCTGAATTTTTAAATATAATAATATTTGGAAGTAAATTTTTCCAATTTTTTAAAATTTTTTGATGAACTTTGATAGAACCTGTATATCATACCATTTTTTACTAAATTTAGACTTAAAAACTTTGTTAAAATATCTATTATTATTCTTAAGTGACACGAGAACAAACAAACATGTACGTAGTCAACCAGAGACTTAAAAATCCAGAAACAATACTTTTGTATTCTTTTACATTCTTATGCCCTCTATATCATATTTTCTGCAAAAATCATATACAATTTAACTATATGGTTTTCTTGTGTTACGTATACATATAGATAGTGTTATGATTTATTTACATCCCCTTTTTCCGTTACGCTGACGCTCTGCCAATTTTTACCCATTCTCACGTTTATTCAGAATTTACCAGTAAATTTAAATTTAATATAACCATTACATCAGTATTTATCCACAAATAAATTAAACTACGTTATGTAGTATTATTTCTTTTTATTTAAGTTCTTTACCACGTTCTAGGTTTCGTAGTATTATACCTTCAGGTGGGTAATTAGCAAAGATTATTTGCTAATTGCACACCTGAGGATGTTGTAATACAACGAAATCTAAAACGTGGTAAAGAAAAAGTTGTAAAAATATATCACATAGTTTCACTTAATTATCAATAACAAACTTCTACAAAATTAACGCCAATATAATAAATATCACCATTAATGCTACTCCAAAGATATGCAAAAAGGAATGTTAAAGGTCTTGCGGTTAGTAAGTCGTAAGTCCTTCACTAAACGGAAGAACTTTAACATTCTAATAATTTATTTAAGGAATCCAATTAATATGTTAAAATATGTACCAATAGTCAGTTTTTGAAAGAACGAAAATGTATTTCTAAATTAATTTAAACTAATTATTGGCAAGGTATGTTCCATTACATAAAATAGTTTCTGGTAAAAGAAACGGACAAAAAACTGACATCATTTAGGATTATTTAAAAATTACAAAACAAAACAATTCTGGGCAAATTTAATAATTACAACTTTCAAAATATTTTTTAAACTAAAGTAAGTTATTCAGTTATATGTGCGTATTTACATCCTCGCGTACATATTAACAAGTTGCTAACGCTCTTCGTGTATGGCTACATAATGCAAGTATTACTATGTAGCAAAGCATTGGAGAAGAGCTGGTAATATAGTAAAACAACCAGTTTAAGAGCTATTCAACAAAGAACCAGGAAATTTATTTAGAGGAACCTTACTGGTTTCGTTACATAAGAAAATCAACTTGACACGATGACTAACAAACACAATGACTAACTGCTGCCCTAAATTTATTTCATGGAATTTAAGATGCCCCATTAGCTTCAATAACGTGCTAATTTAAATATAAATTACTTTACTTTTTCGATTTTGACTGACCAATATACCTAATTTATATTCAAACCGCACTTAGGAAAAGATATGTATGTATATGTATGTGTGTATATATATATATACATATATATATATATATATATATTTACATAGTATTTAATACCGGGTCGGTCTCAATTTTAGACTGATATTACTACTAGAAATCTTTTTATAAATATAGTTTAAATTGCTCTGAAATATTAATTTTATTTAATTTTTGAAAAATTATTTCACAATTTTGTGTGTAATAAATTTTGTAAATTCAATTATTTTGGAAATCGACATGATATTGCGGATAAATTACGAATTCATAAATATTTATCAGTAAATTTAAGTTTTTTTATTTATTTTCGTTATATTAGACCTTGATACAGAAATGATATTAAATCGACATAATTTTAATTTCATTTCTAAAATGGGGACGAGTTTTCGCTATTAACAGCTTCCCCGAGATATTTCTACATTTAAAAATTATTTGTTTCCGCTAACCCGTTGATGTACACCTAGCGACACTATTAGCATAGTAAACAATATTAAACATATAAATAATATATTACGTATTTTCCGAAACTGTATAAGAATTGAAGAAAATTCTTTAATGAAGACAAAACAACGTAAAATTACCTCTAGAGATATAAATTCCCTTAAAGAAAACAACTGATCGCACTGATAGGCAGTGAGCGCTAGTCGTTCGACCTTTCGAATACCCCTTGCTGTGGAGGATATTAAAGTGCTTTACCATGTAAATGAGTAAAACAGTGGCTAATAAAACGATTTACATATGCGGTGCAGGCTTGTCGAGTAACTTATCGCCGATCTTACAATTTTCTTTATGGCCCTAATATGTTAATAGTTTTGGCGTGACTAAACTAACATTATGTTTACAATAAAAAAGTAATTTCAATAAGTTGTTTACGTGAATTAGTTTTGTTATTTGACACATTTGATTTTCTTTTACCAATTCTAATATTCTCAGAGGTAATAAGGAGAGCTCGCAGATGCTAATACGTGAAATCTCTTTTACTTTTCTTAAAATTGTTTATCAGTTAAATATTGGATATTTATTTCATATAACTCATATAAAAATATAAATATATATTAGCTACTATGTAATCTTTTTTACTAAAAAAAATTAACTTGGTAATGCTGTAACTCGTTTACATTTGCACAAAATTTATTTCTTTAAATACCTAAAATATTCTTTAATATTTGAGCTTTCAAAATTTTAAGTGAATTTTCATGGGTGTTCAGTTTTCGTTTGCCGCAGTTTTCTAATTAATTTCCAACCTAGATTTTTATTAAATGTTTGAGGAAAATGTTTCGAAATCGAATATGTTTGCTTGAATTAATTTTACTGATTTTTTTCTATAAACCTCGTTGATTTAATAGTAACAGACACATTTTACAAACATGCAACAAAATTTAAACAAAACCATTTCGGTACATAGAATATACTCTAAGAGTAGTTATTTATTTAGCGTGCTAATAGTAGAAGCTAGAAAACCTGTTTTTAGAATTTTTGACCGTCGGTCTGTCTGCCTGTTAATTTGTTCTTTCATCACGCAAAATCTATTACACGCGTTTTAATGAAATTTCGTATAGTAACAGTTTAAACTCTCGAGAAACATATGAAATTGTGGTCCGTATATTACAGATATTTTTAAACCAAATTCCACTTAAACGAATTCGCGTTGGCACAGTTAATAATTATTTAATTTAAATTTTTAATTTAATGTTTTAGCACATTTAAATTGCTTGTAAATTTTTACTTAATTTACAATACTATTACTGAATATATTTGGCGTTAATTTTGTGGAAATTCATTATTCACAATTAAATGAAACTACGTGATGTAGTATTATTTCTACTTTCTTTAATTTCTTTACCACGACCTAGGTTTCGTTGTATTACAACATCTTCAGGCATATGCCAATATTAGCAAAGATCTTTGATAATATCCCACCTGAAGATGTTGTAATACAACGAAACCTAGGTCGTGGTAAAGAAATTAAATATAGTAGAAATAATACTACATCACGTAGTTTCATTTAATTGTGTACAATATTATTGTTATTCATTATCTTTAATTTTTACTTGAAATCTTTTGATTATCTTACAAAATGTTGGATAATTATAATCTTACATGTTATATCTGGAGAAATACCATTTTCTCATATCGTCTTTTATAGCCAGTGGTGTATTTCTGACACTACTTTTTGGTCGATATATATTTAAACTTATCATATTTCCTAGGACGTTTAATAAAATACATTACTTATTTTTGATTTTATTAGTTGTTTGTATTAATAAAAATTTGGAAAGTATATTTTATAGAGTATCAATAATTTATTGAATATTTAAAAAAGTGTGATGTGAATGAATTTTAAAACTATCTTAAATTATCCCCAATTCCTCTGTATGTAAAAACTTGCCTTTCACTGAACATAAATAAACTGATTAAAAACCATTGCGTTAATAGTAAATATTCTCTTATATCTTAAATGTAATCAATTAGTGAAATTTCATTTTTGTTACTACGAAAGTAAGGAAGAAAATTTCTTGACAATTTTTTTTTCAGTAGAGCAGATTAGCCGTTCCTTAACAAAATCAATAAAACTAGTAAATTTTCTCAAATAACATTTTTTGTAACTTTTGTGTTTCTCATAAAATTGTTCTTAGAAAATTTACTGTTGCTTCCTTGGCTGAATTTAATATCTTTTATTTACTTTAATCACCTTTGTACATATATTTTAATTACTGCTCAAAACCATTAATAAAATGTACAACTTAAAAGGTACCAACAAGCAGCGCTTCTGACCCACTTCACGACAAAAACTTTGCTCATACAGAAACAATATTTACCAAGCTTTGACAAAGTACGAAACATTTCACAAGAAGGGAATTTCGCAAGTACTTAGCACCAGCTTATACAGTGGTATGTATACTATCATATGTTGCTTATTCCATATAAGATTTGCCATCAAATATATGGGTATTATTTTACAAAAGGAAATTGGAAAACAAACGATTTCGAATACAATATTATTTACTTGATTTAAGTTATATGGTATGCCACAAGTAACTTATTATATCTGGTCAATGACATAACTTACAAAACTTATTTAATAATCGATTGGCAGTGTTAGCTAGAGTTGATGGGATAAATGTTCGTTGCATGGATTAAAATATATAAAATATATTAAATGAAAGTGGTTCGTCATCATGTACTCATTAAATATAATGCTTTAATTCAATAGGAAAAAGGAGTGATGTGTATATTAAAAGATCTAATTTTGTAATATCGAGAGCAGTTTAGTAGGTAAATGCATGGTTTATTATATCAATAAAATATGGTTTTATAATTAATGCCATAATCAGCAATGATATGTAAGTTATATATGCGTTCCTATGTTACTGGTGAGGCTACATGCATAGAATAAAGAATATTCTGATTAGAGCATACATTTTGTAGTGATGTTTCTTGGACTTAGTGATCACGATTATTTCTTTACTACTTTTATGTATGTTTAATAAATTTGTAGAATTGGCGTATTTGTAAATCAAAAATACTTAAGAAAAAATTATTAAAAGTTAATAATAATAGAAATAAAACACAAAACACAGTTTATAGAATTGTTGTCTGGCTATTTGAATATGCATCACGTAAAAGCTAGAAATTAAACTCGAGTTTTCAAGTTATTAAATGGAAAACTTGAACAGATATTTAACTTTTTTTTCACCGGAATATGTGCACTCGATTGGAATATATACAAATTTAATATTTTGAAAAATATATTTAAATTATACTAATACAATAAAGATGTAAGTAACAACAAACGAATAGTATATCTATGCATATCAAGATATGACGCTCCGTGTAATTTCCATCGTGCAATAAAATTTTCCTTCCTTATATATACTGATGATTTAGACGTGGCCAGAAATGAAGCGAAAATTGGTATCGTAGGAGTAGTTATTTTAAGTAAGCAGTCTGAATGAGAACAGACGTGTGAGAGTAGGCGTCGTGGTTTTTTGATGTGTATTCGATATTAGCTTTCTTTTTTCTCAATTTATTTAAAATGGAAATTTCTTGTCAACATTTTTAATTATTTATTTGCTATTTTAAATAGAATGGAATTATGAAGTTGACGAGATACTTTATTAAAGGTATTTAAGAAAAAAAAATATTTCATTTTTTGTCTGCTTGTCAGTTTACCTGTTTGTTTGTACACGCATTAAATAAAATATCACTACACAAATTTGCATAGTATTTTCAGAAGAATATATAAAAAGTATGAAGTATGTAAAGATAAAGGCGGGTGAGCGTACGTGTTTGAGTAAGCAACCCGAATGCTGGTAGATACATGTGGACAGACATTGTTATTAGTCATCTTCCGTATCATGAGTTTTTTAGAAACTGTATGTTTTCGTTATGAGCTGACCATTATTCCTAAATTTATTTAAAATTTTAGCATTCAGCTTTTATAAATTTGATTGCTCATACAGGACAAGTAGGCATTGACATTAACGTATTTACTTATTTTATTTCTGTGAAAGATAAACTAGATAATATATTTACACGTTACGATATATTTTTATTTGTAAATAATTTATTAGAAATAATACCCATCATTATGTATGTAAATGTGTATATATATATATATATATATATATATATATATACATATATATATATATATATATATATATATATATATATGTATATATATATATATATATATATACACATTTGTGTGTGTAAGTGAGCGCGCGTGTGCCAGTGCGGGCACTCGTGAATGCGGGCGTGCGCGTGTGCGTGAGTGAGTGTGTGTGTGTGTGTGTGTGGGATAGTGCCTCCGAAAAACTCTTAGTGAAAATGTCCCTTGTACTTGACTAGTTTATTTAAAATTTTGTTTTGATTCGGATAATTTCCTTCCTATATCCACGGTAACGTGAGTTAATTTCACAATTCTAACTTTTTCATTTAAACAATTTTTCTTCTATTTTTTTTCCTCTCTATAAATATTTCGAAATTTATTCAATTCATCTTTAATTTATTGTCATCTTCATAAGAAAATTATCGATAAATAATAATAAAATATTATTCGTGGATAAATATCATGCAAGTATTAGTTTCATTTCCGAAAATTTGTCAATATAATCAACTAACAAATATTTTCTTATTTTAACCTTTCTTTATGTATATATATATATATATATATATATATATATATATACATATATGTATATATGTATATATATATATATATATACACATAAATCATACGAAAATCATACGCTCTGCGATTAATGTACCACATTTTAACTGCTTGTGTCAAACACACTGTAATTAAAACAATAGTACTCTGTACATCCCACTAAGATACCGGCTCGTTGTATTTGATACGAAATTCTAAAATATTAGGAAATTTAACGTAATTATGAATTTATCCTAAAAAATCTGTCGTATCATTTTTTATTGTGAAAAACCTTACATAATTTTCAATGTAAATGTAAGAATTAATAGAAATTTTTTTGTAAATTTTTCTTGGTTTTATTCTGCTTTTAAAAAACTAGATTGAAGACTTTTTTATATTTAAATCAGCTATTGAAAATTAATTCATATTACAGTTAAAATACTTTTATTTTATGGGTAGATACTTTATATCGTCAATTACACGTATTGAACTTATGGTAATATATCTTATAATATAGTGGAGATCAGTATCATTATTTTACGTTACCCGTAGAAAACGTTTTCCTTGCAAGTGGCCAAAAAGTAATTTATATGTCATTGTCGGTATTTGATTTTATTTATTACTATTCATGTAAGAATAACTTAAAACTTCCGTTTAAGTATTGGCCACCATTGCTACAGTAATTAGAAACTAAGTAAAGTTTACCAATATACGTTTCTCTATAGCAAAGGGAAACAATGAAATTATTGCTACTGACAATACGGTTAAAAATATATATCGATTTAATACGTATAATAAGGTTTAATTCATATAGGAAATCAAATATTTTTCTGTGGCACAAGATCACGTGTCATCTGAATTTCAACGATCTAGAACAATTAAAAAAATAGACTACGTGCAATTATCTAAGAAATATAACATGTTACAAAGTTTGATATATTTACAAGGTAAACCATAGTGATTATCTCTTAAATAACAATGTTTAAAAATAAAAAGTACTGAAATTAGTACACTCGAATATGTGTGATTGGATAGAAACTACGTCGCTCGGTGGAGCAAGACACTTCCTATTATTCCTAGATTGCTTATTTCCTGCAAAGTATATCGGGAGACCTTGAGAAATTAAAAGAATTTAAGAATCAATTTGAAAACCGAATAAATAGCAATATCGAATATCTCCCCGTAAACAACAAGATAGAGTACGTAAATAAAGAATACCCGAGTTGGTACAAATTCTGTGATCATACATTAAACCACCACCAAAATGGAGTAATGGAATAAATAAACCGAGCACTGGTAAAAATCAAAGTCCTTGTTTTTTGACGTTAATCTACCAAAGGAGTATTGGGCAAAAGTGATATATGCGGCTCATTAATATTACCTTTCTCACTATCAGAAGAGGTGTTGTCGAGGAAAGTAACTAGAATCAGTCATCTGAGAGTAATCGGATATGAAGCGATCATTCATTTCCCGAAATAAAAGTGAGAAGACGGGATCCCAACGGAAGGAATACTTTGTTACATATTGTTAAGATACAAACGATGACGGCTTTATAATATCAACGTCGCATTCTTCTTTTCTGAAGGTCGTGTCCGTCCTAAAAAGTACTAGTGGCTTCGTTTATTATTTTTTATTCAAAATTAACTTTAAAATACCCATTTCAAAAACAATAAAAAAATAGAGACGCATTATTCTTGGAATTTACCGATAGAAGAATTCTTGTTTCAGTAAATCTCACGGAGTCAAAACGCGATTCAGGTATATCTTGCAATTCGGAAAGCTTCCGAAATACTTTAGAGTCGAAAGACAAGGCTAAAGACGATGGGTTTGAAAGTCAAGGAAGACACAATTTTTTAATGAGTCTTAGTCAAGTCAGCTGACATTCACCAAATATGAGAATGAAGAGTCCATAATTTTTCTAAATTGTACTTCAATACAATCACAAGAAACAGTTGCTATGTAACGTATGTAAGCTTAATAAAAAGGCTGTGTATTTAGATCAAACAGACGGGCTATAAGTGTGGTCGAAAATAATGAATATGTAGTATATGTAGACAATCAAAGTATTAAAATGCCAAACAAAAGTTAAATACAATTGATTATATTTTACCAGTCTCCTAAATGTAGTAATTGCTAGATTAATGATAAGTGGCTGTCACTATTCAAACTGTATTTAAGTCTTTCGTCAATTATATTGTTAACCACAAACAAAATTCTAACTTGTAAATATTAGTAGGTCTTCTGATCCCTCAATAGCTTATAGGCATATGTCAGCAGTAACTTTGATGCTAAGACTTCACTACCATTATGAAATATTTGGAAAGTGTTTAGTTTAACCAATCAAAAATGCCGTAATTTATTGTTTTTTTATTTGTTATGATTTTAAATGAAGCTTAAGTATATTATATTTTGGGTTTTATATTTTACTGTGTAATTCGATGGTATAAATTCTGTATATGGAAATATTTGAAAAAGAGTGACAGATTTAGCGTAAAGAATGATGAAGCCAGAAAACCATTTTTAAAATTTTTTTCTGTCAGTCTCTATATTAATTTGTTCGTCAACCAAGCAAAATCTACTGGACGGATTTGATGAAATTTAATATATGTGTGTTAGTGATAAGATAAAAGATAGCGAATAACTCCATTTTAATGGAAATTAGTACAATAAGATATGCAAATATTAAGAACCCATGTAAAATCAAAAAATTATCTACGTAAACATAAACAAAAGGTCTTTGTGTGATTTTCATGTAAAGTATGAAGTGTAAAATGTAAAATGTGCCTTTAAAACCTACACTGAGGTAATTAGATGCAAACTTTTGTAAATGTAGAATAGAAGTTACTGCAGAAAGGTAATTTTGGACAAGCATGTGATATCTAAACTCGCACCTGTCAATGTTCTCTAAGTGGAAGAGATTAGTAATATAGTATGATTATGTTAATAGATGTCTAGTGTTACTTAAAATACATAATGTCTGAAAATTTACTTAAGTTAAAATAAAAATGGTCCATGTAAACTTAGGCCCACCATGTAAGTGGTGCAGAAACAGTTGTGTGAAACTTTCATTGTCAGGAAGTGTCCGATTCAGAAGGAGTGCTAAAATATTTAATCTATTCTAATATCGACCCTTTATAATAATTGCAGTCTATGGTGGAGGGCATTTAAAACAAAATATCGTCACTGCACGTCTTTGCGGTTTGTTTTGATATTAACGTAACTTTTTTAATGTGTTGATTGCAATGAAATAAATCCTAAAAATTATATTAAATTATGCTGACTGTCAACGTCGAATTGATAAAAATTTTTCGTCATAGGAGTCCGGATTAAAAGTTATTTTTAATTTCAAAGGCAACAATTTTGAAAACAATATTTTTTAATTCTATTGTTTTATTATGTTCCCCTAAATTATTTTTCCCAAAAATCTTCAGTCTATAGATATGATAATCTACAATTTAATGTATGTGTATATGTAACTTAATAATTAATCTAATAAATAAATATATATATATATATATATATATATATATATATATATATATATATATATATATATATATACATATATAAATATATATTCATTACGAGAAATGGGATATATATGAGCATGTTCGTTCTTTCATGCATTTGTTTTCGGTCTTTTTATTAAGCTTTAGACTAGGACTTCTCAACCAGTGGAGTACACTTCCCGAGGGAGCGTGAAGATAAGTGGACCAAATGTGCACGGATATTTTGAAGAAAAATATATTTGAAGTATTAAATTCGCTCAATAACTCATTCGGTCGCACGTGGGTACAAATATACTATTAATACAATTTTATTGTATAAGCGAAAAGATTGGGAATTACTGCTTGAGAACTTTCAATTGCGCCGATTATCCCTTTTTATTTATTATAATTTGAATCACCTAGTTGATTTTTTGAACTTTTACTACTGCTTTTCCCGCGCACATGTAATGAGACGTTAGGATTATTTACGGTCGATACAAATAGCAGAGTTATAATAAATGCTATCTGGTCAATTAAATAATGTACGTAAATGCCTTGCATCAATGGATCTTGCATACATAAGCCAAAGCCCTTAAAATTTTCTATTGAATTGAGTCTGACCTTATCCTGCTGGTGCGTGATATGACGTGTAGAGTAGGTATCGACATTGTGTAATAAATATCCTTTCCTGTTTTAGGCACACATCAGTATAACCAAACCTTTGAGATACAAACATAACTTTAAAACAATTTTCAAAATAAAGTTGGAAACATTTCGTGACCTTCGAATTTTTGAATTCGCTGTTTGTCAAAGTAAATTACATTTAGTCGTATGTTGAATTTCAAACTTGACGCAGATGAAAAGGACGACGAAAATAAAAAGAAAAAAATACATATATATATATATATATATATATATATTTTTTTTTTTTTTTTTGCGAATGATACTAAGTCGATCTGAATTTTTATTACAGGCACTGATGCAATAGGAATATATACATATGTACCCATTTGGAACAAATGACGAACTATAGTAACACAAAAAGCATCGGAATAAATGTCAGCAACACTGAACATGAATTTCATTAAGGACTCTGCCCAAACTATTTGTATTTTATTTACTTTTTCTCCAGTTGACGTTGCTGAACAAATAAATATTCATCCGCCTGCTGCATTTTTTTAAAAATGTTAAAATCAGCCAAACGTGGAAACTGCAGGTCTGGAGCGAAGTGGATAATTTAATTATTTCATTACGTGTTGTGGCCAAATATGCTAAATTTTTGTGTGACATGCAAAATCACATCATCACCGACATTTCATATTTTTTTTACAAAATGAAATCTTTTACGTAAATTACCACATTAGCAATTGAGCATTAGTTGAAATGGTTTTATGAATCCTCGAGAGCTTGAAAGATGTTATTTGAAAAAAAGTCTTAGGTTCACATATATTTCTTGTTTTAATTTATTTAGCTTTGTAAATGTAGCAGCAGGAGTTTGAATGAATTTGGACGCATTAGTAAATTAGAGTTTGAAAAATATTTACTTAAATTTCGATGTATTTACACAATATGGTTTCATTGATGAAGAATTTTTCTACTTTGTTCCGAGACTAAATTGTATAAAGGTGTCAGCAAAATCATTACAAAAATTAAAGTTTAAAAGCAATAAAAAAGTGTTTCTCCTGTAACTACTAAGTAGATTTTAATATGTCTTTCGCTATTTTTAATGGAGGGATTGATTGTTTCAAGTGGTTCATTTTAGTTTTCTAAAGGATTAGAAAGCAAAATAAATGAAATTATTAGCGTAATTTAACATCGTTTTCAAGAAATATTTAAGCAATCGTTATCGTAGAAAGAAGAATTTCTATTTGATATAATATGGCTGATTTGTAATCATGGATTTGTTAACCAGATTTATTAAATTTCATACCTTTCACATACCGCTTATACCTACTTTATGTAATTCCTTCTTGCAGTATTAGCTGATTGCCTTCAAGGAAAATTAATTTTCCATTTGAGTGTATCCATCTTTTATATCTCTCATTTCTTTTCTTATCCATGTATAAAAAATTACTTGCTTCAAAAGACTAAATTTTTAGTAAATTGATATATTATTTTTTTAAATATTTGACTCGTTATCAGAATTATATTATAATTATATCGCTTTTTGTGTACTTTAATGTTTAGTTCTTTTGGAAGAATTTAGCACTAAGCTGCGCGCTCTTTTAATTAATATCAGATCGCAGAGAAATGAGAGTGAGTGGAAATCTACAGAAGGTTGTAAATAATTTTGACTCCAGTATGTTTTCAAAATACACATCACTTGAATTTGATGTAATGCTAAATAAACGGATAGTATGAGAATTTAATACTATCATTCAAGTGCCCACGAGTGAAAACCATAATCTGAAACTATATTTCAAATCATGTGCGGTCTCCTAATGCATACCAATCACTTTTTGATTCTCCACTGGGAGATCACTTTAAGTGATTCATAGATTCATAAAATTCAATAAAAGTTAAAGTAAATTATTATATACTATATAATTATACACTGTTGGATCGAATTATGTTAAGGTTTAGAAATAATTAATCAGTTTGACGTACTAAAATTCTGATTTAAAAAGTCTATATATATGTATATATATATATATATATATATATATATATATATATATATATATATATATATATACATACAAACATGTGTAAATTTAAGTTTAATAAGTAAACGTACTAAAAAATATAGAGAGAAGCCATAAAAACAAAGGCAATTAGATCACCTATCTATCTACCATGCTCAAATTAGTCACCTCTACTCCGACAATAAAAGATATCCTCAATAGACGAAAAATAAAAAAACATGAACAATAAGAGAAAAATTTTAAGAAAAGTAGTCCAAGAAGCCACTGTTTTCTACGATAATCTCCATAGCAGCCAGCTTACAAAGGATGAAAAAAGAGTCACATATTACCATTAAATAATCGTGATCACGTTTAAAAAATTAAAATGTCTTTAAGTTCCCTAAAAATATAGGAGTAAGGTGGGAAGACCGTCTATCGCAAAACGATTTATCTCATCACTAGAGTATATTTTTAGTCAGCTAAAATGGGAAGGCCGATTCAAATAAACGGCCGATTTAACTCAAATACTAGTTTTTTTTTACTATTTTGTACTATATTTTTTACTTATATTATAGAATCCAAAAGAAATTTTGGTACACTTTTGTAATAATTGCAGTCGGATAAGTCTTTATTTCAAGAGAAAACTATAGTTATGTCGGACGCCAAATCAGAAACAAAAATTTAGCTACAATCACATGTTCATTGATTTGACTGGCACAACCTTGAACATGGATAAATACGCACCGATATAAATGACATGATGGCAGAGCTATATCAAGATCAAGCGACGAACTTGTAGAGATGTTCAAATTCAATCGTAAATCTTGGAACTTTTGAATATCACTATTTCCACGAGAGCAGAGTCGCGTAAATAAGCTAATACTTAATAACTTAAAATAATATTTTGAATACAGTACAACTTGGACTAGAATAGCTTTGCACATCAGCTTAATCAGGTGTTCCCGTTTTCTAAAATTTTGATATTGGACGAGACAGTCGAAAGTTGTTTTAAATCACATCTGCGATTCAGCTTTTGGCTATTTAGCGTTTAGGGCATTAGTCGATTCATTTAACATATAGGTTTTTAGTGATATGTGAGTTAGAAAACAATTCAATTATTTGGAGTCCATACGAAATCAAGTATAACCTGAAAATTAATCATGTTGATAAGACATTCACTAAATATCTTGGACATGAGACTACATAGTATTTTCATCTCGTGTCTCCTAATAGTCTTATCTAGAAGTAGATTTCTGTTTATAGAGGATATTCTACTCATGAAATTCATTTTTCTTAATTACATGGAATAATTTTGTATCCCATTTTGCCAAAATGCTCGTTTTACATAGCTATTAATATAATTACAAATCCAAAAAACTCCGTCGGGGCTGCCATCGCCATTTCCGTTCCCAAGATCGATTAGATTATAGCAGAATAGAAAAGCTTCTTTTTATATTTTATATTTATATATTTATGTAAAACAATTGTAGAAGCATAGAGAATTTGAATTAGTCATGAACTGAGAAAACTACAAAATTTTAGCATAGGCAGTACATGGCAGCCCCGATGGATTTTCTTAAGTTTGTAATTATATTAGTAGGTTCTTATTTTCTTTTAGTAGCCGTGATTTATAAAAAATACTTCATTGTTTTTCAATTACAACGACTATATCTGCAGTGAGTTTTTTAAAAATTTCTAATTTTGCTTTTTATTTTATACTTTTTGGAGATAAATGGGAACATTCGTTTGCAATAAAATGTTTTTGCGGCGCCCTCTGGTGAGTAATAACCATAGCATCTATCTAAGGACCATTAGTGATTGATCCTAAATATTTTGCAGAAAACTATATCTAAATTGATTAAATTGTTTAGAGGATAAAGGAGGATATTCGTTTATAACAAAATGTTTATTGCGGCGCCCCTGGCGAGTAATCTAACAACCATTGATTTATTCATAAACATTTTACCGAAAATCGTATGCAAATCGGCTAAACACTCTTGAATATAAATGGGCACATTGGATTGTACACACAAGCAAACAACGTTTCACCGCAACCCGCCTTAGAAAAACCTTATATTTTATAATGTATCTCTGTATATAACCGATAATGACCTGTGAAATATGCTTCCTTATAGAAACCGTTCACCGTCGAATATCTGTTAGTAGGAGTGTCCTTATCATTAGAACTTGTTTCCAAGTTGCATCATTCCTGGTATTCACGCCGTTGTCGTTTAAACATGTTGCGATTTTCGATCTATCAAGTATTTGACCTTCACCTTCTTTCATGGCCTAAGTTCTGAACTTATATTTTCTCACTGTGCTCTTTAAATTTTATAATAAGATCCGCACATTTCAAAAAACTATATCTTTATTTTTATCCGGTGTAAATTTTCATTATAATTTTAATATTCTAATCCTAATATATTGTACTATTGTATCTAATTTGCAAATCATAAATGAAAAAAAAACAAAAGCATTAAATGACTTTTGAAAATATTTCCACGATAAACCTCTTTCTTTAAAATGTATGAAAGCTAAGAGAAAGCTGGTTTATAGTTTAACCGTTTGAGTGCCGACGAGCGCCATCGTGCTTTTGAGCGTACTAACTAAATGTGCCACGAGCGCGATGGCGCTCGCGAAATCAGTTCAATTCGGGTGAAAATGATTGTTTTTCAAGTTGTGAAGAAAGTGATAGTGGGAATGACATTGTGGTGCGCTCACAATTTGGCGTAATGCAAATTTTGAGTGATAGTGATAATAGTGACGATAACAATTATTTTGCTGATACGGAGGATGTACCGGACTGCGAAAATGACGATGTGACCTTGATTTCAGTTTATTATATATATATATATATATATATATATATATATATATATATATATATATATATTTATATATATATATATATATATATATATATTTATATATATATATATATTTCCATAATTTTCTGTGTATTTTATTCTCTTGGTATAAGTTTTTATTAAGAAAACGCCGAAAAAATTAATAAAATTTAATAATTTTTGGAAGAGATACAATTTTTTTTTCGAGACGGGTAAATGACATGAAAAACAAAAGATTTCTTTGGCATTTTTAAGTTTATATGAGTAAAAAACAATGGCACTAAAACGGTTAAGAACACGTATGCAAATGTAATAAATAACAAAACAAAACAAAAGAAAAATATAAAGCCAAATCGGTCTTATATCGCTCAGACGTCATTGCAATACTAAGGAACAAATGCATCCAAAAATGTAAAAATACAAAAAGGTCATTATTCCTGTCTCATTGTGAGTAGTTGCACTGTGCGTCAAATTAAATTTAGTTTTTCTTTCGTATTTTTTATGTCGGAGAATGTTCTTCCAATACCACGGTGATGTGAGCTAATTTAACAATTCTCACTTTTTTATAAAAAAATTTACTGTTTTGTTTTCTTGCTTTTTCCCTATAAATATTTCGAAATTTATTCAATCTGTCTCTAAGAAAATTAACAATAATTTTTAGCAAAATAATAATCATTGATGCAAGTATTTGTTTTATTTCTAGAAATTTGTGTAGATAATCAACTAACAAGTAATTGTTTACAATCTTTTTAACCTTCATGCACACATATAAATTTTGTGAAATCCATATACTCTGATAATCCAAAAACTTTTTCATTAAATACACTATAACGGAAAGCACTAATACTCTTTACATTTCATTAAGATTCCGCTTCATTATATTTAGTACGAAATCCTGGCAACATTTGAAAATTTAATGTATTTATACATTTATCCTAACGAAAATCTGTAGTAATTTTCTTTATTTTGAGAAACCTTCCATAATATAAATGTTGGTGTCTAATATTTATTATCTGATTTGAATGGTTGTTTTTGTTTAGGAGGGTATACATAATCCATAGGTAGGCCCACATAACATTAGTCAAGATCAGTTGATGCACTTCAAACTTGGAAAATAGATTTTTTCGACATTGCTAATAAGTTATCTGTGATGGAAAATATAATTTTATTACGCACATTTTTACTGAAAAGCCACTACAGTACCATCTGGGTCCATTTCTGATGATGATATAGAGGTTTCAGTAAATAAAACTACTCAACCGACGATATCCATTTTCAAAGCTAAAAATAAATTATTATATGTTTTGAAATTTCAGGTAGAAAATTAAAACTTTTGGAAAAAAAAGAAAAGCTTAAACTATATATTTCAGCAATATAAATTGTTAGCAAAATTGTAAAAAGACAAAGCTAGATGATTTATTGAATAATTTTTAAAGAGATTTTCAAAGAGACTTTCACTAGAGGCTAATAAGGTAAAGGGGATATGATACACAAAATAATCTTCCAAAATACAATTAAATACTGGTTGTCAAGTAGTTAAGTAATAATATTTTAGTTCATTAATTTATCAGCGATATGCCACATTTTTGGTCGAATTTCTATCTGCAAAATCATGAAAATAGTAAACTGAAAAAAAATACAGTTTTTCCTAGGACGCTCAACTCTATAACGGCATAAATGAAGTAAAAATTGGTTCGCTATTTTCTGTACCAGCTTGAGAATTTTTCTGCCCAGTATTTAGACGACGTGGCATAATAAATTGTGTAAATATTGATGTGAAATCAAAAGTATAACTGCAATAAATTTCAATTAAATTTTACAAGTCGTTTCTGGATGTTAAATGCTCAGTAAAATAGACCTACAGCTTGACAGGCAAACAATAATTATAATAATCTTTGTTTTGACATCTGTTAGTCTAAATTAACGTCGGTGAAAAGGTTAAAAATTTTTTTATTAAATATTTTGTTGTATGTACTCGACTGTCTCTATGATTTTATTTTAGATATTACATAATTAAATTCACCGCAATGGCCATTAATGTGCCATAAAAATGTAGCTATTCGGAACTATTCTCTAACACCTTACAAACTTTGTAATTTTAAAGGAAAATAAATTAAAATCACTGTAAATCATTCAAATCCGATTTTAATAGTGATAAAAGTAAGAACCATAAACAATTTAAAATACTGTGAACTAAAGCACGATACAAATAATAAAACTACTATCATCAAAGAAAAAAAGAGGTATTATTCAATAAATTGTCAGGAACCATAGAGTCCTGAAATTTTCAATAAATGAATTTTCATTAATTGTATGTATGTACATATGTATATATGTCCATATATATATATATATATATTTATATTTATATATATATATATATATATATATATATATATATATATATAAGAAGTAAATAAGTCTTTAAAAACACATCTCTATGCAAACAATAGACTACGAAAATAATCATCATATTATCCAAATCATATTATAATACATCTATATTATCCAAAATAATATGCAAAATAATACATTAAAGCGTATTATTTTGCATATAAAGTCACGTAAAATTTCTACTAAATAGAGTTAAATTAATTATTTGTTTATTTTAAACTTCTGTTATTTAGCTTATAACCAAAAAAATGGAGCTATTATATATTTAAAATACTGTAAATAAAATACGATACAATTTACATGATCGAAACAAATTAATTACTAGTAAAAAAAGAGAAAGCTGTCGCCGAATGCGGGTAAATATAAGATGGCAGAAATTGTTGCTGGTTGTTTTGTGCGCGTAATTTTTTTCGATTTTTTCGTAGATATTAATAGTATAATTACGTTTATAAGTTTAGTATAAGGCTGAATAAATTTGAATGTTACGTATTTTATTGTTTGCACATTTAATAAAACTGAAGAATTTTCATACCTGTATATTGAAAGTTCTTACGAAAAAATATTCAAAGGTATATAAAAAAGTTAATAAAAAGAAAACAATTTTTTTTTATTGTGTGTAAGCCTGTTTATTTATTCTTGCATTACGGAAGAATAACTGAAATGAACATGGGGTAACATATAGGCTATTATATCACAATCAACAAAGTTATAATAAAATATTTCAATTGGAAGTTTCAGTATTGAGTGTACTCGGTTAAAAATTTACTTGTATAATTGTTGTAATAAATGGTATTACGTTTATTACGCATATTCATACAACAACGAAGTCTTGGATATAACTTGTGTTTTAGTAATATTGAAATGCTATATCCACTCGATACAATATATAAAATTTACCTTAGCTTTATAATTTCTGAAGTTGATTAAAATTAAACTTACTATTTTTTATATCAAAGACAAAAGAAAGCTTCTACCGGCACCAAAGAGTCTCATTTTCTCTTTCAACCTTTTCAAGTATATTCGTGAATACAAGTTTTCTTTTAATTTTAAAATTTTTATTTTTAAGGGAGTTGTACACAAGTTCTTAAACAGCTCACTAAGGTCGTTCCTATTGTAAGTCGTTTGTATTTTTAACCCATTTTTGACACCAACAATCTTATTGGTGGAAAAGGATTGTTAGTTTAAATAATTTGCTTTTAAATCAGAAAATTCTTAATAGTTTTAAGTTCAATGTAAACAAAGGCCACTTCATATTTTTCTTTTTTTTTCTACCTCCATAGAGGTGTTTGTTTTCAAAATATCTTTAACACTTTCGTGGACTTTGTTGGAATGGGGAGATTTAAAAAAATATTTTGAAGTAATCAAAGTAATTACAAAGTTTCGTACACGTATATATTTTTAAGTATGAAAGTAAACCCATTCATTAGTTTTCAATGTTGTAAATAAATTAAAACTAAAATACATTATCTGATCTTAACTCAGCTTTAAATGATAAAACTCGGTAAATCATTCAATTACAATAAAGTTTTATGATTCGAGTACGTAAATTTTATAAGAGCAATTATATTATTAAATTACAATACTCTGAAATACAGAATGTATGTCGTCAGAGCATACATTCAAAGTTTAATTTTCTCTTTCGTAACTCTAATTCTGGTTTCCATTTTTATCTACCCATCTCCTTTAGTGTTTCCAATAAATATTTTCTGTTTTCCATTGCATCATTTAATGCAGTTGATTGTATTTCTGCTCTTTTTTTTATTTTGCTATTGCTTTTACGTTCTTTCGCAGTTTTCTGCAATTCAGAAAATGTTTTCATACAATATATTTTGATTGACTAAAAAAATAGGTAAATTAAATTGTAAATAAATAAATGTGTTGTTAAAGAAAATATATAAATAGATAGTTTGTAAAAATTTCCTAACATAATCGCTTTCTATTTATTTTCTACCAGTAACTATTTATTTTTGAACATGTAAATTACATTGTGTTTATTTACAGTATTTTAAACATATATTAGCTCTATTCTCTTCGGCTATAATCTAGATAACATAATAACTCATAAACTGAGCACCTAATTGATTTAAGGGTCTGTTTAATAGAATCTTTGTATCATTTGATATGGAAAATAATTGATTAAAAATTGCTTTGCAGTCTGATCTAATTAGTTAAATGATTTTCATAACAAATTTTTTAAAATTATTGTCCTTTTTGTTTGCATGGAGATGAATCTTTTTACGGACGTATTTTCAAATAAATCTCAAATATATAATAAGAACAATGAAACAATTTGGAAAATATTATTCGTTAATTTATATTATTCATGAAAACATATTATTTGAAAATTTCACGACTCAATAGTATGTGACAATTTATTGAGTAGTCACTTGTCATTTTTACGTTACTAGTAAATATTTAAACATGTAAGTTGACCTTATTTCAGTTGCAATATTTTAAATATATAATGGTTCTACTTTTTACGACTATTAAAGTCTAATTTGTTTACAAAAGTAATTGTAATTTAAATAACCTTCCAACATAATATTTAACTATTCAGAACACGTATGGTACTGAAAATATTTGTTATATTAAGTGTACATTATGAAAGCATCATGTACCTTGTGAATTATAAAAATGAATTTTAACTTATTTTGTTGTTAGATTTTAAGGCTGTAAAGTATACACTTGTGGAGAATAGCTCCTAATGATTAAATGTTTGTGGCACATTAGTGGCTATTATAGTGAATATTATTATATATAACTTTGGGAAAAACATAGAAATAGTCGAGACCCATATTGAAAATATTTAGTAAAATAATAACTGAATGTTTTGACTGAATTTAATTTAGACTAACAGAAATCAAAATAAATATTATTAAAATTATTGCCTGTCAGTCAGTCTGTACGTCTACTTTTCTGAGCAGAAAATATGACTAAATTGCTTACAACATTTAAGTGAAATTAACTGCAGTTATAATTTATATTTCACGTCAATTAGTAAGAAACAATTTATTAGGCTAGAAACTGGGTCGAAAAAATCTCAAATTAATGTAGGAAATGGTGAAACGATTTTAACTTCATTCGTACTGTGACGTTATTCAGTACGAGTCCTAGGAAAAATTTAATCTTTTTTCATTGTGCTATTTTCATTACTTGGCAGATAACTATTGGAGCATTAATGTAACTTATCGGTAACTCATTATCATCTTATTACTTAATTAATTGAGAACAACTATAAAAACTGAATTTTGAAAGCGTGCACTTTGAATCATATCACTTTTACCCTATTATCTTTTAATACGATTCCAATATTAAAACATGAAGTTTATTTGAAAATTATTTAATAAACCTTTCATCTCTTTCTTTTTTTACCCTTTACTTACCATGTAATATCTGCTTAAGCTTTTTTTGGTTAATTTGTAATGAAAACCTGCGCAATGATTTTCTGGCAAGTGCTTTAAAGTGTCTTAATCTTCTTAAAAATCAACAAAACGCTTTAAAAAATAAATCTTTACATGAAACACTGAAAAGTTAAAAATACATATTTTTTCATTCTCATTCAGCAAACTGAACTGAATCTTTGCTAATATCCCACCTGAAGATGTTGTAATACAACGAAACCTAGTTCGTGGTAAAGAAATTAAAGAAAGTAGAAATAATACTATATTACGTAGTTTCATTTAATTGTGAATAATGGATTTCTACAAAATTAACGCCAAATATATTCAATATTCAAAGATAACTTAATATTATTGTTGAAAAAATCCGTTGTTCAATTCCGAAATGCATAATTAAATCTGGACTAAATTTATATGGAATTAAAAAAACACTCTCCTGAAGAAAAAAACAACCATTCAATTCGTTTTATAAATACCAGAAGTAAACATTAACTTGAAAAAAGCAACATGTTTTGGTCCAGTCGAATTAAGGAAGTCCTAACTTTTTGTAGTCAATTGAAAAGGTTTTTGAGAACACTTCAATTATGTATACCAAATAGATATAGATAATTATTGAAGTTTCCTTACATTACCTGTCTGAAACTGATTAAATGCGAAACGTCATATTTATTTTTTCCTTTTCTCTTGAAAAAAAAATTGAAATTTTAGAAATACACGTTAAGAATTAATTCAGCCAAATTAGCTAAGAGGAATTTCTTTATAAAACCCTTGACATATTTTTAAATTTTAACAATTAAAATTTATTTTCATTTAAATTTACTTAAATTTATAAATTTTAGAAGTTTACTGGTATTAATAATAATTTTTATAAACCAATGGTTATTTTACCCCATAATTGCAAACAAATTTCAAATTCAGGCCCGTATTTATCAATAAATACTCCTTTCCTACATTTTACTTCTATTTCCTTTTTTTACCTTTAAAAAAACGTAACGATGAAATAACAGTCTATCTAACATACTAATCATTACATACTCACGGACACGCTAATTTCACTTAGTATAACTGTTACAGAAATCATACCTTGTTTAATATGATCTGCAAATGAAAGAAAACTCGTCGTCATTTTTAAGCATTGATGTTATTAGCATTTCATAGTAGTGGGTCTTTGATTACAATTAAAGTGGCAGAATAAAATATTAGTATCCGAGGTAAATAAGCATTAGTACTGGATCATTTGATGTTCTTGGATTTTATATATATTATATACAGATATATGTACACATGACAACTATTGCCAATATCGTTGTTGTATGAAAGAAGACCTCAGCGATAAAATCTGTGGGAGTTCTATTTGCCATTACAGTAAATTGTAATTTATTCGTTCAGATTTAGGACAAGTACAGAATTTATTAAATATATTTCTTGCCAACCGAATACAGGATCATATGTCCCCTTTAATTGAAACTGAAAAGAATTAAAGGTTTTAATCAAGTTCATTATCGTGTAACTTTTCAAAGCCCGTAGAACTTAATTTTTTTTTAAAACATAGTCTTTGAATCTCATTCCTACCTGTGGATTTTAGTACTATTCATTTGATTTTAATACACGATTTTTGTTTTCAATATCACATGACAAAAACGTGTTATTCACATTGTATTATTTTGTTTTAATTTTTCCATTAATGGTCATTTTTATTTAAAACGATCATTTCTATTTAAAATGTAAATTAAAATAATAGAAAGTTTTTAAACTCTTACACTTTGGAAGGAAAATTACGTTATTTGAATTAATTTAAACTTGTCACAAATCAAGATTGCCTATTTCACTGTCAGCACAATGGCGCAATATTCATCAGACTGATTAACGAGCCGTATAATTAAAAATTAAGAAATCACACAAAACGTAAATTTTTAGTTTTTTTTTCTAGACAGACATAATACTATTTTGATTAGTTTCGAAGTACAAAATAAATATCTTTTTGAATATTTTTATTTTACTTTTAATATATTCTGCTAAACTATTGCGGCCATGGTGGCCTCTACTTAAATGGAAGTTTTAATTTGTTTTTATATAAATAGTAATAAATAAAGTCAACTACCGACAATAACACATGAATTAATTTTTGGCAACTTACAAGGAGAAAAGTTTTCTACAGGTAACGTAAAATAATGATACTGATCTCCACTATGCTAATAAGATACATTACCATAAGTTCAATACTTGTAATTGACGATATCAAGTATACTAGCTTGACCCGTGCGAAGTCTTCGCATTATATCAATTTGCGTGGTAGATTATAAATATTTACACATGAGAAAATGAACTCACAGCTGTCATATTAGTTACAACAGAGTGTTTAGAGTCAATTTAATAAATCAAAATTGATTGCAGGTATTCAATTCATTTCTAATTTTGCACACTGCTTATTACGTTTTTATTCTATTATGAAGCTCAGATGACAGATCAAACAAATATTTTACTAAAATTGACATATAGAGGCGCAAGTATCAAAAGCATTGAGCTAAAGCGCCACTTTATTTATACGTGAGTGGATTTGAAATTAAACAAAAATTTTACCGACCGTCAATCATATTGACGTTGAGCCGTTAGATACATATATACACAAGGCAGCATTGCTGTTTTGTGTATATAATTTTAATAATTAATTAATTTGCAAAAACAATAGCAATAACAAATTTTTTAGTTGTGGATTCCGGTAGAGCAAGCAATTATCTATAAAATGATATATAATTTATGTGGATTAGTTGTGAGGTTTTTTCTAAAAAGGGAGAGTAACATCTTAACCTTAGCGTATTAATATATATGATGATGATGATTTATATATATATATATATATATTTATATATATATATATATATATATATATATATATATACACATACATATAAAGGAAGGTTGAAATAAGAAAATATTTGTTAGTTGATTATATTCACAGATTTTTGGAAATGGAAATAATACTTGCATGATATATCTGCATGAATAACATTTTAATAATATTTTTCGATAATTTTCCTTTAAAAATGACAATAAATTAAAGATGGATGAATAAATTTCGAAACATTTATAGGAACAAAAGATAGAAAAAAAAGAATAATTTTTTATGTTAAAAAGTTACAATTGTGAAATTATCTCATGTCAGCGTGGTTATAGGAAGGAAATTCTCCGAATCAAAACGAAATTTAAAGTAAACTTGTCAAGTACAAGGGAAACTTGCACTTTTTCGTAGGAATTTTCACACGCACACACTCACAGACACACACACACACACATATATATATATATATATATATATATATGTATATATATATATATATATATATATATATATATATATATATATATATATATATATACATTTACATACATAATGATGGGTATTTTTTTGTACTAAATTATTTACAATTAAAAATATATCGTAACGTGTGTAGAGATATTTCAATTGATTCGTGTATAAATAAACAGGTAAATAGACAAGCAGACAAAAATCGAAATATTTTTTTTCTTAAATACCTTTAATAAAGTATGTTGTCAACTCCGTAATTCCATTCTATTTAAACTAGCGAATAAATTTAATTGAAAATATTGACAACAAATTTCCATTTTAAATAAATTAAGAAAAAGTAAGCGTATCGCCCTCATCTTGCGTCTGTTCTCATTCAGACTGCTTACTTAAACCAACTACTCCTTCGGTGCCAATTTCCACTTAATTTCTGGCCACGTTCAAATCACCAGTAAATATAAGGAAGGAAAATTTCATTTCACGATGGAAATTACACGGAGCGTCAAATCTTAATATGCATAGATATACTATTCGTTTGCTGTTGCTTACATCTTTATACATTTTACACTTATATATTGTTACAAATAAGGTTATAATAATAAAATATTTTCAAACATATATTTACCAGTATATATATATTTTCAAACATATATTTATCTTTATACATTTTACACTTATATATTATATATTTTCAAACATATATTTATCTTTATATATTTTACACTTATATATTATTACAAATAAGGTTATAATAATAAAATATTTTCAAACATATATTTACCAGTATAAGGTAAATATATGTTTGAAAATATTAAATTTGTATATATTCCAATCGAGTGCACATGTTTCGGTGAAATAAAAGTTAAATATCACTTCAAGTTTTCCTTTTAATAACTTGAAATCTTGAGCTTAATTTAATTTATAGCTTTTACGTGATGCATGTACAAACAGCCAGACAACAATTCTATAAACTGTGTTTTGCGTTTTATTTCTTTTATTATTAACTTTTAATAATTTTTTCTTAAATATTTTTGATTTACAAATACGCCAATTCTACAAATTTATTAAACATACATAAAAGTAGTAAAGAAATAATCGTGATCACTAAGTCCAAGAAACAACATTACAAAATGTATGCTCTAATCAGAATATTATTTATTTTATGCATGTAGCCTCACCAGTAACATAGGAACGCGTATATAACTTACATATCATTGCTGATTGTGGCAGTAATTATATTACCATATTTTATTGACATAATATACCATGAATTTACCTAGTAAACTGCTCTCGATATTACAAAATTAGATCTTTTAATATACACACCACTCATTTTCCCTATTTAATTAAAGCATTATATTCAATGAGTACATGATGACGAACCACTTTCATTTAATATATTTTATATATTTTAATCCATGCAACGAAAATATATCCCATTAACTCTAGCTAACACTGCCAATCGATTATTAAATAACTTTTGTAAGTTATGTCATTGACCAGATATAATAAGTTACTTGTAGCATACCATGTAACTTAAATCAAGTAAATAATATTGTATTCGAAATCGTTTATTTTCCAATTTCCCTTTCTAAAATAATACCCATATATTTGATGGCAAATGTTGTATGGAGTAAGCAACATATGATAGTATACATGCCACAGTGTAGGCTGGTGCTAAGTACTTGCGAAATTCCTTTCTTGTGAAATGTTTGTTTCTTTGTCAAAGCTTGGTAAATATTGTTTCTGAATGAGCAAAGTTTTTGTCGTGAAGTGGGTCAGAAGCACTGCTTGTTGGTACCTTTTACGTTGTACAATTTATTAATGTTTTTGAGCAGTAATTAAAATATAAGTACAAAGGTGATCAAAGTAAATAAAAGATATTAAATTCTGCCACGGAAGCAACAGTAAATTTTTTAAGTTACAATTTTATAAGAAGCACAAAAGTTACAAAAAAGTTATTTGAGAAAATTTACTAGTTTTTTTGATTTAGTTAAGGAATGGCTAATCTGCTCAACTGACAAAAAAAATTGTCAAGAAATTTTCTTCCTTACTTTCGTAGTAATAAAGAATGAAATTTCACTAATTGATTACATTTAAGTTACAAGAAAATATTTCTATTAACGCAATGATTTTTGATCAGTTTATTTATGTTCAGTGAACGGCAAGTTTTTACATACAGAGGAATTGGGGATAATTTCAGATAGTTCAAAAATTCATTCACATCATGCTTTTTTTATATATTCAATAAATTGTTGATACTCTATAAAATATACTTTCCAAATTTGTTTAAATACAAACAACTAACAAAATCAAAAAACAAGTATTGCATTTTATTAAACGTCTTAGGAAATATGATACGTTTAAATATATATCGACCAAAAAGTAGTGTCGGAAATACAGCACTGGCTATAAAAGACGATATGAGAAAATGGTATTTCTCCAGATATAACATGTAAGATAATTATCCAACATTTTGTAAGATATTCAAAAGATTTCAAGTAAAAGTTAAATATAATCAATAACAATAATATTTTGTAAATTAAGTAAACATTTATAAGCAATTTAAATGTGCTAAAACATCAAACTAAAAATTTAAAATTAAATAAAATATCTAATTAACACAACCCCTCTCCCCCTACTTTTAAGTGTATATTATTGTATTATTAACTGTGCTAACGTGAATTCGTTTACGTGGAATTTGGTATAAAAAATATCTGTAATATACGGACAAAAATTTCATGTTTCTCGAGAGTTTAAACTGTTACCATACCAAATTTCATTAAAACGCGTATGGTAGATTTTGCGTGATGAAAGAACAAATTAACAGACAGACAGACCGACGGATAAAAATTCTAAAAACAGGTTTTCTAGCTTCTACCATTAGTCTGCACGCTAAATAAATAACTCTTTTTAGAATATATTCCACGTACCGAAATGGTTTTGTTTAAATTTTGTTACATGTTTGTAAAATGTGTCTGTTACTATTGAATCAACGAGGTTTATCGTAAAGAACAGTAAAATTAATTCAAACAAACATATTCAATTTTGGAAACATTTTCTTTAAATATTTAATAAAAATCTAGGTTGGAAATTAATTAGAAAACTGTGGCAAACGAAAACCGAACACGTAAGAAAATTCACTTCAAATTTTGAATGCTCAAACATTAAAGAATATTTTAGGAAATTAAAGAAATAAAATTTGTGCAAATGTAAACGAGTTACAGCATTACCGAGTTAATTTTTTTTAGGAAAGAAAAAAGATTACATAGTATCTAATATATATTTATATTTTTATACTAGTTATTTGAAATAAATATCCAATATTCAACTGATCAAAAATTTTAAAAAAATAAAAGAAATTTCACGTTCTGCGAGCTCTCCTTATTACCTCTGAAAATATTAGAATTGGTAAAAGAAAATCAAAAGTGTTAAATAACAAAACGAATTTACGTAAACAACTTATTGAAATTACTTCTTTATTTTAAACATAATGTTAGTTTAGTCACGCCAAAACTATTAACATATTAGGGCCATAAAGAAAATTGTAAGATCGCCGATAAGTTACTCGACAAGCCTGCACCGCATATGTAAATCGTTTTATTAGCCACTGTTTTATTCATTTACATGGTAAAGCACTTTAATATCCTCCACAGCAAGGGGTATTCGAAAGGTCGAAGGACTAGCGCTCACTGCCTATCAGTGCGATCAGTTGTTTTCTTTAAGGGAATTTATATCTCTAGAGGTAATTTTACGTTGTTTTGTCTTCATTAAAGAATTTTCTTCAATTCTTATACAGTTTCAGAAAATACGTAATATATTATTTATATGTTTAATATTGTTTACTATGCTAATAGTGTCGCTATGTGTACATCAACGGATTAGCAGAAATAAATTATTTTTAAATGTTGAAATATCTCGCGGGATTTAATATCATTTCTGTATCAAGGTCTAATATAACGAAAATAAATAAAAAAACATAAATTTACTGATAAATATTTAAGAATTTGTAATCCGTAATATCATGTCGATTTCCAAAATAATTGAAGTTGCAAAATTTATTACACACAAAATTGTGAAATAATTTTTCAAAAATTAAATAAAATTAATATTTCAGAGCAATTTAAACTATATTTATAAAAAGATTTTTAGTAGTAATATCAGTCTTAAATTTTAAATTGAGTACGACCCGGTATTAAATACTATGTATATATATATATATATATATATATATATATATAGATATATATATATATATATATATATATATATATATACATGTATATTTTTATATATATATATATATATATATATATATATATATATATACACATACATATACATACCTATCTTTTAATAAGTGCGGTTTGAATATAAATTAGGTATATAGGTCAGTCCAAATCGAAAAAGTAAAGTAATTTATATTTAAATTAGCACGTTATTGAAGCTAATGGGACATCTTAAATTCCATGAAATAAATTTAGGGCAGCAGTTAGTCATTGTGTTTGTTAGTCATCTTGTCAAGTTGATTTTCTTATGTAACGAAACCAGTAAGGTTCCTCTAAATAAATTTCCTGGTTCTTTGTTGAATAGCTCTTAAACTGGTTTTTTTACTATATTACCAGCTCTTCTCCAATGCTTGGCTACATAGTAATACTTGCATTAATGTAGCCACACACGAACAGCCTTAGCAACTTGTAGATATCTACGCGAGCAGGTTTATATGCACATGTAACTGAATAATTTACTTTAGTTTAAAAATGTCTTGAAAGTTGTAATTGTTAAGTTAAGTTTGCCCGGAATTGTTTTGTTTAGTACTTTTTATATAATTCCAAACGATGTCAGTTTTTTGTCCGTTTGTTTTGCTAGAAACTATTTTATGTAATGGAACATACCTTGCCAATAATTAGTTTAAATTAATTAAGAAATACATTTTCGTTCCTTTGAAAATTGACTATTGGTACATATTTTAACATATTAATTGAATTCCTTAAATAAATTATTAGAATGTTAAAGTTCTTCCGTTTTGTAAAGGAACCTCACTTACTAACCGTAAGACCTTTAACATTCCTTTATGCATATCTTTAGAGTAGCATTAATGGTGATATTTAATATATTGGCGTTAATTTTGTGGAAATTTATTATTGATAATTAAATGAAACTATATGATTTATTTATTCAACTTCTTCTTTATTACGTTTTAGGTTTCGTTGTATTACCACATCCTCAGGTGTGCAATTAGCAAATAATCTTTGCTAATTACCCACCTGAAGGTGTAAAACAACGAAACCTAGAACGTGGTAAAGAATTTAAATGAAAAGAAATAATACTACATCACGTAGGTTCATTTATTTGTGGATAAATACTGATGTAATTGTTATATTAAATTTAAATTTACTGATAAATTCTAAATAAACTTGATGATGGGTAAAATTTGGCAGAGCGTCAGTGTAACGGAAAAAGGCGATGTGAATAAATTATAACACTATCTATATGTATACGTAACACAAGAAAACCATGTAGTTAAATTATATACGATTTTTGCGGAAAATATGATATAGAGGGCATAAAAATGTAAAAGAAAACAAAAATATCGTTACTGGATTTTTAATTCTCTGTTTCACTATGTAAATGTTTGATTGTTCTTGTGTCACTTAAGAACGATAATAGATATTTTAACAAGGTTATTAAGTTTAAATTTAGTAAAAAACGGTTTGATATACAGGTTCTATCAAAGTTCATGAACAAATTTTTAAAAATTCGAAAAATTTACTTCCAAATATTATTATACTTAAAAATTCAGTAAGTAGCGCTCTTCAATATTTAAAGATTCAAAAAAATTTGCACTAGGAAAACGCAATCTCAATATCCTGTATTTTCTATTATAATATTGGATGACATTAACTTTTTAACATTATAGTTTTTGAACCTTAATAAATCAGTTTTTTAAAATAAAGTAACAAAATCTTGCTTACCCTAAAAATACCTTTGGGGATACTTAATACAGACTTTGCTTGGAACATTTTGCGATTTTGGATTTGTTGATCGGTTCATTTTGAATTTTTAAATTTCAATAAGTTTGGTACTGAAATCTATTTAAAAATTGGAAAACAAGGTATCTATTAATCTATTAAGCCAAGTTTAATCATGAGTAAAAACCAAAGAATATTAAAATGGGCTAAATAAAACGAAAATTGGATGAAAGGTTTTTAGATCGTACAGATGACTACCAATAACCAATATCCTACTAACCAACATTTCCATATTGGTTAGTAGAAAAAAACGCTTAATTACTTATTCAAAATAAATTTGAAAAATGCAATAAAAGTCTAGAATATGTAAGCAATGGTTGTAATATTCATAATTTGCTTCAGAACATCGACTTACTTTCCTTAAATTTGTATTTTATCGTAAAGAGATAAATTTTAGTCTCCTAATTAAAAATGAAAAATTTGAATTATTTAACGTTTCAACATTGTGTGGGAAGACAAGCAATAGTCATAGTTCCCCACTTGCCTGTTGCTTGATTGAAGGATTCGACTTATACCAGATTTATATTACTGTTGGCTATATAGCCAGAAGAGTGTACTCGTCCTCGTTGTAAGACAATTTCTTTATTATTGATTACCTACAAAGCTCGCTATTGCTTGTTCCAAACTCAATTATTAATTAGCATTAATATTTTCATAATATTGAAATCCATTAAAAAGTGCAAAATTTATAGTACACAATCATATCTACAATTATATGTAAGTCAACTATTGTACAATTTATATCTAAGTTAATAATTAATTTTAATTACTTTGAATAATAAACCATGTTTTCCAATAAATTTGGAAACAAGGTTGTAAAATTGTTGATAGGTTACTTAAGAAATTTACAAATCTGCCTGAGATCTCCCCACTTATTTTGGCGACTACTAAACCTATAATTATGAAAAATATTATTTTTACATTGAAAATTATGTAAGGTTTTTCACAATAAAAAATGATACAACAGATTTTTTTAGGATAAATTCATAATTACGTTAAATTTCCTAATATTTTAGAATTTCGTATCAAATACAACGAGCCGGTATCTTAGTGGGATGTACAGAGTACTATTGTTTTAATTACAGTGTGTTTGACACAAACAGTTAAAATGTGGTACATTATTCGCAGAGCGTATGATTTTCGTATGATTTATGTGTATATATATATATATATATATATATATATATATATATATATATATATATATATATATACATATATACATATATGTATATATATATATATATATATATATGTACATATATATATATATATATATATATATATATACATAAAGAAAGGTTAAAATAAGAAAATATTTGTTAGTTGATTGTATTGACAAATTTTCGGAAATGAAACTAATACTTGCATGATATTTATGCGTGAATAATATTTTATTATTATTTATCGATAATTTTCTTATGAAGATGACAATAAATTAAAGATGAATTGAATAAATTTCGAAATATTTATAGGGAGGAAAAAAATAGAAGAAAATTTTTTTAAATTAAAAAGTTAGAATTGTATAATTAACTCACGTTACCGTGGATATAGGAACGAAATTACCCGAATCAAAACAAAATTTTAAATAAACTAGTCAAGTACAAGGGAAATTTTCACTAAGAGTTTTTCGGAGGCATTATCACACACACACACACACACACACGCATACCCCCACGCACACGCGCGCATTCACGATTGCCCGCACTCGCACACGCACGCACTCACGCTAGCATGCACGCACACGCACGCTCACTTACACACACAAATATGTGTATATAAAATTCCAAATATTATTATATTTAAAAATTCAGCAAGTAGCGCTGTTCAATGTTTAAAGATTCAACACAATTTGTACTAGGAACACGCAATCTCAATATCCTGTTTTTTCTGTTATAATATTGGATGACATTAATTTTTTTTACCATTATAGTTTTTGAACCTTAAGAAATCGGTTTTTTAAAAGAAAGTAATAAAATCTTGCTTATTCTAGAAATAACTTTCGGGATACTTAAAGCGGACTTTGCTTGGAACATTTTGCGATTTTGGATTTGTTGATCAGTTCATTTTGAATTTTTAAATTTCAATAAGTTTGGTATTGAAATATGTTTAAAAATTGGAACAAAAGGTATTTAATAATTTGTTAAGCCAAGTTTAATCATCAGTAAAAAACCAAAGAATATTGAAATGGGCTAAGAAAAATGAAAATGAAATGAAAGGTTTTTAGATCGTACAGATGACTACCAATAACCAATATTGCCATATTGGTTTGTGAAAAAAAACTCAATTCCTTGTTCAAAATAAATTTCAAAAATGAAACAAAAGTCTAGAATATATAAGCGATGGCTATAATATCCATAATTTGTTTAAGAATATCGACATACTTTACTTGAATTTGAATTTGATCGTAGAGATATAAATTTTAGTCTTTATAACTTAAATAATTTAATGTTTCAGCATTGTCCGGGAAGATAGGCGGTAATCAGAGCCCCGCACTTGCCTGTTGCTTGACTGAAGGATTCGACCTTCACAAGACCTACGTAACTGTTGACTACACAGTCAGGAGAGAGCTACCTGGGTCGATTACCAATTAATACTCGTCATCGTTGTAAGACAATTAATTTATTAACTACATATTTAACTATTACTTGTACCAAACTCGAAGGTAACGGAACAAGTAATAATATTTTCATAATAATGAAATCCATTAAAAGCAGAAAAACATTTATTACCACTTTTTTTCAGACTATATTTTAACTATTTAATAATTTTCTTGTGAACAATATTAATTCACCTACATATATATATCTGGTTTTTTAAAAATAGAACGGATATTTTTCTCAGCGTGTAAACCCGCAATTTACAGTACAAAATCATATCTATCATTTATAGTCGACTGTCTGTTAATAATTAATTTTAATTACTTTCAATAATAAACTATGTTTATCCATAAATTTGGAAAAAAGGTTGCAAAATTAATCATAAGTTACTTTAGAAATTTGCAAAACTGCTTGAGATCTCCTCACTTATTTTGGTACTTTTGGTTATTTTGGTACTTTATTACTCTACGTATATATATGAAAAATACAATGTATTTAAAAACTTATGCAAAAGTTGTAAAAAAATATAGCAATTACATGCATCCGGGGATGCCTTAATTTTTTAAATATGCTCCACAATTTTACTTCTGTTTTGTGTAAAATGTAACAGGTGACATACTTAAGTTGAGAAAAATTAATATTTTGAAATAGGCACTTATAAACATTTAATATACGTAATATTTAATGTAAAAATATGGGCCTAAGTATAAACGGAACTCTTGTAGTACCTGTTTCACTCGTGCGTGAAAAATTTTTGTTGTCAAACTTCTTCTACCATGATAGTGTAAGATTTCATGTCGAGAAATTAAACTACAGCATGCTATGAAACACATTTCTTATTAGCAAAGGATTTACTTTTCCTGTAAGATACCAATCACTCGGTGATTTGTATTCAAGTATTGAATGTTAATACTTACACAAGGGTTGTATACGTTTAAGTGTATTAAATAAAAATAAATTTTGAATTTTATTCTAATTATCGCTTTTAAAAAAATATATATCCAGAATTTCATATGGTATAGAAAATCATACATCATACAGAAATTAATCTTGTAGTTTTGAATGTCCGAATATGAGCAAAAGATGAGCTCTATTTTTCTCCTTTTTAAAAATTTTGAACGTAAATTACACATAATGGATAATTTATAAGTTACATTACTTCTATTGTAAAATAATGTAAATTTTACATCAATAAACAATAACTTGTGGCAAATTTAAGTGAATATGCAAGATCATTCGTTTCGAACTACGACCGTTCATACACCAAATATCGCCTTTAATAACCTAACCCAAGTTGGGGAAGAGGGGAGCTCGGCTAAACCTTGCGGAACGTTGAATTTCTTAAGTTTTGAAGTACACGGTAGGGAAAAAAGTTCAAAGAAATTTTCCTTTTCCGTTGAATAGCTCTTGAATCTTATTTTTAGCGTATTATCAGCGCTTTTCTTACTTACATAATATTAGCCGCATATATATAAATGAAGCCATAGCACACAAGGAATAAGCAATGTGTTCATACAAATGTCCTAACATTTAATGCTTGTATACATATTGAATGAAACAGTTTAATTTTTGAAAACGTGAACGTGAAAATTTGGAAGAGCATATGTGTTTAAGAAAATATTGCAGTGAATCCATTTACTCTTTAATAAACATAAAACAAAATAAAATTACCTCTGTGGATATAAATTCCCTTAAAGAAAACAACTGATCGAACTGATACGCGCAATGAGTGCTAGTCGTTTAACCTTTCGAATACCCCTTGTGAATAGAGGATATTAAAGTGCTTTACCATGTAAATGAGTAAAACAGTGGCTAATAAAACGATTTACATATGCGGTACAGGCTAGTCGAGTAACTTATCGGCGATCTTACAATTTTCTTTACGGTCCTAATATGTTAATGGTTTTTGCACGACGAAACTAACGTTATGTTTACAATGAAAAGAGTAATTTTAATAAGTTGTTTACGTGATTTAGTTTTGTTATTTTACACATTAGATTTTGTATTGGCATACCTAATATTGTTAGAGGTAATAAGGGAAGTTTAGTGATATTAATATCCGAAATAGCTTTTATATTTTTTAATTGTTCATCATTTGAATATTTGATACTTATTTAAATTATATATATGTATTAGCTACTGTGTATCTTCCTAGCAATTATTAGTTCCAGCTCTTCGTCTTTTACTTTGGCAAACACTCGTTTCTTTGGCTCCTATTTTGTCAATTTCTCTTTTAAATTTTAATTTTTTAAAAGCGAAAGATGTGTTACATTATTAATTTTTTTTAAAAAACGTTTTGAAATTTATACAGTATTTATAAATAGACGAAAAAGAAAAGAAAAGGAAATAGGAACGAAAGTTTATGTACATTTTTAAATATCCAAACATTTCCGTTATGAATAACTCAGTAATTATGTAGATATAGTTCCAAATGGCTTTGTTAATTAATCAGAACTTATATTCGCTAACTGTTTAAATGTAAATATTGAGATATATTTATTTAATTTATAAATCTTAAAAAAATTAACTCCCCGTGTAACGTGTAAAGTGATCACTATAGTAAAAAATTTAATTTTTTCAATTTTACTTATTTTATGCAACTCAAAAAAATTCATTTTGCTGATGTCGTAAAAACTTCTTTGAAATTCGAGCATTCAACATTTTCAGAGAATTTCCATGCCTTTTTGCTTTTGGTTTGTCACAATTCTCTAATTAATTTCCAGCCTAAATTTTCTCGAAATACTCAAGGAAAGTGTTTTGAATACAACATATTTATATGATGTTATATTTTTTTTTGTTGTTCTTTTAATAAACCTTGTGGATATAATATTAACAACCACATTTAGATACACGTAATATAATATATTACATCATGTATGAATATATTTTACATCAAAGTCCCGTGTTTGTTATAGGTACAAGTTAGAGGCACAAGTTTTTCATTGCATGCTTGTTTGCATTGCAAGCCGTGAATTCCACAGAAGGATTACTTATCCTATTGGATTCCAAATCTGCCTTGGAAGCTATTAAACACGGAGCAACAAACATCTCTTCCGCAATGCTCTTCTCCAACAGCTACATTGCAAAAAATAATCAAAAAACACGTCAATATAGAGGGAAACGAGTGCACTGATGCTCTAGCCAAAGAAGCCAGGGACCTCTATCCACCACCATGTTTACGTTAGACCATTATTCTTGCAGACGCTGACGCAGTGGCAAGATGCAGAATTTTCACCCGCACCTTTAAGAAACTACTCATTACTGATCTCAACTGCCCTAGACATATCACATCTACAATAGCCCGAGTAAGAACTAATCACCTTAAAGGCATGAAGATCAACCTAGATAATTCCCGAACTTATATTCATTGCATGAACTGTCCCAAACTCTAGTTCTCCGTCAAGCACATCTTTGAGTGCCCAGCTTTCGTAGCAAACATCCTAAAAGTGGGAATGTCTCCACTGAGTGATCTGCCGCAAGAAATCTTTTATAGCAACGAAGCACCGAAACTGGCGGAAACGGTTTTAAAAAACTTTGACTCAATTTAATTTATTTTTTTCTCCTTCTACTATTATTTATTTAATTTTTACTCCTTTTACAATTACGTATTCACTTTAGTGGTTTAGTTTATTTAAAATTTCTGTATGCTTCTAAATTGTTTAGGAAATGTACAGTGTTATTGTTTAATTTTAACGTTTACTTGAAAACTTGACGTTATATAAAATGTTGGATAATTCCATTATATGGTTTGCCTGGAGAGGTTCTATTTTCTCTTGTCGGCCTTTCTAGCTAGTGATGGATTTCTTGCGCTATTTTTTTTGTCTATACGTATTTTCTCATATTTAAACCTATATTTGTTTCGATTTTTGGAATTTTTTTTTAATAGAGTATTAAAAATTTTATTTAATAGAGTATTAAAAAGGTAATGAAGAAAATGTAAGAAAATGCGTGATATGAGTAAATTGTTGAACTACCTGAAATTATTCTCAATTTTCCTTATTTGAAGCATACTACGCACATGATTGGGTTTGAGATTTGACATAGTTAAAGTTTATATTGAGAAGGAGTGCAGAAATCAAAATTTTACATATAATGTGTGTTACTAATGTACTAAAGTTTATATTACACATACGTAAAAACATTCATTGTTTACGTTCATACTGTCAATTTCAAACACGTAATAGTCTATGGTCAAACAGTTGCATATAGTAAAGATTTTCGCCAAAGAATTTTAAAATGTGACTTAATGAATTTCGAGCTGTGAATTTTTTTACAAATAAAATTGATTGCTATCTAAAATTGATGAAATCATCAACTCTAGTATTGTTGATTAAGGATAAAATACATTGCAAAACAAACGTACTCATCGTATATAAACTTTTAATTGAATTGGGTAACGGAGTAGCGGGTACTTTAAAAGATTTACATTTAGTGTCATCGACAGTAAATTCAGTAAGTAAATGTAAGGCATATTATGTCTAATATGGTAAATCTATTTAATTCACGTTGTAATTAACACAATTATCAGTCTTAATATGTGTGTTACAAACGTGTTCCTGCGTTAATGCTTAGGGCGAATTAAGAAACAAAAGAATATTCTGTTTAGTTCTTACATTTTGTGAGATTATTTCTTGGACCTATTGACAAATAGCATTATTTAATAATTATAATTCTGTATACATTCAATTAATAAACCTGTAGAATTTTCATATTTACAAATTAAAAATATATCCAATGGAATAATTAAGAGTTAGGCCATAAAAGTAATAAATAAAACGCCGTTTGTAGAAATTTTGTCTGTTTATATGTGCATCCCGTAAAACCTGTTAATTAAATTAAGGCCGAGTTTTTAAAAGATTAATGGGTTAACTTGAAGTAATATTTAGATTTTATTTCATCAAAATATGTGCACTCGATTTTAATATATGCAAATTTAATATTTTCAAAAATTAATTTACATTGCATTAATAGAAGAACCAATAAATATCTAGCTAGTCAAAGCAAACGTATATTGTATCTATGCAACTAACAAAGGTAAGGTGTATCTACGTATATCAAAATATGGCGCTATATGTAATTTCTATCGCACAATGAAATCTTACTACTGTCGAAAGAGGCGTGGTCACAAATTAAGTTATAATTGTTGCTGGAGCACCAAGTGTTTAATAAGCAGTCTGACTGCGGACACACGTATGAGGGCAGACGTTATTGTTTCTTGATAATATGTGTATTCAAAATAAGCTTACTTCTTCTCAATTTGTTTAAAATATGAATATGTTGTCAATATTTGAATTAAATTAATTTGGTAGTTTACATAGAATAAAATTATGGAATTAATCAAATACTCTATTAAAACTAATTGAGAAAAAAAAAATTATCGATGTTTATAAAACGTTCTAGTTTATATGGTTTTGTAATTTTTGTGTGCTTGGCTGCCACATCAGGTAAAAATTACAAAACTAGTTCGCATAGTATTTTCAAAAGAATACAGAATCAACTATAAATAATTTTTAACTTAATATTCATCGCAATTAATTGAATTCACCACGAGACATGTAAATTTAATATTTTAAAAAATTCGAATATATTGCGTTAGTACAAAATCTACAATTAAGTGCCTAGCTACCTGAAGCACAGCCAATAAATGGTCCTATCAATAGAGACCCTGCCAATAAATGACCCAACTTATAGTTTAAATCGCGCTATGCAATTGTCCATCCGACCTACATTAAGTGCGGAATTATAAAATTATTTACATAGAAAGAGAGTTAAATTTTGTGACGTATTTATGCAAGTTATTCTTTTACTATTCAGTCTATATCTATATTTAGATTGTGTATATTTGAAAACTTTTCTGTTCAAACGAAAATCAGTATTTAACCGAGCTTTTTAGCATTTTACACATAACTTCCACATGACCTTGGAGTATTTATTTTGAGATTATTCATTATTGCATGACCAAAAATTAAGACGTAAACATGGTGTTGTAACCCCCCCCCCCCCTAAAGAAGCCTTATATTTTATAATTATCTCTGTCTATAACCGATAATAACCTGTGAAATATGCTTCCTTACAAACCGTTCACCATTAGTAGGAGTGTCGTTATCATTAGAACTTATTTCGTTATCATTAGAACTTATTTCCAAGTTGCATAATTCCTGGTATTGATGCCGTTGTCATAAAATATTGCGATTTTCAATTTATTAAGTATTTGACTTCCTAAATGTACGTTCTTCCATGGCCTAAGTTCTGAATCTATATTTTCTCACTGTGGTCTTAAAATTTTATAATGAAATCCACATATTTCAAAGAACCATATCTATATCTTTATCCGGCGTAAATTTTCATTATAATTTTACTATTCCAATCCTATTATATAGTACTCAATCTCTTATTTGCAAATCATAAATGAAAAACAAAAGCATTAAATGACTTTACAAAATATTTCCATGACAAACCTGTTTCTTTAAAATATATGAAAGCTAAGAGAAAGCTGGTTTATAGTTTAAGAACACGACTGCAAATATATAAATAAAGAAAACAAAACCAAAGAAAAATATAAAGCTAAATCGGTTTTATATTGCTCAGAGATTATTGCACTAAGGAACAAATGCATCGAAAAATGTAGAAATGCAATAAAGGTTATTATTCCTATCTCATTGTCAGTGGTTACATTGTGTGTAAAATTTAATTTAGCTTTTCTTTCATATTTTTAATTTCGGAGAATGTTCTTTAAATACTACGGTCATGTGAGCTAATTTAACAATTCTCACTTTTTTGTTAAACAATTTACTTTTATGTTTTCTTGCTTTTTCCCTATAAATATTTCGAAATTTATTCAATCTGTCTCTAAGAAAATTAACAATAATTATCATGAAAATAATATTCTTACAAGTATTTGTTTTATTTTCAGAAATTTGTGTAGATAATCAACAAACAAGTAATTGTTTAAAATCTTTTTAACTTTCATGCACATATATAAATTTTATGAAATCCATATACCTTGATAATCCCTATACTTTTTCATTAAATACACTATAACTGAGAGCACTAATACTCTGTACATTTCACTAAGATTCTCGTTCATTATATTTGGTACGAAATCCTGGCAACATTTTAAAATTTAACGTAATTATACATTTATCCTAACCAAAATCCGTTGTAATTTTTTTTATTTTAAGAAACCTTACATAATTTTCAATGTTAACCTAGAAATGATTATTAATTAGCCATGGGAAATTAATTCATAACACAGTAAGTAGACAAAAGATATTTTGTTTCTTATTGTGGACATTTAAAGGGCATTCATTACTATCCATGTTATTATTGAAATTGAATGTGAATTAATAAATACTTCCGTTAAAATAGAGTCCATAATTACTACACCAGTTTATCTAAATACATTAAAAGTAAAAGAAATTTAAAAAAATATTCATTTTGTGCTTCGAAATAAATGAAAGTGGTAATTATAACTGTCTAGAGAAAAAACTAGAAACTTACTTTTTTTAATATCTTCATTTTTAATTACACGGCTCGTTACTCAGACTGATGAATAGTGCGCAATTATGTTGACATTGAAATAGGCAATCTTGCTTTGTTATAAATTTAAATTAATGCAAATTATGTAGTTTTTCATTCCAAAGTGTTAAATAGTTAGAACAATTTTTATTATTTTAATTTTAACTTTTAAATTAACATGATAATTTTTTTCTTCCGAAATATAATAGGATATAAATATCACGGCTTATGTCTTGATATTGAAAGCAAAAATTTGATAACTAGACATTAAAATCAATAATACTGAAATTCACAGATTCCACGTGAGATTCAGAGGCCATATTTTTTAACACAAATTTGAGGTTTTTACATGTTTTGAAAAGTAACAGGAGAATGAACCTGATTAAAAATATTTAATTATTTTGGTTACAATTAATGAAAACATATGCTACTGTATTACATTGGAATGAAATGTATTTAATAAATACTAGATATGTCCTAAATATGAAAAAACAAAATACAATTTATATCAAATAATCCAGTTCCTACTGTGGTAACTCGGATACTAATATTTTATTCTGCAATTTTAATTATATCAATCGCTAATAATATTAGGACCTAAAAAGGAAAGAGGGATAAAAAGAGGAATAAATTGTTTTAAATATAAAAAGTAGAGTTTTGTTTCATGTGAAGATCATATTTTACAGGGTATTGTTTATTACATACTCATGGACACGCTAATTTCACATAAAGAGGAGGACTTTCTAATTTCACATAACCATTACGGTTATACTATGTGAAATTAGCGTGTCCATAAGTATATTAGATAGATTGTTAACTGATAGTAAAAATATTAGGTTTACTGGTAGTAAAAAAATAAAATTAGAGTAAAGATGTAGAAAAAAGTATTTAGTAATAAATTTGGTCCTAAATTTATTATTAGCAGATTTTCCTAAATTCATTTGTAACATGTATTACCAAAATAACAACTCTCTCCCAGACAAAAGCATAAAATATATATGAGGCTTCCACATTTAATCGGTTTTAGACAGGTAATGCAAACGGATATGGATAACTGAAATTTCGACAAAAACCTTTCCAACTGAGTTTATAAAGGAGGACTTTCTTAAATCTAATGGATATGAACACGTTGCTTTTCGCATATAAATGTTGAGTTCTGTTATTTATGAACCGATTTAAATGGTTGTTTTTTTTTGTTCAGAAGAGTATATACAATTTAAATGTAGTCCTACATGAATTTAATCAAGATCTGATGACACACTTCAAAATTGGAAAACGGATTTTTACTGATATTGATAATAAGTTTTCTGTAATGGAAAACATAATTGATTATGCAAGTTTTTATCAAAAACGCAACTACAGCGGCAACTGGGCCAATTTCTGATGATGATTCTGTAAATAGAACTGTTCAACGGACGACACTATATGCATTGTAAATAGTTGACCTGTACGTTGAAAGGTGACACTTAAAATTCAATTGCTTTTGTAAACAAATCCGATTTTAATGGTGATAAAAATTACAACCATTAAATATTATACTGCGACTAAAATAACATATGATTAAAAAACACTAGTATATATGTATATATATATATATATATATATATATATATATATACGTATATATGTATATATATGTATATATATATATATATATATATATATATATATATATATATATATATATATATATATGAATGAAAATACGTCTTTAAAAACACTCATCTCCATTTATACAATAGACCACCAAAATAATTACATACACTACATCTGTATTGCAAAGTGACCTAAACGTCACTTAATATGCAAAATTCATCGAAAATAATATGCAAAATAATACATTAAAATGTATTATTTTACATACTAAGTGAAGTAAAATTCCTGTTAAATAGAGTTAAATCAATTATGTGTTTAGTTTAATCCTACTATTATATATTTAATATACTGTAAATAAAATACAATACAATTTATGTGCTCGAAAAACATAATTGGTAGTAAAAAAAACAAAGCGACAATTTTATGAAATTGTCGTAAATAACAAATTTTTGATTTGTATATTTTGTTCACAAGCTTTGGTTTTGAAGTCGAAATGCATTTTGTTACTTTTTTGCTACTAGAACAATTCTTTCCAGTCAGCCAAAGTACATTGTGTGAGGACATGTTGCAAATTGTAGAAGACGAAACGCAGAACAAAGAAACGAAAGGACGAAAACTAGAATTATTAAACAATGATAAACTATTATTATTACTATATTTTAATAATAAAGGAGAAAATGGAAACCAGAAGTAGAGTTTGGAAAGGAAAAACCAGTTTTTAATCTATATTTTAACGACGTGTTGTGTCTATAAGAGCTTTTTGATTTAACATTTTAATGGGTCTTACATAATTTAAGTATTCGCATCATAAAACTTTAGCGTAATTTATATATTTACTGGATGTTACAATATAAAACTGAATCAATATCACGTTTTGTACTTTAGTTTTAATTTATTAGTAACATTTACAACTAGTGAAATGATGTATCTTCATACTTACAAAACATATATGAAACTTTACAATCAACTTGATTATTTCGAAATAATTTTCTTTAGTTTTCGCTGCTCAAAGAAATCACATGAAAATGTTGAAAATATTTTCAAAAACCAACGCGTTCTACGTACATAAAAAGGAAATAAGGCAAAAATGTGAAATCATTTCGTTTATATTGAACTGAAAAATACCAAGGATCTTGTAATTTTAAAAGAATTGTTTTATATTAAAAATTATTTACTGTCAATAGGATTATCGATAACAAACATGGATTTATTTAATTAATTTGGAGTCTGTAATAAGATTAAAGAGAAATCTACTAACATACGATGAGAATAACAATCGTAAGGTTTTTAACAAATTTTAAAAATATCTTTTAAAAGAAGATTTTTTAAAAGTTAAAGAAAACCTACATTCACAATTAAATGAAAGTATTACGTGATGTAGTATTATTTCTACTATCTTTAATTTCTTTACCACGACCTAGGTTTCGTTGTATTACAACATCTTCAGGTGGGATATAAGCAAAGATCTTTGCATTCTCGATAATTTTACTGAAAGGGAAAAAAGAGTAAATGAGATTCTCTGGTGCTGGCAGAAGATTTGTTTTTTCTCCAATTGAAGAAAATAACAAGTTTTATATTAAATAAGTTCAGAAGTTGCCAAGCTAAGTAAAATTTTTATATTGTATTGTACATATATGCATAACAAGCGAAATGCCAAATATAATAATTATACAACTAAATTATTTGAAATGAGCATACCCTATACTAAAACTTCAAATTGACGTATTTTCTTGTTAGTTTGTTGATTATGATTTAGTGCAGCCAATCTGTTACGCCTGACACCTTTCAGCTGATCTTGCGTGAGGCGCGAAAAAATAATCATGCTTACATAAAATCAGAAAAGAACAGTTTTTTTTATTATTTTTCTTATGTTCCTTTAAATATATTTTTTTATTTTTTAACTTTTATTGTACAAATACGCTAAATCCACAGTATTATTACATGTACAGACAATTAAGTACGTAACAATCAAATGTATTCTGCCTTATACTAACCCTGTCAATGTAATTAAACTATAAATATCGATAATAAATTAAAATTTTTAACAAATGGATAAAACACAGTGTTACAACGAATACGAATAATATAAAAAAAAAAATTTTTGTGGGAGACGGCTAGCAACGATGTCTGCCCTCTCGCATTTATCCGCATTCGGTTTGCTTACTCAAGCAAATGCTCCCATCGTACCACTCCACATTTCGCCTTTGACTGCGTCCATTTTACCTTTGGCTACGCTTATTTTGTCAATTATATCCAATTTGAAAAGTTCATTGCATCATTTAAAATTAAGTGGCCCTATATATTGTTGTACATACACACATTTTTGTGTCAATAATATACTTCGGGTAGCATTTCTTATTGTTATACTTAAATAAATTTTTGAAAACATTAAATTTGCATATCGTCTCATCGGTTTGCTTTGCATCAATGAAAACATACGGAAATTTAATGAGTATATAAAAATAATGTGCGGATTCTAGTTTTTCTTAATATTCTTTAAACACACTATCCGATTACAATATAAACCAATATGGACAGAGAAATAGACAAATATATTTTTGTTTTCTATTACTTTTAATTAATGCCCTTAAATCCTCGTTTCTTGGATATTTTCAGTTTAAAGATTAGCCAACTCAATGGCTTTATTACATATGCAGATTAGCATAGTATTAGTTTTTTCAACATTAAAATTTTATTTAGTAAATAATTTTTTGATACATTTAATAATGTTTCAATAGTTTTTTTTTGTTTTAATTAAATATCTATTAAATGTAAAATGTTATAGGTTATTGCCTTCTCGTATCGTTATGTAAGTATAATAGCAAGCAAGTGATCTCAAAGCTCTGTAAAATATATTTTTCTCCAATATCTTATATTACAAAATTTGAAACTGCTTCTAAAGCATATTCAACCGGTATTGAAGTGACATTATTTTTATTTTGAGGACAGTAATTATTTTCTTTTTTATATAAAATTAAAAATTTAATTCAGCTCTTTTATTAACCTTTTTGATAAGCTCAAATTCATTTGAATAAAATTAAACTTGGTGACCAAAAATTCAGTTCTTCTTATAAGATATATTTTAATAAATTTGAGATTTATGTAACAACTAAAATAGTGACTAAGAAAAGATGGTGATTAATTTCGGGAAATTACTTATTTTTTAAAAATGTTTAAATAGGATATGGAATAAAATCATTTAATTATGCCACGTAAAATCGTTTTAATTTTCTCAGATTTAAAATGTGTATAAATTGTAAATTCTTCTTCCAAAAAATGTCATTAAAACTCTATTACTCATGAAATAGAGCTACAATGTGCTAAGTATATTTGTAGTGATTACAATGGTCTTATTAAAAAAAATTATTATTAATTTAGTAAAACTAATTGATGCATTTTTGAAATTTTCTTCATATTTCATTAAATTAGATTGTTATTATCAAGAAGAAAAAAGTGTGAAATGCAGAAAAAAATTGCATATTGATAATGGTGACATAAATCTCTAACTCACTTCTATAATAATAATGTTGAAAATATTGACAATTGCAAAGAATTGACAATATTTTTAAATAGTGAAGCTTAAGTCAGAGCGATAAAAGGACTTATCAAGTTAAATAATTATTCTAATTAATATTAAAAATTACTAATTACTTGGTTTTACCTAGATATTTTCTTGGATATAAAGTGCACTGAAAAACTGAAGACTTTTAATTTTAATAGGCAGCATTCACTAGAATCTGTATTTAAAGATATTTCCATTATATTTCCAAATGAAATATTTATTAATGAAAGAAACGGCCATAAAACTTCATTTTAATATTTTTGAAGGTAACAAAATATTGACATAGTAGACCAATTAATACCACTTTAGTTTTTCATAGATGATTCCTTTATAATCCATTTATTCTATGATGCGCAACCCATAACTCCGTCACCGCACTGCCTCTATTTTACTTTTTCTGTTTGACCATATCATCATCATGAAATATTTCATTGATTGTCTACGTTATTTCACCAACTTAATATTAATTCAACAGGTTATAATCCCATAAACCTAAGCATCGAAATTGTTCAGTATTTAAAAAGCTGGTTGGTTATATAATGTCCGAAAAGTATTTAAACAAAGGATAAATTTAGTCACGTTAATTTTAGCAACGGTTTTCAATCTTTCGGTTTCCGTCTCAATCACGGATACCGTGGTTTGGCACAGAAACTAAGGTGCCTTTGTGCATACGACAAAAAAGAACTGTATTTCCTACGAGAGTATGAATAGTCTCCGCAACTCAGCAGCAGGGGTCGCCATCGTCTATCAACACGATAAAATTAGTAGATGACCAACCATTTTCGGCAAAGGGCTTTAGTTAAGTGGCCTTGAGGTATGTAACAATAACGATCATTAAAATCATATTTAAAAACGAGCTATAAGTTTAGTTATTAAATACGGTCAAGTAAAGTTTACTAATATGCGTTATTTTATAGCAATGTTAACAGATACATGAATCAAATAGTATTTATTTACCTGATGGTCTTTAACGTCGGATAAATTTCGTGATATCCAAGAAATTCTGACTTGATGATTAGGTTAACTAAAGAAAGTAGTTGGAAATCTCCGCCCCAGATGAAAATATTCCCGCTCATCAGAGCTGCTCTGGCCGATGAATCTATACTTATATTGTCTTTACATATATGTATTATTTAGTAGGGGAAAGCCCCAAATACTTGAAGGATCTGTTGAATTCTGCAAAACTAACGGCTGATTCGAAGTGAATATATTATTTTCAAAGTTCTTGAGATGATGAGCTCTTGAAATAAAACTTTTTACTAATTCTAAGTTCTCAATTTCGGGTTTTACATTGACTATCCTGGCACAATGACAGCAAGGATTTTTAATTACTATTCTGCTATTTCCGAATACAGAGGAAGGAACGAATTAACATATTTAAAAACTCAAACTAGGAATTTCGTTTGGCGCGATTTTGTAAAACATATAATTAAATTTAGTACAAAATTAAAGTATGCGGATTTAACAAAAAAAAATGAAAAGGTATCGAACTTTCTAGACTGTTTTGAAATAATAATTCCAATTCTACTTCGAATTAAAATTAGAGAAAATTAAATATTTATCGTCATTTCTTATCAACAACAAACACAAAAAATGCCAAAAGAGACGCCAACCTGTCATTGCAATGAATTTCCTCGTTGTGAGAATTAATTAATGGTGTTAATTTTGGAGCTAATTAAATTCCTTTAAAAGAAAACTGGGAATAAAAATGTTTTTTCCAAAAAAACATTTGAATTATTTAACTTATTTTATTGCCTAATTATCTTTATAGACACTGAAACAATAGAAATAAATATCTAAATTTGGGACAGACGATTAATCAGAATAATTTTAAATAAATATCCAAATAAATATTATCAACACTGAATGCAAATTTCATTAATAATTTGATCTAAACTATATGTACTTTACCCATTTGTTCACTAATATATGGTACTGCGAAATCGATATTCATTCGCCTGCTGCATATTTCCTAAAAAATGAAAATGCGGCGAAACCCGCGTGTGGAATCCGTTAGTCACAAACGAATTGGCCAATTTAATTAATTCATTACCCGTCACGGCGAAATATGCAAAATATTTGTTTATCCTGCAAAATCACGTCCGGACCAACATTCGGTTATTTTTTACACTCTTTGTAAAATTTAACCTTTTACGTAAATCATCACATCACCAACTAAGCATTAGTCGAAGTAATTGTACGAGTTCCCGACAGTTTAAAATTTTAAATTGTTTTTGTGAAACTTAAATGCACATTCGTTATTTTTTAATTTCAATTGTCTTGCTTTATGAACCCTGGTCATGTAAATTGTATCGATGTCGATGTAGTTGTAAATTAAAATTTGGGTGATATTTCTATGAAGTTTAGTATCTTTATATAGTGTCATTCTGATATTAATATATTGCCGTATTTGCAGCTATAAGAAAAAATTCAAGAAGTAGAATAAAAAAAAATTATTACTTCAGTTTAATGGACAAAATTTTGATATCAATATCCTAGAAATTACAAATATCCTAGAAATTGCGTACTGCGTTATAATAAATGTTGACCATTTATCATATCTCATTAGGAAATTCATAGAGCTGAATTTTTTGAAGTATAACATGAGATAAATTACCAGGTATTTTTCAAACAAACTTTCGAAACGAAGAAATATTCATTACTTTTAATCCAAGTTTTTATCCTTGAAAGTATTAAAAATGTTACTAAATATTAATTATTACATGTTATATATGAAAACATACAAGGTTTAAAACTGTTTTAAATTTAATCCGATCGACTGAGACATTTTCAAAACATTTGATTGTTTTCGAGGATGAGGTAAACATATGAGATGACTACGGTTATTCATGTCCAGTTTTGAGTCTCGAGAAAAGAAATCCTGTAAATAAACAAACTTATTTTCATTAAAAATTTCTTTCAAAAATTTTCTCAAATAATAAATACCCATTGTCCGTTTTATTTAAAATCGTTGATTTTTGAAACAACCAAAAAACTTATTCCTAAACGAATGCTTTTGACTTCTTTTTTAACACAGCGCACTGAATAACCAAAAAGCTATTATTAATAAAATAACGAATCATAGTTCCCATCAGTTTAGCTTTGGAGACAATTTAAAAAACTTGTTTGATTTTCTAAACCAGAATCTAATTAAATAAATTTCCCTCCATGGTTTCATTGTACATCTACTCAAAATATCAAAGATAAATGGTGAAAACATTTCAATAATTTTAACTGGATCCTTAATACTGTGCCATGATAAAAGTTTCTTCTTGTTTTTATTTAAAATTATTGGTGTTTATCTGGTTCATTTATTAGCTAAAAATTAGCACTATTACTTCGAATTTATTACCCTCATAGATCGATCATTAACTGTAAGAACTACAAATAGAAAATGATACCAGTTAAGTAGAGTAGATATCTCGCTACGAAAATTTATTTAAAATATTAGGTATATAAAACATTAATTTAAGCAAATAATAATATTATTATTCTCCTAGAATTTATGTACATTATTTAGTATGTCTTTCAGAGGCATACAAATTTTCAAATATTTATAAAATAAGGGAGCGAGGGGAACCTGCTTTTGTAACAGTGTCTTTAATATCTATAAAATTGTCTTATATAAAATTTAAAATAAAAATGGTTTTAAAATTAATATAAATTTTTAACGATACACAATATTTAAAAAATTTACTGCCTAACAAAAACACTTTAAAAAAATCCATATAAATATTTTTGGAAAAAAATTTAATACGGATATACCTTCCGTATTTATTTGGGTTAATAAATTTAATCACTACCAAATTTAAAATTTCTACGTCACGCGATTTTGAAGAGAATACATTTTGATAGATAAATAAATAAAGGAATGCGCCAAATACCTTAAAATGGTTACGTTTCTTTTTGTTTTGAGTTGCGGTACACAAAAAACAAATATACATTTTGATAACAATATAATTTTTGGGTTTGCAAGAAAGTATTTGCGTTTCCCGAGTGATTATTTTAATATTTTACTTTTACTTATTAAATACAAATAAAATTGTGAACAATATGGACACCGCATCAAAAATTCTGGTTCTGTACAATCTTTGGGGCTTTTAATTGAAAATACTCGTGAGATCTTTCCGTATCCTTTTCTTCAGAAATTTTTCTTTTAAAAATAATTAAACCAGTTATAATTAGTTAGAACCAATGCTCTAGCATACGGTGGCAAACCAAAACCCAACCCAAATCATTATTTTTTAATGAATCAGTTTAAAAATATGAGGTCTAGCGATATCAAGTAGAATATAGACTTACTTTTTGTTTAATTTTTTCTGCGACAAAATCAAGTTGTTTAAAGCAAAAATTAATTGTGATGGTAGTTCTTTTGAAAAGTAATTTTAAAAATATAATTTTTTAAAAAGGGATTTTAATATATTAGTATTATTTTTCAAAGGAACCACATAACATTTCTTCTATGTGATTCTGATTTAGACGTAATCATCTCTTTATTCCAAATCCGAATAATTAGATTTTACGATTGAAGTTAGCAAAGTTTCTTCATAATTAAGATCTTTCATTGTTTCATTTTCAAGTTAGTAATTCCATCTTATGTCGTTCCTGAGCTAAAGCTCAGATTACTGTAGTAATGAGAAAATCACTTTTTACTTTTTAAGTGGTTTTCTATTGCAGTTTGGGAGTATTTCAGACACTCTATAAAACAACCGAAGAAATAAAATACAATCATGAATTTCATTTCAATCATGAAATTGGTGATAATTTGAAAATTAATAGTGGTGGTAGTTCTCTTGAAAAGTAATTTTCAAAATATTATTTTTTAAAAAAGTATATTAATACATTAGTATTATTTTTCAAAGGAACCACATAAATTTTTTTCGATGGGATTCTGATTTAGACGTATACATAAATTTAACGACGAATCATGAATTTAATTTCAATCATGCAATTGGTGGCAATTTGAAAATTGAATATGTGACGTCAAAATTCATTTCAAACAAAATTTCATTATGGCCTCATTTAACAATAAACGTACAAACTATTTCCATGGGCTTTTTATGGCTAAGACTCATTTCGCGCACCTGTTGGCAAACGGGATCAAGCATGGTCGTAACAATTTTAGTGATGATCTGAGCAAAGAATGTTTTTCATCAATGGCAACTGAAAGGAAACATCAACGCTCTGCGACTCTAGATAAAGACTGAAAAGGGAGTAAATTATGGATGCAGGAAGGTTCGCGCTCTATAAATTCCATAAGTTTTGACT